>JARTUT010000911.1:0-268005 GCA_030674115.1 Micraspis discolor | reverse complement strand
TCTGGTAAAAATACAGATGCCAGAATTGAGTAATGTGGTTTCCCATCTCTGGACAACAAAATACTAAAAATACTATTCTCTTTTACTTTATATTAGATAACATATTATACAAACAAAAATGGCATTATTATCACAACATACCAATCATAATCTACTATTTATTTTTGAATATCTGTTGAACTGCTGGCTTGATTAAATTTTTGACAAAATTTCCGAATGGGGGCTTTCTGCAGGATGTCCCTTCGAGCTCTATCTGGCTTGAAAACTAGTAAATTTCTAGAGTTAAAAGATGGGACATTGCTGTTGATGTTTGACGATTCAAGTATGTCAAGATGGCGACGAATGAAAGTGATACGGACACAAGCTCCCAAAAAGACGGGGAAAATAATGATACCAAGTTACTGTTTAAAAAAGTGAAAGAAAGTGTGAAATATGGAAAATGCTACAATAACTTCCACAGATCATGCATCCTACGGACCGCAAACAGTGGAAATACCATATGTAAACATGAAATGGTTGAACCGAACATAATACACACCCAAAACAAAGTATTAGAAAACGAAAATACTCTTCTAAAAAGGCTTCTACAAGAAATGACGGAGAAAAACCAAATATTAATGGAAAACAACATCCTCCTTCGAGACAAAATAATACGACTAAAGAATCAAAACATCCAAAAAACATCGTATGCACAGGTAACGGAAAACAAAGATAACAACAGACAAAGAAAGTCATTTCCTTACGAAAATAACCAACAAATCAACATAAACAAGTCAAGGACCACAACCCAACATATAATAAAACCACAGAGTGAAAACAGAACGGACACTCCTTAGACACATTTTGCGGTTCATCCATCAAGCTCTATGGCAGAACAACATAACCTAAAACTAAAAAATACAAACACTGCTGATCCGAAATCAACAAATGAAAGAATTGCAAACGAACTGCTATACCATATACGAAGTGAACTCTATCCATTTGAAGAGGTTAAATACAAACATAGAAGAAATAACAAAACTAAAACAGGTACTAGAATACCAAATAACACCACATTCAAATCATCCAAATTGAATGAAGAAGACAAAAGAGCATGGTTGTTTATATCACGAATACACGAAAACGTTACAGAAAAGGATATAATCGAATTTATCGTGAATAAGGGAAAAGTACAAGAAAACAAAATTTCGATCAAAAGTTTGAACGTAAGAAATACCGAAAACATTCATCATTATAAGAGCATTATGCTAAGTGTCCCTCTCGAAATAAAAACGACTTTTGGCCAGCTGGAATCAAATACGCAAGATTTGATTTTAAAAGGGGTCAACATTTTTTAGACAAAAGGAAAACACCTATAAACAATGAATTAAAGCAAAATAACCAATATAAATTCACAATTCTGCATCAAAATGTAAGATCCATTGGAAATGCAACAGATCAGCTAGAAAAACTAATAGAAGAAAACTCAGATATACAAATATTATGCATCTCAGAACACTGGAAAACTGAAGAACAAATCAGTCATAATTAAGATATGGAATGATATTTAATGGATCTGGGATAATATACAATCATTATTCAGACTACAAAAAACCGCCCTGAGGATCATATGCAACTTAAACTACAACCAATCGTGCAGGGGCTCCTTCCGAGGAAAAAAGATGCTCACTCTACATGGCCTTTATATACAGGAATGCCTCCTATTTCTGTACAAGAATAAATATCTATTTGAACAGTTCAAAAATCTAAAAGAAAGATATGAAACAAGAAAACTCATAACTATAATTACCCCAAACATAGACTAACAACAACGAAACAACAGGTTGAATACAGATGCCTACTATTATATCACCGTCTACCAAACGAAACAAAAAACATCCCCTACTACAAAATATTTAAGAAGAAAATAACCTCGATGTTGATAGACTATTTAGGTTATAAATAAAAAATACTTTCTGACACTATTTCATTTCCATTCATGTTGTAAACTTGAAACGATTCTGAAATAAAGAGTATTATCTATCTATCTCTTTATCTATCTATCTATCTATCCCAGAGCAGTCGATATTATAATGAACCATATTATAGAGAAATGACGAAGACGCCAATATTCTTCTTCTTTCCAGAATCAAATAGCTGGTGCTCTCTTATGGAATCGCGTTTATGCATACTTGGGGTGGATATACTCCATCAGATTGAAAAATGAGTGATTTCATGGTACAATGCTGGAATTCCAGGATGTGATGATTATTATCAATAACCACGATAAACAATAAAAATTTTGAGGATCTCATTATCTTATGAGATATTTGAAGTATTTGAAGCAAAAAGTTTTCTAGCATGTCACAAAATTTTCCACGCTCAATGGTTTCAACCTCAGTTAAACATCTTTAAGACTACAACTTGATCTGTTGGTTATACTAGGAATTATTGAGGAAAGCAAATTTCAGATAAATGTAACTGCTAAAGTATTACCAAATTCTGCCCATTAGCGCACTCGACCGAGATATTTGTACCAAAAATCTAATTTGGTCGTCTCCAAATTTTGAAGCGTTCAATGGATGTTCTAGAAGTCATTGAGGAAACCAAATTTCAGATACTGCTAACTGCTGAACTCCTCAAATTTACTACCCGGTTCACATTTTTATTCATTTCAAAGAGAACCTTACACTCATGAATTTTTCACACTAACTCTGTGCATTTCAACTCATCACCATCACAATTCTCAGGACTTATAAGTTCCAGTTGGTCTTATCATAGAATTTTACCAACCAGCACTGTTCATCATGTCTATTCAAAACATCGCAATATTATTTATGTATACTGCAGTCAGAAGTTCTGTTGGACCTGGTTGTGGGTATCGCTTGATGATTCTAAATTGATTCTTACTCGAATACGAAAAATTTATAATTATTGTCTTTCGATTTCTCTTGATTTTAAGGTTCTTTCGGGTGTCTCAAGGTTAGTGGTCTATTGAATTTTTATTAAGGAAGCTATTCATGCTAAAAATTTCAAATTATACAGATCAATGTGAGGTTATGAAAGGTACATTTCGAAATATTTTTCAAATTTCTAGTGTTGCTAGATGTATGCAAATCTGGCAGCAGCTTTGTTGATTCAAATGAAACACCCCGTATTGCTATATTATTATTTTCTCCATGAAACACTCAAATGATATACGTTCACTTCCCCATATCTTTCTTAAACAGTTTTCCGATTTATTAAATATATTTACACAATATAGATCAAACTTGAGATTTACGAAAATGACTATAATTCGCTCAAAATTTGAGATTCCAGTTCAAAATTTGGCACAACCAGAGATAATATAATGATCTTCACCACTGAATTCGAATCCTGTTATATAGAGTGATAAAAATTTCCATTTATTAACTCACAAATTGGTAAAAACGCCTTATTTTGCTAGTTGCACAGTGAGTTTTTCCAATTTCAAAATGAGAACAACCCTATTCAAAATTTACAATTTATTTATACCTTTCCCTATACCCATCTTGTTTCTATTCTAAGTTATCTACGTTTATTGCATTTCGGATGGAATATAATACGCCTTAATTGTTTGTACTGATATTTTTTCTGTGCATTCTATGTCATTTATAGATTGACGTTCGAGATTTGCCTTTTATATTTCGGGTTTAGAGATCAAAAGAAATATTAATCATCGAAAATCGCTATTGTTGTTCAAAACATTAAGATCTGACTTTTCCATGCGTTTGAACCAATTGTCGAAGCACTATTGCCACTTTGATTGAGGTATCTCTAAAACATGCAATCTGAACGCATGAACCACTTCTTCAGATGAGAAAAAACGTTGACCTCTCATCTTATTTTTTACGTACGGAAATAAAAAGAAGTCATTCGGTGCCAAGTTAGAACTATACGGCAGATGACTCATCAAATCGATGTTTTGAGTGCTCCAAAATGCAGTTGTTTGAACCGATGTATGAGATCTCGCATAGTGGTGGAGAAGGGTGATCCGTCTTCGGCGGTTGGTCGACACGAGCTTTTTTTGAGCGATTGGGAAATTGTGTTGGATCCACAAACTTTTTTGACGGTCAAATATATATTGGTCCCGCTAATGCCTAAGGTTTTCTCAATCTCACGATAGATCACATGACGATCTTGCAATATCAATTGGCTCACAGCATCAATGGTTTTCGGAACCACAAGTAATTTTGGACGACCTTCACGAAATTCATCTTCGAGTGAACTACTCACCTTGAATTCACCATACCATCGATAAACACTGGTCCTTGATGGAACTTCATTGCCAAGAATTAAATTAAGTTCATCGATCCACTGCTGTTGAGTTAATCCACGTCGGTAAAAAATTATCACACGAGAATGTTCACGATTCAATTCCATTTTTTGGACGGAATGAAAATTTTAAGTTACTGTAAACAACACGAATAGCGCTCATATATCAAAACATTCTGACTACGTATAACCTCAAAAATGTCAAGATTTACGATAGAGCTGTCAGTTGGCAGATTGCAACACTAGGGTTGTTCAATCCCGAAATATAAAAGGCAACCCTCGTATCTATGACTCCATCCATAGAAAACCATTATTCCAGTTTACAACTCAAACAACAACTCTTCAACTTTTCAATGTATATCTCAGTGATTAACCCATGATATCATCTCAGAAATTTGTTTATGCTCTGGAGAATAAACTATCATCTGATTTGGAGATTTTGAAGAATTATTCTGCTGAGGCGATTATGTTCAACCCCAACCAAACAGAGGTATCTAGGTTCTATCTGAATAATCATGAGGAATACCCTTTTATTTACATTGAAGAGTGTCGCATCTGAAACTAAGAGCTGGTCAATTGTAACGTATTGAGCTGGTCCACTCAGGTCATAATAAATGTTCATCTAGCCAAACTGAGTAAATAGTAGGTGTTTCTCTATTCCCCTATAATTGTGAATAAAAACTTTTTCTCCAATTTGCATTCAAAACATTGTATAAAATTTAATATTTTGATTTTAAACTGTCTTATATATATTGTAACATCCCAGGTTTTTCCAATACAAAAAAATCGTAGTCTCATTGCACCCCATGTTGATACGCCCCTGGCAGTTACCAAACCGTAGAAATAAAAATCCATGGTCAGAATAAAAGAACACGGCTGTCACTGCTAAGGCTGACCTGCGCCTGGTGAGGGATCCAGAAAGAAAGGATGCAAGATGGCGGGGTCATTAGTGGTGGAATTGTGAGGGAAGTAACAGTGACCCAAAAGGAGGTGTTTAGTGCCTTTGTGTGTGTTCGAAAACGAAGCCATCTTACGTTGAGTGACCCTAGAATATATCTCGCAAGTATAATTGAGACTATTTTAAATATTATTAGTTGCTTGTCCATTTTATTAACCTTTGTTGATAAATAGCATTGGGAACTGGATTGGTTGAGTGATTTTACTATTTCTCTGTTATGTTTGTAAATTAATACTGTTATTATGCAATATTATTTTGTTTCATGGTGTATTAGGTGGTGTTTGGGCCTTTGTCATTAATGCTGTTGCCTTGTGAATGTAATCCTTTGTTCACATAATGCTTTGTTTGATTTCATATAACTATTTCCTTTGTTCGCATAATACTTTGTTTAATTTCATATAACTATTTCCTTTGTTCACATAATGCTTTGTTTAACTTCATATAACTAACTACTTACTTCCTTTGTTCACATAATGCTTTGTTTGATTTCATATAACTATTTCCTTTGTTCACATAATGCTTTGTTTAACTTCATTTGACTATTCCCTTTGTTCACATAATGCTTTGTTTAACTTCATTTAACTATTTCCTTTGTTCACATAATGCTTTGTCCAATTTCATATAACTCTATTTCCTTTGTTCATATAATGCTTTGTTTGATTCATATAATTCTATTTCCTTTGTTCACATAATGCTTTGTTTGATTCATATAACTCTATTTCCTTTGTGCACTTAATGCTTTGTTTGATTCATATAACTCCTTATAGCATGTGATTCCATCATTTTCGATATTATTGCCTTTGAAGTTCAGGTGTCTACCATAACAATGAATGCCTTATTTTCAGCTTTCTACAATGTGTTACTTGAAGGTAACCGATTAACTTTATTAACTGTACCCTATGGTGCAATAGGAATTGCCAATCGCTCTGTAGTTCTGAGCCTGTGATTAAGCAAGAACGTATGGAGACCTTCACTAGTGGTAGTACTAGTATGGTCGATATGGAATAATGGATGTAACCAGTGTACGTAGCACTCTGGTGTTATATCGAAGGTTAACATTGTTAAGTTACCCCTGTCTCATGTTATCATTATGTATGTCTTGTACTATTGTTCTTGGTCATTTTACTGTGTAATGTACTTGCCTTACTAGTCATGTTTATTGTTGTGTATATTTCATACTGTGTTAACTTATTCTTCTTACTGTCGTGATGTATCTTCTTGGTGTCGTTATGTATATTTCCTTCGGTTGATTATGTAGATTCTCTGCTTTCATTATTTATATTGCTTATTATCGTTTACCTATACTTGTCTCTGTTATTTATGTCCATAATAGATTCTGGTTCTTATTATTTACTTGTGATTGATATTCTATGCAGATTTGTTGTTTATTCATGCCATGATCTCGTACTGCTATCTATTTATCTATATGCTCGTATTACATGATATTTCATTTAGGGGTCTCGAGATTGTGGACCATTCCTATACTGTAGTATGAGATTTCTTAGGTTCCTGGATCGAAGGCCTTGAAGGGGCGGTTCCAAGGCCTTAAAGCAGGGACCGTTACTGACATGTGCTATTAGGCATGAGAGAATATACCTTTTTTTATATCAACCGCGAAACTTTCTGTCATTTTTTTCAGAGGCGCCGCTGGAACTCCATGACCTTCCCCGTATTCCCAATTCCTTAGCTATTGTATTGTAACTATATTATAGTTATGGCTCACATACCCTGAGGCCGTGACCATGACGATGGTCATAATTAGTCATTTACTTATTTGCCATGATTATTATCCTGTTGCATTATTGAAGTATACATTTGCTATGATTATTAATTCTTGTTGTACCATTGAAGTTGCTATATTTACCATGTTACTATACTCTTGTATTATGGAAGCTGCTCTGATTATCCAGATTATCGTCTGTGCTGTATTGTTATAGTTTTTTTTCCTGGATTGTTATACTCACCTTTGCTAGCTGTTAATATCTCATCTTTTAGTTCTAAACAAGTGCCCTAACACCACCTAAACAAGGGGTTTTATGCCTGAGGCTTTCCCCTATATTTTTTTAGACCCTTAATAAATAGCTGATTGTCTGGGTCTAACCGTTGTGTTTTATTTACCATCTTTGTTTCCCAATTATTTTCACTGATCTCAATTATCACGAACTTGAATTATTACGTAAACATAACGTAGAGTCCTACCCTTGCTAGACGATCACATTAAATGGCCAAGTCTTCGTATCTGGAGTCATTCAGACTCCAGTGCCGTAGTTAGTTTTGAAAATGATATTTGTCATTCTTTTCGATAGAAAAAGTGGCAAATGTTACAATATTAGCAGAAAGTAAAAGAAAAACTTAAGTTGATTCTGCTATTTTATGTCAGAGACCACAGATGGAAAGAAATTCAGTTGAAAGTCAAAACATCGCTGCTCCATTCTCTCCTTAACAATTTGAAGGTCACATGTTCTAGAAGACACACGTTGCCACCTATGTATCGAAAATAAATACGCAAATTGAAGAAAATTTGTGAGTCAGTATTAGGTTTTTCATATTTTTTATTGTTTATTACTTTTCATCGCACTAAAAATGGTTCGTAAGTGTGAAAGTTGTAGTAAAGACAGGAATTTTAATCCGAATTTATCGTTCCATAGTTGTATTGTTAGAACCGAAGTATTTAGTTATTTACATGTTCAGTAGCGTAGGAAGTTTTAATAGGGAAGTTTTCAATGAGATTATTATAAGATAAAATGAGGTTTTCTTGAATTAAGGTTTCCAGATGATGATGAAAAAAAAAAGAATTTGGGGATTGTCAAGTATTTGCCCTAATAAAGCATTTTTCATTTGTTCAGATCATTTTGACCCTGAAGATATTGTGACCCTAGTAAATGGAATAAGATTTTATGCGGTGTTGCCGGGTGAGGTTTCACAAGAGACTTTCAATGAGAGAGCCAAAACAAATCGACATTTTACAAAAGAATGACTTGTCTAAGGCTGTGACTCTCAATGATTATCCTATCGAACATAATTTCTATTCTGAGTACTTAGGAGTTAAATTAGATTCATACCTCAATTACAAGGCCCATTTAAATGATCTGAGCCTGAAACTGAAAACTATAAATATTATTCTTCTAAATTTAACTGGATCATCTTAGGCTGATGCTTCTATTCTACGCATACCATCTCTAGTCATAATTTTTTCTGCAGCTAAGTATTGTTGCTCTGTTTGGTTCAATATTGCAAATACACAAAAAATCGATACACAATTGAATACATCGATGAGAATAATTATTCATTGGTTACCAGTTTTATCTAACATTGTTCTTTCACATATCAGCAGACAGACTGCAGCACTCAATTCTTGGAGCAAATATCATTTTTTTTTCTAATTTATTTCCAATTATTTCAAATATTCCACAAAATAGAATTTCTAGATTGTAGTCAGGTAAACCATTCTGGTATAATACGTTCTACAATATGCACATTACCTATAAGGAATTATGGAAGATTGAGTGGAACTCTTATGAATAATTCGATATGGATCTCATTTCTGATCCTTCTGAAAAAATTCCTGGTTTTGATCTTTCAACAAAAATTTGGAGAACAGTTTGAATGAAAAAGCCACCATGCTCTATTAACCTCCAAGTAATCTGACATCATGTATTGTCCAAGAAACTTATTCATCCCAAAACTATCGCTGATATCATAGCTGGACGTGATTCACTTTATCGCAAGATGAATCGTCTTTCCATCCCTGTCGACAGAGAGGGTTGCAGTCTCGCAGACGTAAATGTCGACACACAAATATCTGAGTCATCCGCCGCACGCCTCGCTGAAGCTGGATAATGTGGAACGTTTGTTATTACAGTCTGGATAGTTTGTTCGGTTTGTTCCTGGTTTGGTGGCGATTCGATTATCGAAAATTGGAGTGGGTTATTGCAGTCCAACTGGAGTTTCGAACCCGGTTATAATGTACGACTCTCTTCGATTCTTTCGGGATCTGAAGAAGGAATTTGATATTGGAAAGTTTCTTTTTATGTCGGGTTTTTATGTATACGTTTTCAGGGTTTTGAATAATTCATTTCATTCCGAAGGAGGGCTCTTCAGATATATATCATCTGGACAAAGATAGTGCTCCAAAATGAATGCAGCAGGAGCTTCGAACTCTAAATGGCATTTCCAATAATATTTTTTGCTCAACCTTGTTCTACACGAGACATCTTAAATATGTTTAAAGACTTAATTGGTGGTAGCAGGATCAAAGAAACGGGAAAATGAAAACTATGTCAGTTCGCCGACCTTCGGAAATATATATTTCCATCTTCAGGACTCTACAAAAGAATATGGAGCATATAATGAAAATTTCCAAAAAAAACACACATGTAAATATATAAAACAGCAGGAAAGACAAACCAAGACAAAACCTCATAATTACAGTCTAAAATGTGTAACATCAAATAATTAAACATTGATACAGCTCAAAAAGTGAAAACAACATAAACAATCAGCAATAATGTTGAAGGTTTTCGTGAAAAAATAAATAAAACCAAGATGAACTTACAGACTAAACAATTGTATCCTCCCATTATCCTGTATGTGGATTGGTATTAGAAACCTACGTCTGATCATTTCTTCCATGAAAAATACATACCTGAGATCTGTAAACTGTATTATTTATATAGAGGATAATGGGAGGATACAATTGTTTAGTCTGTAAGTACATCTTGGTTTTATTTTTTCACGAAAACCTTCAACATTATTGCTGATTGTTTAAGTTGTTTTCACTTTTTGAGCTGTATCCATGTTTAATTATTTGATGTTACACATTTTAGACTGTAATTATGAGGTGTTGTCTTGGTTTGTATTTCCTGCTGTTTTATATATTTACATGTGTGTTTTTTTTTTGGAATTTTTCATTATATGCTCCATATTCTTTTGTAGAGCCCTGAAGATGGAAAAATATATTTCCGAAACGTCGGCGAACTGACATAGTTTTCATTTTCCCGTTTCTTTGATCCTGCTACCACCAATTAAGCCTTTAAAAATATAATTTTGGATCACTAATTTGAATTAAAAAATCTTAAATATGCTTTCTGCACTCTTTAAGCACTTTCATAATCTCAATGTTTCAATCAGCTGATAGAAACAACATTAAGAACTATAGACCTATTCGCAAACCAGCACATTATATCCCAAACTGTTGGACACGTTACTCCAAAAATCAAAAAAGTACTTGTTATTGTGAACGTTTGGACCAATCTTAAGCCATACACGGATACGAAAATTCATTTATTTAAAAATATACAATGTTCTACAGATTGAACCCAATTACAGAACAAGATAAACAGGAACAAAGAAACTAATTCTAAATATACAAAATAAGACATGTAATACAAAGTCAGCCAAACTAGTATGACTTGATATCTGAAATGCTACAATAAAAAACTATCATAATGTACAGATTGTCAGTTTCCTCAGTTCTGCGGTTGTCACTCATGAGCATGCGATTATTGAGAGTGTTGGTAGAAAGGTAACATCTGAAAACCTTATTGAGTTTAAATTCCTCTTGCGGAAACATTTATCGAACGCCCAATACCACATGCGTCCAGATGCGGAGGAGGCATTCAATTCCTTATATGAGGACTTCATATGGTGTTTTGAAAACGCTATTCAGGAGACATAAACCAGAACAAGGTGTTGCTCTCGCAAAAACTTGAAAATATCAGACGAAATTAAAAGAAAGTTCAAGAACTTGGAATTTTTCTCATGGCTACATTCTGTTTATCGTGAAGAACACTTAAAAAATAAATGTAAGACCCTGAAATCTGAAGTTAATAATTTAATCAATTACCAAAAACGGTTATTTTTTGCTGATAAAATCAATAGGAGTTCTAACAAAACCAAGACAATATGGCAAATAATAAATTCAATTCAGAATAAGCATATCGCTCGGCCTAGGTTGCAAATTGAAGTTGATAATATGATATTATCGGATAGGACTGAATTATGTCGAAATTTCGTTGTATTTTTCAGGTCGGTGGTGACAGTGTCTTTGAACTCGTATTTTTTTCAACCGACAAAACACAGTGCACCACAATGAAAGTTGAAAACACTAAATCAATATATTTTTTCCCAGTCACGGAGGAGGAGATTGTAGAGTTAATTGCCTCCTGTCCCAACAAGAAATCAACAGGAGTAGATGACGTTCCAATCATTTTGCTGAAGCATTCAGTGGATATAGTATGCAGCCATCTGACTAAAGTCATCAATAATTGTATTATGCAAGGGATTTTTCCCAGTATCCTAAAAACGGGAAAAACGATACCTTTGTTCAAGAAGGGCGACCGAAATAAGATTGAAAATTATAGGCCCTAAACGATTGTTAGTGTTTTCTCGAAGCTGTTCGAGAAAGTATTAGCCCATAGACTGACGCAATTTCTGGAGAAGAATAAACTATTCACCGAAGCACAACACGGATTTAGATGAGACAGATCGACGGGAACTGCAATCGTGGAAATTGTCCAATTAGTTTCCACAAAGATGGACAATGGTGAGTACGTTCTGATGTTGTGTTTCGACCTGCAGAGGGCATTTGACTGTCTTGAAGCTGAATTTGTTTCGAAAAAATTGGAGCGAACGGGAATACGTGATTTCATGAACCAGTGTTTAACATCTTTTCTAAAGAATAGGAAAATCTGCATTAAGATAGAGGGTGGCTCCTCTGAATTGTTTGACACGGGTTTGGGTATCCCGCAAGGAAGTGTCTTGGGACCATTGATTTTTTACTTTTTGTAAATGACTTACCTGAGTACATAACAAATGAAATAGTATTTTTATACGCCGACGATGCATCTATTATCATTTCTGATAGATCGAGAGAAGGATTAGCAAAAAAAGCTGAAACTGTACTTCGTGAATATAAAAACTGGTGCGATAAAAATAGACTGATGATAAATTTTGAGAAGACTACCGCAATTGAATTTCACAATGCACTTAAACAACCGGCGGAGCCTCACCTTGTGCTCAATGATGGGGTCTTGCTGTTGTCTGATGAAGTCAGACTTCTTGGCACCACTCTGGATCACCATCTAGGATGGTCCAGGGAGATTGATGTTTTGTGCAGGAGAGTGAATACCTGCTTTAAAACACTGGTCCACATAAAGAGATTTATAGGCATGGAAGGCGCACTTATATATTATCATTCAAATGTGTGTTCTATCTTGAGATACAGTATCTTGGTGTGGGGAGCTCAACTGATGCTCACAGGCCGTTTGTCTTGCAGAAAAGAATAATACGACTCCTTTTTGGATTAGAACCTAAGACGTCATGTAGGATAATTTTCAGTACCTATTCTCTTTTCACTCTACCATGAATATAGTTGTATACATTGCTGAATTTAATACACTCGAAGAGATCAGAATTGGTTTGTCGTCAAGAATTCCATAAATACGAAACAAGGGCAAGACAGAATTCATCTTCCGAAGCACTACCATAAGTTTCATGAAAGATCTCCGTGTACCATGCTGGTTCTGTTTTGTACAATTTACTGCCGAATGAGATCACGCTGTTGAATCACACACAATTTAAAAAAAAAAAAAAAATCAAATCAATTTTGACAAATGAAGCTTTCTAT
Source organism: Micraspis discolor (assembly GCA_030674115.1). Taxonomy (NCBI): domain Eukaryota; kingdom Metazoa; phylum Arthropoda; class Insecta; order Coleoptera; family Coccinellidae; genus Micraspis; species Micraspis discolor. Next base: position 255,145 of record JARTUT010000911.1, on the reverse strand, counting down.
AACGTGAAAGAATAAATTTCATTAATGCGTGAAAATACTGCTGTAACCGTAGTGAAATATTGAACTGTATAGACTCAGTAATATATGTTTTTTCGTCGGTTTTTAAATATTCTCATGTTAGTGATGTGTATTAGTATTAACCTGTCATGTAATGTTAATGATGAATAAATTTATCTATCTATCTATCTATCTATCCAAATTAGGACAAACAGAGTTACAAGCATGACACAAATTATAAAGAGGAGAATATTTCAATGTGTGGGTTCACGGTGTTGGCATGTAAAATATGTCTGGAAGCAGGTCTTGGAACTAGAAAACTGAGATTACTGAGTATACAGGAATCTTTAACCATCCCATTGATCAACTTGTGCATGAACACAACGCACTGGCAGTCCCGCCGACATTTCAGACTCTTCATGCCGTGTGTACTAAAAAGTAAATCCTAATGGAAACCAATGGGCGGATCACATTATCCTCTCTATAAGATAACAGCTTGAGGACACGTCGTTGCACTGACTCAATCCCAGCAATATGGTTTTGGTGGTAAGAGGGCCATACTAAAGCTGCATATGCGCAAAAAAGCGTCTTCAATGTGGTTTTATCCGAAAAGTCACGAGAAATGCGCGCAATAAATCCGTACATCCCACTTGAAGTAGACAGAGTGGCATCAATATTTGGTACAAAAGAAAGTTTTGGGTCAAAAATCATTCCCAAATCCGTCAACAATGCCGGACACTCAAGCGAGTTACCATCCACAGTGTAGTCGAAATGAATTACAATTTTGTTATGTGTAAAAGACATGACATTACACTTGTTGGCATTCAGATTCAATCGGTTTTCTTCGCACCACTCAACAACTCGCAGCAAATTCATGAAACGCCGCTCAAAGTCAAAGGCACTTCAAGGTACATCTTGAAATCATCGGCAAATAGCAGACAGTTAACATCCACCACATCAGCTAATTCATTGATGAAAATTATGAAAAGCAGTTAATTAATTAATTTTACACATTCGAGTAGGAGTTCATGGGATATATTGAGAAAATTAGGTGAAGCTACTCCCCTTACCTCATCATCAACAAAATTTTATTCAAGTTTATCAGTCAATATATCCCAATCTAAAATGAGGAATATGAAGAAAAAATTACAGATATTCAGGAGATCAGCTCCTACTTTAGAACATGTGTCACATCCATTCAATATAGATCTCGAAAGGCAGCAGGTTTTGATGGAATTTATCCAGAATTTATTAAACATTTAGGAAAAAATGTCTTGTCTTGGTTATTGTCTTTCTATAACAATATTCTGAATTCGGGAAACTTTCCTTCCGAATTTCGTAAGGCTAAAGTAATTGGTATTTTGAAACGAGGAAAAAATCCTTATGATCCTTATAGTAGTTATCGACCCTTCAGTTTATTGAGTGTTCCTTTTAAGGTATTAGAAAGGCTAATTCTTTTTGGAATTGAATCTTCTATAGAAAATACTCTACAAAATTTCCAGGGAGGATTTAGGAAAAATAGACATTGTTCAGATCAGGTTCGCAGCCTTACAACTTTCATAGAATCAGGCTTCAATGATAGGTTGAAAACAGGAGCTGCTTTCATTGATTTATCTTCAGCATATAACACTGTGGAAAGATGGATTAATTTTCAAACTCTATATCCATCTGAAGTGTGGGAAAATGGTAAGATTATTAGAAAATATGTTATCTGATAGAAGGTTTCGTGTTTTTATTGACAATAAGAGTAGCAATTTTAAAACATTGAAAAACGATCTTCCTCAAGGATCAGTTTTAGCTCCTTTACTTTTCAATTTATATCTAAGTGATTTACCCACGATATCATCTCAAAAATTTGTTTATGCTTACGGCATTGCTATTGCTTACCAACATTCGGATTTCCATACTCTGGAAAACATACAGTCATCTGATTTGGAAATTTTAAGAAGTTTTCAAGAAGTATTTTATTGAGTGGCTATTATTTCCAAATCTCAACAGAACAGAGGTATCTTGTTTCCATCTGAATAATCATGAAAAATATAGGAAATTACCTGTAACTTTCAATGATTCTCCTATCGAACATAATTTCTATCGAAAATACTGAGGAGTTAAATTAGATTCATCTCTCAATTACAAGGCTCATTTAAATGATCTGAGCCTAACATGAAAACTAGGAATAATATTGTTCTGAAATTAGCTAGATCATCTTGGGGTGCTGATGCTTCCACTCTCTGCACAGCATCTCTAGCCCTAGTTTTTTCTGCAGCTGAGTATTGTTGCTCGGATTGGTTTAATAGTGCACATTCACAAAACATTGATGCACAATTGAATACATCCATGAGAATAATTACTGGCACCATAAGATCTACACTGGTTCATTGGTTACCAGTTTTGTCTAACATTGTCCCTCCCCATATTCGCAGACAGACTGCAGCTCTGAATTCTTGGAGCAAATATCATTTTTTTCCCAATTTATTCTCAATTATTGCATATTTTCCACAAAATAGAATTCCCAGATTGAAGTCACGTAAACCATTATGGCATAATACGTTCTTCAATATGAACATAAGTGATAAAGAATTATGGAAGACTGAGTGGAACTCTTACGAAATTTTCAATAAGTATCTCGTTTCTGATCCTTCTGAAAAAGTTTCTGGTTTTGATCTTCCAAGAAAAATTTGGACAGTTCTCAATCGTTTTGAGAACGGGTCATGGTCGTACCAATAGCATGCTATTTAGGTGGAACTCAGTTCCTAGCGCAAGTTGTGAATGTGGAGAAGCAGAAAAAACAATAACTCATCTCATCAATAGTTGTCCCATATATAAATTTCAAGATGGTTTTAGGGCTATTCATGATGTTTCCGACACTTTCTTGGAATGAGTTATAAATTTCAAACGAATATCATACGTATTTTTGTTATTCAGTTCTTTTTTCCGCTTTTGTCTTTTTATGTCCAGAATCAATGTAAGCAACTTGAAGAAGTCTCTGTCTCCATCAATAGAAGACCACTCTTGAAGAAAGAAGTCCCTAAAATATATTTCAGCTTATTTTTGTATTTAGTCGGGGAGCCGGGGTTTTTTTTACTGGGATTTTTTTCCCTAGGCTTTTATGCCATAAGCCGAATTGTATGACACCCCGTCACTAACCCCTGATCTATATGTTTTATTGTTTGCTAACTAAGTATTGCCAGCCAAAAGTTCAGAAAAATATATATATATATGAAAAGCAGTGGTCCAAGGTTACTGCCCTGCGGCACTATGGAATTCATGAGAACTGACGAGGGGTCAGGAACTTCTACGCGCTTGTTCTAGAGCCTTTTCTATTACTCTAGATTAGTGTGATACAAATACAACCCACCTATGGCACCCAAAATGGCACGACACGGGCCTTTGAAAACGAAAGAGAAATTAATAATGAAATTCTGAAAAAGTATGAAAAAATGACTCAAAAGAAAATTGAATGTTGGAGTATCGACGTCTGCCTACCTGGTTTCACAGTACGGCTGAATTCTATGTGTCCAAGCACTCACGAACGAGAATAGTCACTTTTTCACTAGAGTTCCAACTTGTAGAATTAACGAGAAATTCTGCGAAGAGAGGTGTTGCACTTTACCAGACGAGCGCGGCTTCAGTACTCTCCGCAAAGAAGTCACCATAGACTCTTCCACTTTGCCTAACCAATCTCCCACGTTTCCTCTAGCCTTGAGACCTTTCGTCAAAGGAACTCTTTCGCCCTCTGGGCTAAGCATCGCCATGATATCTGTCGTCATTACCATGCCAGACTTGCTCCTCTTGATGTTTACGGAAGAAGATACTGCCAATTTACTCTTACTAACAATAGGAATGTCTTCTTCCTTCATACCAAATTCCAACTTGGCTATAGCATCGAAGCACTTTCTCAAATGAGGCTGCACAGCATGTGGATTCCTCGTCTGTGCAAGTATGTCCAACAGCTCATCATTTGATAAGAAATAGAATCTTGGAAACGCCACTCTTTTGTTTCCAAATAAGACTCAAGACATTTCATTATTTGCTCTAGCAACATATTATTCTTTCGCAGTATTTCTAGTAAGTTTGGATAGGCAGCAGCTTCGATAGCAAGTGGCACCTTTGCTGTACGTCTCATCAGGTCCTTCCAGGCTTTGTCAACAATGAGGAAAAGCTTGGATTCAGATGGGAGCTGTCTCTGAATATCTGGTGCAGAAAAAATAACTTCGAGATAAATCCAGTTTTGTTGGCAATTCAACCATTCATCCAGAGTCCTGGATAACCTATCGAGAAACTTGGCCCATTCTTCCACCCTAGATTTGATAGGACCCACATGACGTGAAGCAGATATGGTATTAATGTTGATGTTACTTTCGTCCAGAATTGTTTGGACCTCCTCTGTGCTACCCAGGATATACACATCTTTGCTATCTTTGTGTGGAATGACGATGAACTCAAGTGTCTTCCAATATTCTTCGACCTTTTTGAGTAAGGATTCCAATCCCGCCTCACTACTAGCCTGTGCAGATACTTCTTGGAACTCATTCGGATAATTGAAGCATTTCAAATTTTCCAACAGTTCCAAGGTAATCACATCATCAGGATTGAATTTGTAGTTGAGAATACCTTCGATCTTTATCCAATGCCTCTGTCTCAGAGCAGGATTCCTCAAGTAAGTGATAACAGCCATCTTATCCTTCATGAGTTCGACATCATCTCTCAATTTTGGAACAATGAGATTTTTGGGTATACCTTTCTCTAATTGATACACATTCTTAAGATACTTCGCGATGAATCCATTCACATCTTCCACGTTGAGACTGTTGAAATCGCAGTGGTACCACTCATCAATGGTCTTAGCCCAGGAGTCAACAGATTCCCATAACAATAACCTGAGCTTCACGTCATTTTGCACCTCATCGAGTACATCGAACCTTGTGGCCTCCATACGAAACTGTTTTTGGTAAGTCTTAAATTCTGTAGCTTTTTCATACATTTGTCGAGTCGTTCATTCAAATCATTGAGAGCTTCAATCACCACGGGCATGTTAGACTCGATGTCATACAACCAAGGCTCCATGCACTCATCTTTTATCATTCCAACATCCGCTATCAGCAAGCTGATGTCCTTGTTCATTGTGACTGTGAACTTCTTAATAATATTTGCGGTATCTTCTAGTTTCTTATCGACCAAATTCCTGAGCCCACCCAATTCAACGCTCAGTCCCAAATAAGCATTTAATTCTTCGATTGCCACAGGTATTTGATATTCTTCCAGCATATCGTATAATTCTTTGCAGTAATCAAATACCAGTTCCATCTCGTCGACTTTCTCTGTAGCCTTTTGAACGTATTCAAGGTACTCAACGTAATCTAGAGTTTGAACAGGATCGGTTTCAAGGTAAGCCATCGCTTCCTATCCAGGGTATTGTTTCTTCTACTAATTTAAGCAATTTGGTGGGAGCAGGTAAAGCAGTCTGTTTCAAATACGCCAAGTCTATTCTCATTACTCCCAAATCCTGACTATCCACAATTCCTTCAACTATTCTGATTTCCTCATGATATCTTTCTAACCAGCTTCTTAAAACCTCAAGACTCCGTTCATTATTGATAGTTTCGTCTTCAGTTTTCACATCTTCAGTATAAAAATTCATGATATCATTAAAGCAGTCACAATAATCTTGAGCAGCCTGATAACTTGTAACAATGAGGTTGTAGTAACGCTGCCTCGATGCCTCAAGTTCTTCGTCAGTGTTAAGGTAGAACAAGAGGGTTGGTCCGAACCCGCAAATTCTGTCTTCTGATTTTCCGTTTATTATTGGACAAGTGAAGCAATCGTACGTAGGGTCCCCTACGAAAGATTTGATATTCAGAGCATGATCTCTCCACATATCTTCCAACTGAGTCAACATATTAATGGTTACCTCTAAGGAAGGGTCAATATTCAACAAATTGGGTTTGAGAAAGAAATACAGGAAGAAATATGGCATCTGAGGTGCCTCTGATGGCCTAGGTTTTTCTAAAGTAATACCCAGATCTTCGAACCCCTCTATTTCCTCTTTGGGAGGTAAAAATTCAATATGTTTTTGAAGTGCACCATTCAGTTGATCCATGGTCTTAGCAAGCATTGAATGAAGCATATTTATCATCATGTAATCTGCTAATATGATATAGCAACTCAATCTTTCACAAAATTTTCTCTTGTTAGCTTGTTCGATATACGATACTTTCTGCACCCTCTTCTTCTTATCTAGAAATATAGTTTCGTCTATAACAAAACCTTTTCCCGTCAAAGCTCCGTCGCAAGCTTGATATATAAGATCCATTCCTACGGCTCTGAAATTTTTAATTTTCTCGACAACGTGCTCCATTTTGAACATCTGATCTTCTATGAAGTAAAACAGCCAACGGTTTTCAATATCAACTGTATCCACAAAAGTTGTTTCGTACATGTCCACAGACATATTTTGAAGCTCAAGTAATCCAGTTCTTAGTGTAGAATTGAGAATGAAAAAGTTGTTATCCAAAAATTTCTCGCCTGCGTATATTTCCGAAAAATGATCAGTTTACGCCAAACATTGAAACCTTTCCACATCCTGAAGTAATAGAAAGACTTGATTCGCATCAGCCTGCAGTACATTTCATATTCGGCTTCCCATTTATCCAAGGAAGTGTATATGGCATCATTTCCTATTTGTTGCATTACGCCCCTGCTGCTCATTGTGAAGAAATTTTGCCGATCAACCTCAGCAAAACTTACGATTTTGAGAGCGTATGGTGTATACAGTTCTGAAGATTTTAGCACTGCGTAAGTTAAGTAAACGAAAGAACCATCAGTAGTTTTTCTCATCTTATCTATAAGTTCTTTCTGATCTACAACACTGGTTACTTTATGATGGGGAGTGGAAGCTGCTCTCGCCAAGGTTCTTCGTACATTTCGTGATATGAAGGAGCTAAACCCACCTATACCTCAAATTGAAAATTAAAAATAACTCCACACAGTTTTCCTGAAGCTTTTTACGAAGTTTAAATTCCCTTCTCCTAAAAATTTATCAAAAGTAGGCATATGAACTCCATCGAAAATCATATGGAATATCTTCCTTTCACTAAGCTTTAATCCTTTGAAATGCTTTGTATATAATCTTAATTGAACTAAAACAATGATTCTTCGGAATCGAATCCCCTAAAATCACTAAATGACTTCACGAGCGGTACATTAAACTTTGTCAGCGTACGAATTTGGGTCGTCACTTGTGACAACTTTCAATTAACTTTGCCCCGTAACCACAGCGGTGAAAAGTTTGTCAAGAGGAAACAGACGTATGGTCATTTTGTTCTCTTTGTTACATTTATTTTATTATCCCAAAAATCTGAAGTTTTTCCTCTCTATCGTCATTTAGTATCAAGTTAACTTCTAATGTCCCCTCGTTTAGGAAAATTATTTTTTTCATAACATGAATTGACATCATACAATATTACACCATAAATGAAAAATTTCGTTTATTTTTCGACCAAGTGAAACTGAATTAATAAGTCCGATTGATGTCAATCAAAAACGTATCTGTGGCTGCATCGAGCATTGAAATTTTTGATAGACTTTTTGATATTTATCTCTTCCGATTTTACGAAAAATTGGGGCTTTTTCTATAAGTTTGTAGCGAATGGGGGTGACAAGAAATTGGAAATTTCCTACAGTTTCATTTTCGACGGTGCCCCCAAAGTTCAATTGAGCCAACAGTCGACACGGAAAGTAAATATGATCGCCCTCAAGTAAATAAAAATGATTATATCTTCTGCTGAAAGGATGCTACGGCAATGCAGTTTGGGAATATATAATATGTCAATAACGTTCATACATGCACCAATCTTTGTTTGAATACAACGGACATATCATGAGGTATAAAGTATTTGAAACATTTTTTGGCGATTTTTAAAAAAATTATTGATCACTTAGAAATCTTGCACTTGGAACTGAGCTCTATCTGAATAGCATGCTATTGGTACGACCTATTCTCAAACGATTAAGAACTGTCCAATTTTTTCTTGGAAGATCAGAACCTGGTTTTTTTCCAGAGGGATCAAAAATGAGATCCATATTGAACATTTCATTAGAGTTGCACTCAATCGTCCATAATTCTTTATCGCTAATGTTCACATTGAAGAACGTATTATACCAGAATGGTTTTTAGACTTCAATGTAGTAATTCTATTTTGTGAAATGTATAAAATAATTGGAAATAAATTAGGAAATGAATTAAGCTGCGAATATGGGAAGGAACAATATTAGAAAAAACTGGTAACCCATGTGTAGATACTATTGTGCCAGTAATTATTCTAATGGATTCATCAAATCGGTCATCGATTTTTTATGTATGTTCACTCTTGAATCTAACAGAGCAACAATAATCAGCTGCAAAAAAAACTAAGGCTACAGATGCTGTGCGAAGAGTGGAAGCATCAGCACCCCAAGATGATCCAGCTAATTTCTGAAGAATTTACTTGTTTTTATTTTCAGGCACAGATAATATAAATAGGCCTTATAATTGAGGAATGAATCTAATTTAACGCATAATTATTTAGGATAGAAATTATGGTCGATAGGAGAATCATTGAAAGTTACAGGTATGTTTATTCTTATTCCTATATTTTTCATGATTATTCAGATGGAAACAAGATACCTCTGTTTGGTTGGTATTGGGACATTATCGCCACTCAATAAAATAATTCTTTAAAATTTCCAAATCAGATGATAGTATATTTTCCAGAGTACGAAAATCCAAATGGCAGTAAGCAATAGCAATGTCTTCGGCATATACAAATTTCTGAGATGATGTCATGGCTAAATCACTGAGATAATTATTGAAAAGTAAGAGAGCTAGAACTGATTCTTGTGGAAGACCGTTTTTCAATGTTTTGAAATTGCTACTCTTATTGTCAACAAAAACACGAAACCTTCTATCAGATAAATCAAATCAAATCAAATCAAATAATATTTATTTTCCACATCAGCTCACTTATTGTCAACAAAAACACAAAGTATACAGATTTCAGAGCACCTAACTCGACTTGATCTCGTAGAACCCTGAGTGTATAGAGACTTTAATTTTTTATTCAGTTGTTCGATATGTGAGAAATATTTAAGATGTTGGTCTATATGTATGCCAAGAAACTCCTTACTAACAGTTATTTCATTCTCTTTATAATTAATATTTTGAGGGTATGTTCTATTGGTTCTATTTCTGTCTTTGTGGCATTAATAACCAAATGGTTTCGTCACACCAGTTACTCATTTGGTTCATGGAAGTGTTGAAGTTCTCTATTGCCATTGCAACATCTGAAGATGGAATCAACGCATTTGTATCATCTGCATACATTACAATATTGAAACCTTCTATCAGATAACATATTTTGTAATGTTCATACCAATTTCCCGCACTTCCGATAGGTATGGAGTTTGAAAATTAATCCATCTTTCTACACAGTATCACATTCAGAAGATAAATCAATGAAAGCACCTCCTGTTTTCAACCTATTATTGAAGTCTGATTCTATGAAAGTTGTAAGGCTGAGAACATGATCTGAACAATTTCTACTTTTCCTAGAGCCTTCCTAGAAATTTTTTAGAGCCTTTTTCTATCGACGGTTCATTTCTAAAATGAATTAAACCTTTTGATACCTTGAAAGGAACACACAATAAACTGATTGGTCGATAACTATTAGGACCACAAGGATTTTCTCCTCGCTTCGAAATATCTCCTTCGGGATTCGGAAAGAAAGTTTCCCGAATAAGGAATATTGTTCAGATAGACAACAACCAAGAGAAGGCCTTTTTTCCTGAATGTTCAATAATTTCAGCATAAATTCCGTCAAAACCTGCTGCTTTTCGAGGTTTGGTAGACTTGATAGCAGCCCTCAATTCATCTATATTAAATGAATGTGACACTTGTTCTAAAATAGGAGCTATTCTACGGAATATGTGTAATTTTTTCTTCATATTCTTCATTTTAGATTGGGATATATTAACTGATTCAGATACATCAACGGATCGGCGAGCGATTTATCTTGGATTAATTTTTGATGATCCTGAGGCTTTCTTTTTTCGGCTTGTATTGATAAAATTCATAAACTTTTCACTTTTATCAACGGATGGTGATTTTTGATAGTCCCTTTACAAATTATCGATTTCTTTCGACCAACCTGTAATATAATCATTCCGGAAACCTCTTGGAACAAATTGCTGCGGCTTTCACAACATGACCAAGATATTTGGAAAGTTAATCTATTTTGAAAATATGGAATCAGTAGCTCAACTCTTTCTGAAGATAGAGAGTATACGGCTGGTCGACCCGTCGCACCTTCTCAAGTTTAACCTTGGATTCTTCATCAAAAAGTCAAACCCAATCGTTTGAGAGCATTTTCGGCTAGATATTCGAAAATTATAGACATTTTGGCAGAACGATAGCACACTATTCTACTAAAACAAGCGCACTAAAAATTACATTCGAATTGATATTATCCCTTCTCTATTTGGAAGCTGAAAATATCGGCATGTAAATGCCTTAATATAATTTTCTGAAGCAATATTTTATGTAAGAATGAATGGGATTTATACCACTTTTTATTTATGAATCTGTCAATGATATCGAAATATCTACACGAAAAAGCCTCAAATAAATATTTAATTTTCTATGATAAATTCGATGTTTCCGACTATTTTGAGACGAAAGAGAGCTTTATTTCTTCCTTATTTATGCCACACGCAATTTGCATAACTGTATATAGCACGACAGTTTCCCAGGGATAAAATATAGGATGGAACTCATAAATTATTACCTTATGACGAGGGTAGATATATAAATTTCACATGGCCGCTTCTGTATTCAACCATGACTTATTTTATATCAGAGTATTATATTTCTTAGAAATCGACATCGGCAAAATATGGAATTAGGTAGATCTGCTATACAAGATGAAATATCATCTTCTCTAATCCGTATTATTCGAAAATATATCTATCTACATAAATAAATTCTGTGTTAAGAATATTCCTGATGATCTCGGGAGAAGACTTTGATTTCAAGAACTCATATTCTGCTTGAAACCATTGACTTCAATTTTAATTATATGCTTTTTCCTGAATGTCAGTTAATGAGCGAGATATCATTCTTTGAAGTTGTAATGTTTAAATTTCGCGCCGTACATACTTTTTAATATTTGAGAACTAGCGAATATCATCGGAGCTCGGCCGCATTCCCATATTGCGCCGTATGTTGAATTTTTGTCGATTCTCCTATCCATTATTTTCATTTTCTTGAACCGGAATCAATCGACATTGTGTGACTGAGAGAGGAATATCGAAGAGTTGTGGCAAACCTTAAAGAGGGATATAAATTTCTGCTCTCATTATTAACCAAATTTTGTTTTTTTTTGTTGGACAACTTGGTTGAATCTCTTGAAAAGAGGATTTAAAGTCACTTAAATATTAAACCCCACTTACATCAAGGGTAAGTTAGAGTTTTAGAGAAAGGAGAGTCGACAAGAATTTCTAATTGTTTTAGGGTTCTTTTTTTTTGGTACCAATTCTCTGTTCCTGTGTAATACACTCTGAATCTTTAAGATCGAAAACCTGTAATGAGAGAGCCTCCATCTATCTGGAGTGGATAAGTATCCTGAGTGGGATTTGTAAACTTATCTAACTTTTTTTTCAATTATTGTGTTTACCATAATACTAGAGAAATACTAGATTCTCCTTAATATCAGAACAATAGTAGAACTATAAGGGTAGAGATTAAGTTTGGAGTTACAGAACAGACATTGGATAGGAAGTATTGGTAGTGTAAACATTGTTTGGTAGAATTTGTGAATACAATTGCTTGTTGACGTTTTGTAATATAGGGATAATTATATTTCTCTTTATTTTTCTCCTGGTTCACACGAATAGGTAAAAGAAACTGTAATAAAAAGACCCACCATTGTTTGGTAATTTTTGTTTTTAGGTGATCTGCCTGATTAAATTACCTGGCGCCCTTTATTCACATTTCAAGTAAATTTGAATTTATATTCAAGGTGAAGAACCTCCCTTGCGAGCTAGCTGGTCACCCTTTTGTCAACGGGCTTTCAGTTTTTGTACAGAATCGATTTTTTCTTAAATAAATCCGTTAAAATGTTGTTAATATTTGTTGCTTTGGAAGTGTTTACGACACAAGGTGCTATAGTATACATGTATTTTCTCTCTCAACAAAACAGGCTAGTTTTTATAAATATTTGTGGTCTTCTTTCCCTTTCCTATTAAAGTGTTCACAATGTTGGTTCCGTAAAGTTAGAGAGGAGTTATAAGCAATAATTCTGAAACAATGTAATGCATAATTAGTGTCTTTTACTGCTTCATTAAACTTTCAATGATGACTTGATGTTCCGCATCAGGATTTTCTGTACCTAAATGCAGCAAGACTCAGAATGAGTGCCTATTAGTCCTGTTCAAATGACTGCAATATCATTTTCAGTCTCACCGTAACATATAGGAGTCGTTTTTTGCCATGCACGAAGTTGATGAAGGACTAATTGTGTAAGTTAGCCAAATATTCAGTGCCTGATTAGTATCGATTAGTGAACGTTCGAGGCACAATTTTAGTTTTAGAGATACCCAAGCAATTATATGCTTCAATAGTGCTTCGCCATCTATTCAGAATTGGGCAACTCATTCTGACTAACATATTTCTGGTCGTCATGTCATTTAATTACTGTCTAAAGCGGCATACAGACGAGCTGGTTACCAATTACAACTGTAGCATTAATTAGGTTTTGTTCATTTCATATGTTGGACAATTTTCCTAGGACGACAGATCAGGTTTTTTCCGTTTATTGTGGTGATGTCGTGGAAACAAAAAATATATAACATAAAAATATAATATAATATATAAAATATAAACATAATTCATAGTTAAATATATATATATATATATATCATTAAAGAAATGCACTTCAAGATAACACACAGTGTGCACCAATATGGCAAGCGCTTATTACAAGTGATTGGAAAAAAAAAAGAAACATGTATCAGCAACAGAATTGTGTGGTTAATATCTTGAGAAAACGATTTTCTCAATGAGCTTCTTGATTTTCAAGTAAAGGGAGTAAACTCTGACTGGATATATTGTCCCACAGACTGCCGGCATCTACTTCGGACTAACTTCAGGAAACATGCAAGTAGAACCGATTTCATACTTAAAATTTTGTGAAGAATACAACACATAACAAAAAATTATTGATATTGAATCAGTACGGGCTCTTGATAAGGAATCCATCCTTTAGTTTTGTTCACTTATGTACTCCTGCGCTTATTTTCCTTTTATTAAAATCATTCTGGGCAAAGTCTCGCTGCGCTCTTCTCTCTGTCACGCAATCCATGGTTAAATCTCCGAGTTCAAGTGGCATCCACGGTAAAACAGCATCCGAAAAAAATATAAACATAATTCATAGTTAAATATATATATATATATATATAGTTATAAATATAGGATCATTGAAGAAATGCACTTCAAGATAACACACAGTGTGCACCAATATGACAAGCGCTCATTACAAGTGATTGGAAAAAAAAAACATGTATCAGCAACAGAATTGTGTGGTTAATATCTTGAGAAAACGATTTTCTCAATGATCTTCTTGATTTTCAAGTAAAGGGAGTAAACTCTGACTGGATATATTGTCCCACAGACTGCCGGCATCTACTTCGGACTAACTTCAGGAAACATGCAAGTAGAACCGATTTCATACTTAAAATTTTGTGAAGAATACAACGAATCATAACAAAAAATTATTGATATTGAATCAGTACGGGCTCTTGATAAGGAATCTATCCTTTAGTTTTGTTCACTTATGTACTCCTGCGCTTTTTTTCTTTTTAAAAAAAAAAAGTGATCAAAATTTATGCTCTTCAGAAAAACTCCATTTCAATGATTCACTTATTGAGATGCGTATTCGTTGTTGGATAACTATTTAATTTATGTGACTGGAATTCAAGCTACGAGTATTATATGAGCTGGGAATTACACAGCTACAACGTGAATTAAAGCATCAATGAAACAAAATAACAGCATTCGCAGATGCGCGATTAAATTAAGGCTTTAAATCCTGCATAGCTTCGAAAACCACAACTGGTGGCAGGAATGAATTTCGTTTGAATTTTAATTAAGCATTTATATGCAACAATAAATTGATATTATACAATTTCAATGTAATTTTTTTTTTCTGAAAAACGTTGCTTTCGCAGATTCGTATAGAGATAGAATTCTAACAATTTTTTGTATAAAAAAAGGATTAAATTGTGTTTCGGCTTTGGCCGTGTTCCAATAGGGACTTTTGTGAAGAAACATTATTTTTTGTTTTAGCTTATATAAGATAGGTAAATTGTTATCATACTACTGTTATATGTGAATTTAAGTTTGTTTGTTACGCTTTCACGCAAAAACTACTGAACCGATCATCATCCAACTTTGCACATATACTCTTGAAGATATTAGAAGTAACATAGAATACATTTTACTAAAAAAAAGTTTTTTTACGAAAGATAAAAACACTGTCAAAAAATCGGCAAATTTAGCTACTTGAACGCCATCTAGCATTACAGTAATGAAGTTTCAACACTGAATACTGTAATACCGTCCCACTGTATTACCTATGACGACAATATCTGATTCGATTGACTTTAGTTTCAATTGTTTCCAATTTTTCTATATTTATTGTTGTTTTCTTTTGTCGTTACATGCGGTACAAAAACTATTCAAAATATCCGTAGTTTCTGTTGTTATCTGTTGTTTTATTTTTGTAGAACTTGCTCGCTGTTGTTAATTCTTACTCTGCTTGAAAATGCTTTGAAAATGCCTCGGAAGCGGAAATCTATATATAATAAATATATCTAAATATATAATTCTGTGGCACCAAAGCTTTACTCTCTCCCAAAAATCCACAAACCCACATTATCTGTTAGACCCATTGTTGCTTGCATTGATTCCCCCAATTCCAAGCTTTCAAAGTTTGTTGCCAACATCTGACCAATTCCCGCAACAGAAGCAATAACAGTTATTACATTAAGGACTCTTTCGAATTTTCCAATATCATTAAAAATTTTAACATTCCTGAAAACCATATAATGGTGAGTTTGGATATTGAGTTTCTTTTTACTAATATCACTCTTGATGCAACATTGAATAGTATTAGTTCACACTGGGATTCCATAGAGCCACATTGTAATATGAATAAAGAAGAATTTTTGGATTGTGTCAGACTCATTTTTGGGACCACTTATTGCCAGTTCCAAGGTCGCTTTTTCTACAGATTAAGGAGCTCCCATGGGAGGAGATGCCTCTCCCATTATCGCAGAGATAGTGGAGGATGATTTGCTCGATAGAGCTTTCAACACATTAAATTACACTCCCATCATAGTTAAAAAATATGTAGATGATTTGTTTTGTATCCTTCACACTGATATGCTACCTATTATTGTTGACACCCCCAATTCTCAGGACCCAAATACACTGCTCAACAATTGATAGGGATCACTTACTTTTTCTGAATTTATTTCTGAAATATTCGCTCCAAGATTATAAATTTAGTCAGATATCAGAGTATTTTCAGTTGATAATATGGTTCACTTGAGAAAAGAATGAAAAAATGGAAGTTGGAGAGAAAAAAGGACTTTATTAGGAACACTCAAAATTCTGTTTGAATAGCATAAAAATTTTATGATGAAACCACAAGAAGGCTGAAGTTTCGGTTAAGCTAGTACCTAGTTGGTCCCTCACGAGCTCGTCTCAAGCATTCTACCCTACGAGGCCTACTTTCAATCAAGCGATTTTTAATTTTGGGGTAAATTCGTCCAAATATCCCGTAAAGCGTTAGAAAGGTCCTCCAGCTTATTGATCGATTGTTCTAAGGTTGACAATCTCAGACCAGACATGTTCGATGCAATTTATGTCTGGAGAGCGAGCTGGCCAGTCCATCCTATCAATAGCATGAGTTTCTAGCGCTTCATTAACCAGACGATTACGGTGTGGACGGGCATTATCGTCAATTAAAATGAAATTCTCGTACAAGGCAGCAGCAAACGGAACAATTATGGGTTCAATAATCATATCGTGATATCTCTGGCTGGTCATTGTGGTGTTCTGCAGAACAACCTGTGCGTTGGTTCAAACAAATGCCTCCCCATACACATATAGAACCTATAGAAAAGCTGTTGTGGGTACCATGAACGGTTCTGCATACCTTCGACCTCTTTCCCTCCAAGCAAGAATGCGTCCATCGGAGTTGACCAAACGAAACCTAGACTCATCCGTAAATAAACATCGGCTCCAATCTTCAACTGTCCAATTGCGGTGCTCCTCAGCCCATTGCCGTCGATGAACCCGGTGTTCCCTATTCAAACGGGGATGTTGTACCCTCCTACGTGCTCTCAAACCACTACAATCTGGTTCGAAATTAGAACTCGTGTTGCAACTCTCAGTGATCTCTTGAGCCGCGACGCTGGGTAAGTGGGATTTCTCCTAGCATTGAGGATCAAAAGACGATCTTGGGCAGCTGTTGTACTGCGCTGCTGACCTCCCCCATGAACATAAGCTACTGAGTCGATTTGGATGAACCTATTCCAAGCCCGACTCACGACACTTTGCGAAACATTCAACCGCCGGGACATTTCTCACTGGGACAAACCTCCCTGGTTCCACCGTATGTATGATTTGGTCCAGTTGCACAGGAGTCAAACGTCTTCTCGGCATGACTGATAAGCTGATATTATTCTCATTTCTTCAATTATTGTCTCCTTATGTGTTTGAACGAGAGAAAAAAACAGATTTAATAACAAATACCACATTGCTTTTCACTCCACCTGTAACAGCCTACAGATAATAATCGATTTTGTGAACAAGAGCCGATGAAGTGAGGAAAAATTTGATATAAGTAATCAACTCAAAACATCTTAATTTTTCCTTAGAGAACATATAATGTACAGATATTCACGAGATAACTTGAAAAAAAAATACAAATGATGAGAAGTTCATAAGTGATCCCTAGCAATTGTTGATCAGTGTATAAGATTCACTTACGAACGAGAGATCAATCATACTATTAGTTATTTGGACATACAACTTATACGTGGTGATAATAATGAAGTGGTTGTTGATTGGTATCAGAAACCAATGGCGTCTGGTCGTTACCTTAATTTCAAGTCATCACATGATTTCAAACATATAATAAACCTCATAATGGGTTTGAAGAGTAGAGTAGAAAAGTTGGTGAGCCCTCATCTCGTGCAATCCCCCTTAGATTACATCATCTTCTATTAAAAAATTCTTATCCAAGAAGACTCCTCAATAAATGTTTGTTCAACACACCTGGTCGTATAGTGTTTTCTGACCCCAAGGATGGACATAATACCCTTCCAACTAATTATGAATTGAACCCAGTTAACTAAAAAATTTTTTTCTTTGTCTTATCATCCTACCATTACCCCCTTTATTGTAAGAACTTTGAGAAGACATGTACCTAACAATCATGATATAATATTTGCTACACGCATGCCCTGCACTATTGTTAACTGTGTATTTTCTAAAATGAAGGACAAAACTTCAATAGCTAATAAATCTGGAATAGTTTATTCTATAGATTGCATGGAATGTAATAAGCCATATATAGGTCAAACTAATAGAAATTTGAAAACTAGAATAAAGGAACATTTAAGGGATTGTACAATGGCAAAACAAACTACTGGCTTATCTAAACACATTAGTGAAACAGGACACAATATGAATTTCTCAGGTGCAAGGTGCTTAAGATCTGAACGTAATAAGTATAAGAGGGAGTTTTTGGAGGCTGTTGAAATTATGAGTCATAATAATAATTTGAATATAAATTCAGATTTTAATGGTATCAATTCCATTTATTGCAATATCGTTGAATTGATCAACATGCGTCATGTTAGATGATTATTTCATGATAAAAAACGTTTTTACACATTTTGTTGATGATTCATTGTACCTCATCTGTCATTCTTTTCCATGTCTTCTGTTTTGTTCTTTTCTGTGATTCTAACCTTTTTGACTCATGACATTATTACACGTCGTTTCTTTTGAGAGTTGATTTTAGCTGTTGGTTTTCGAGTGTAATTTGGATTTTTTAGGTATATGGATGTTCATAGCTTCATTATTTTTGTTGATAGTTGAGTCAAGTTCTATAACTTACATCAATGTGAGACTCAACTCCTTTTTCCTTTTGCCTTTTATGATAACTTTTAAAACACTGATGTTATTTCCAGTAGCCCTGAAGAAGGACAAGAAAATTGTCCGAAAGCTTGGTTGAGACAATAAAGAGCTAAAAAACTAGATAATTGACTACATACCCGATATACCCTTTAGATAAATAAAGATAGTCGAGATAAACAACCACTTATAATAAATATATTTTAACATTTGTTGCATTTCAATAAGCATATTTTAAGGTGTTGAAACTTCATTGTATGTAGTAATTTTTAAAAATTGTTGATCTCAGCCAAGCAATAAAATTTAGTTATCATATTGATTCATTTCTATGATACCCTTATCCTTTATCTCTCATATTTATGTAATGACTAAAAAATGGGTGAAAAGCTAGTAATTGTTATAAAGTCAGTATGTTCTTGAAAAGGTAGCATGACGCCCACGTTTTAGGAAAAGAGCTTAAGGATATTTGAGTATTATGAAGTAGAGAGAATAGTTCTTCATTAACTTATACGTTAAAGTATTGAAATCCTTCGCTCATCATGAACTGGCCTGGTAGATCTTGAAGTTCTTGACTGCAATAAATTACATTCAAATCGGGATTTTACAAAGAAACTAAAGAAGTAAGTTATGAAAAAATTCATTGCGAACATTTGAGGTCATTGCAAACATATTTCTGTCACAACGGTCTGCCCAAATGAGATTCATTCATCAACTAAAACAAGTGGATCATACACATAAAAGAACTAAAATAAATTGTGTAAATTACTAGTTTACTATTACTCCGAGCACTGGCCCTTCGAGGTACATCTGAACTCAAGGGAGCAGAATCGCTATAGAGATATACGTATCGTAAATGTATACCAAATGGGTAAGGGAAATTTCTATTACAGTATGAGAACGTTTAAGAATAATTGACGTGAGGTCAGGAGATTTTGCGCGCTTGTTATAAAATCCTTTCTTGTATTTTCGAGCATTGCGATACAGAAATAATGAATGTAGAAGAATCAGTCAACAAATATTTAAATGAACAATAACAAACCTTCAGGCTTATATTCAACCATATACATAGAATAAAATTTGTCGCAGTCCTTTCAGAAATGTCAATGAATATTTTATTCATTTCTCATAAGATAGGATGACTCATGATAATAAGGAATAAAGATTTTCGATATCCAATGGAAAACTTTCCGATATGTACCATTATCACAAGTAGAAGTTCATGGAAAAGCCATATCTATTTTTAAGGATATACTATGGACTTCTGTGATTTCATCACATTTTTCTCTGAGAAAATGAAATTTCAGATTATGCAAAATATTAATAACTTCTATATACAGGGTGGCCATTTGAAAACGAAACAGACGAGATTACAGACGAAATAAATTTTTTCGATAGAAATGCTCGGATAGGTCGATTTCTGTTTCGAGAGGGACAACCTTGACTTTTAGAAAATTTCTTCTTCTATATCTATATTTTTTAGAAATACTCGATAGTCGCCAGATCTCAAAAATAATTGTTATCTATGGAAGTTAATTTTAAATTGCGTATTATAAAATTTCATCATCGTACAGTCAATCCACGAGAGGATATAGGAGTTTTTTTTATTGTTGGTTTTAAAGAGAAGAATATTAGAGCTTCAAACAAAACTGAAAGAAAACTGTAGGTGGTCATTTTTTTCTCAATATATAGGTTTATTGATCCCTTCACATTCATTGAGGCAGTTGTTGTTGTGCCACAATATTCTAGGGTCCGAGAGATATGTTAAATCAAAAGCTCAAAAATTCCTAACCTCACGTCTGTGCTTTCCTGCTGTTTTATTATCACCAATCTGCTTTCAATTCGTACCAGCATGGACTTGAAAAGTAGTGGAACAGTAAAAGAACTTTTAATTTGACGCACCCTGTAGAAGGTCTCAAATTCTCCTTGTATGTCGTCGAATCTATTCACGAATTTTCAATTCTAATACAGAGAAAACATTGCTTTTATTTCTAACTCCTAAAGCTCATTGACTATAAGAGATTCTTCAACCCATAGATAAATCCAAAACTCGTTTTTAACCCCATGCCCCAAAAATCCGTGTACAACCATAACAACAAAAGGTCAAAAGTCACGACCCACTCACCTGTCCATAATCCTCCAATAACGATGACAACCACCGCAAACAGCAACATGTTACCGGAAAAAAAAACTGGCCTTCCTACCCCAATATACGGCCAATTAAAGCGTCCGCAGAACAACTCGGCTAACCCAGACCGCCGAACTGATAAATCACCACTACCGGAATGCTCCGCAGAAAATACGCGTACGCGTCTCGACGCTTTCGGTTCCTGCGACGCCGACACACGGCAGGACCTTTAAGGAACAAATGAGCGTCGCAACGCCAACGCGATGCTTCCGCACGCCCCCCGATGGCATCAGCTTGCGTGATAACGACTCGCAGAACTTATCGCAAGGCCGGTTCAGACAACAGAGTAGTATCGAATATCAATATTGACCATAGAAAATTTTTGACTTCTTTCCTTTACTGTGAGATGATTATTTCAAGATCGTTAAAGAATTGATTCTCAATGCAAGCCGATCGGTAAATAAGTCCTCAACACAGGAGGAAAAGCAACATTTGATTGCCAAAATTTATTTGTATTCACATATAATAATTATACTAATCATTTTTATTATTCCGGATAAATAATAATAATATGGCTCTTGAATATGCATTACCTACTTGATAAACAAGAACTGAATTTGAGAAAATATCTCAAACAAAACGTCGGAGCTCATCAAAATAATAAACAGTCAAAGAAAAAGAAGTTTACTGGAACAAAAAGGAACTACACGCAAGATACCACTTCGATCTTTCTAACGGAGAAAGAGCCAAATAGATTAATCGGTTGATAAAGGTGGACTATATGAAGAGACAAAAGGGTTTATGACTGCATTTCAAGACGAAGTCATTAGAACAAAGAATTAGAGAAAACACATCCTTAAGGAACCTCTTGGAAATTGCCACGGAAATCATTGAACACCTCATCGCTAGCTACAAAAAAATAGCTGAAACTGAATATCGACACAGACACAATCTTACAGAGGACATAGTAAACCAAGAACTTGCAAGAAAGAGTGGATCCCTGAAAGACACAACACCTTACTACAAATACACCCCGATATACATCCTAGAAAATGAAGAATACAGACTCTACTGGAACATCCTTATCAACACTTATGAACCCACATCAAACAACAGACCTGATATCAATCGGTTGATGAACACAAACAGGAAGCTTACTCAATAGATATCTCCTATCCAAGTGACCACGACTCAGAAAAACGAAGCATAAATGCTGAAGTTCGATAAATATTACGACCTAGCTGGAAAATATGAATCAATACACCGTCTAACGAAAGTAAGAGTGATATCCATTGAAATAACAGCCAATGGGATCATAGGGAAACCTCTGAAATGCAACCTGAGAGAAACTTAGTATCAAGATGCAGAAAGACATCATCATGGAAACCAGCAGAATTACAAGAAAGTACTTGAACACCAGAGAATAACCAAAACATATAACTAAGCAATTTACCCCAACCATTACCAATGATTGTTCATAAGCACCACTGACTAAATAATGTAACCATCTCATTTAGATGGAAACTGCAAATAATGAAACTCCATATAGTGTTCGAAAAGTGTTATGAAAACAGCATTACAAAAAACTCGCCCTAGTTGCACGGGGTGCACTCGGTGCACTTACTGTACCATAATAAATAACCCAGGAAAATCCTGCAACATAATTATAATAACAGAAATAATAAATAAGGATTCCTTGACAATTCCACATTTGCACAAAATGTGGAAATTCTATTAAATAAGTTTTTTTTAATCATTAATATAAAAAAAAAATACTGATTTTATGTACACTGAAATGAATACATAACATTCAGAATGGAATTTCTTCGAGCATTTAGGGGAGGCTTCAAAAAGCTTCAAGGAAAATCAATCAACTTGTAGAAAACTGATGACCAAAAGTGTTCCGAATTTCATGATCTATCCTCACTAGTGTTTAAGATAATTCAAAATTTTCATGAATAGGTTTTGAAAATACTGCAATACTGCCTTTCCTCTAAAGGATTTCTCTGTTGGGAACCTATTTCGACGGCATAACTTTTAATTAATTCAATATCTGTAATAGTATCATAACTTTGACATTTTCATTCTATACATTATTAATAATAATATTCAGATTTCCACAAATTTTGTGAATATCCTCCAAGTAAACACCGATACAATTGAAAATTCATTATTAAACCACTTTGTAATTTGTACGTTCAAAATCAGTGGCGTAGTACATGTTCTCGGTGCCCTCCGCAGACTTTTTGAAAGCGCCCACCCCCGCCTAATTCCTTTACTTCCAAGAAAACAAATATTATTATATTCTACTAACGAATACATACCTGACATAGATTGACTTCAAAATCAACATAAAGGAGCCTGATAGGTATGACAAAATCAATAAACATGACGTTATAACACAAAAACTTTTCTCTATTTCAGTGTCGTAATGTTCATTACAGTACTAAAAACAGTGCTGTATTGAACTCATTACAGCAATGTTTTTAGTTATATTTTTAGTTTTGTGGTTGACAACACTGACATCATTTCCTTTCGAATGTCAACACGAGTTTTCGTATCAGTCACGCCAACTGCGAAAATAAAATACAAACAGCACTAGGAGATATTATCTAAATTTTTAATTGGATTCCAATAAAGTTCTCACAATTATTGACTGAAATAGAGAAAATATCGTCTAATACTCGTTGTAGAAGGCAATTCCAACACTCATGCCACATGAATAGGTGCCCACTCTATACCTAGCATAATTATATCTATAATAATAATAATAATAATAATAATACATTTATTCTCAACAGGTTACACCCAATAACAGAGAAAAATGATCAAACAAACAAATGCGATTGAAAAACTTAAACCAGATTACATATGAGACCCTTATAATAGCATATAAAATTATATCCAACAGTGCCTTAAAATTACTACATGAGATTTACAAAAAAATGTTATTCCCTCAATACTCGAAAAAAAAACAGCATACCAATCACATCCTTATCCCAAGCGTACAAAATAAACTGAAAAAGATCACGAACCCCACCACGATTCTCCAAATGACACATCAAAATCATTGGTAGTTCATCGTAGTAGATATCACATCGGCCACAAGAACTGTCATATAAGTTACACATGAAGTTGATAGGAGACCGTGACATAACATTTGTCCTACCAAAATCAACATAGAAGGTGTTATATTGCCTCAGACCAGGTCTAGGTACATGAATATTAACCTTACTCAAGAGAAGAGAAGAGAGAGAACAATCAATCCCACCACGCAGAATCCCGTAGAGTAACTTCAATGCACTACGCTCACGTCATAACTTCAATATCTCAACTCCGAGGCTCGCGACGAGGACCGAGTGGTCAAATCCTCTCGAAGGGTACTGTCCGAAACATTTAAAATAAATATATTTCAAACACCTTCTCTGGACGGCCTCCAGGATAACGACAGCATTATTGTATAATGGACACCAGATTATAGAGGCATATTCTAATCTACTACGAATGAAAGAATAGTACAGTATCTTCATAGTATAGGGGTTCACAAAATTGTTCCAATTTCTAATAAAATAACCAAGAGTCATAGAGGCAGAAGAAGTTATCTGACTTATGTGCCCGGAAAAGGACAATTTACCATCAAAAACAACACCCAAATCCCTATACTCATCACATCTCTCCAGAATCTGATCACCCACAGCATAGTCATAGTGAACTGGGGTTAATTTACGAGTGAATGATACAACTCGACACTTATTGATATTCAGGCTCAAACCGTTCCTGAAACACCAAAGACCGATCATATCCAAAGCAGCCTGCAACCTCACGCAGTCATCAAGATCCCCAATAGCAGCAAATATTTTCAGATCATCAGCAAAGAGGAGATGGAGACACTGAAGAAGCAGAGACAGGTCATTAATATATAATAAAAACAGCAATGGGCCCAAATTGGAGCCTTGTGGCACTCCAGATGTGGCGAGATAAGGTAAGGATTCACAACCTCCATACTGAACATATTGATAACGATCGGAAAAGTAAGATCTAACCAACAGTAAAAACTCCGATGAGAACCCAATGTATGCAAGCTTTGAGATCAATATCTGGTGATCAATCTGGTCGAAGGCCTTCTGAATATCTGTGTATATAACATCCATCTGACCACGATCATCCAGTGACTCTGACAGACACTGTGTAATGCTTGCCAAATTGGTCACCGCTGAACGATAATCTATTGAAAATAAATTCGACGAAAAATTTTTTTTTAGTTTTCCATTCCTGGTATGATCGAATATTCAATAGTGAATACATTTCTGTTAAAACCATTGTATTAAATCGAATAGTTTACAAAATATCTAAAAAAAAAACTGGAAAAAAGTCAAATATGTTCAGTCAGTAATATGTTCATTATTCTTATTTTAAATATCCTGAGCGTACCGTTTTTACAAAATCGAAAAGGAAGGATGTGAATAGGTCATGCATCTTTTGGATTTCAAAAATATCATCACAGGGTATTTCAAATTTTGTGTTGAGAATTGTGATCTTAAATTGGCCATAACTTCTGTTTTTCAAATTAGAACCCTATTTTTTTTAAATTGTGTTGGATTCTGCGGTCAAATATAATGATAGTTTTCTCAACATGATTATGCTCCTAAATTCAGTAATTTCTGAGTAATTTGAGATTCTCTGGATTTATGTAGTACGTTGAGTCAAATTTTTCGAATCTGATTCATAAGGATATTCTGTGAGCATAGAGGATAAATCATCCCATTTATGATTCACAAGTGTCAGACAGGTCTTATTGTTAGTCGTTATGAAATTTTTTGATTTCTAAAAATGAATCATTGCTATTCTAATAATGAGATTTTGGATTTATTTCTTATATTGTAATTTTTCAATTGTATACGCAATACACATTCAAATGCACTTAATGGTATTGTTTATTTCAAATCCATGGTGGATGACACAAAATGTTGAGTATCCAATGAGAAGTATCCCCATTTTTTTTACAATTTCTGAGAAGATGTTTCAAACTTTCCAAATTTTGGTATGTAAGAGCCCCTAAAGAATACAAAAAAAGGGCAGTTGATGAAATTATTATTTCGACTTATTTCGAAGCGAATGAGAATTCATCTCTTCAATAGGAAACACATTAAATAGATTCGCTACTTCAGTACACCGAATTATGATTATAAATAAATTATGATAATAAAAATAAAAATACGTTCCAAAACTCAAACTAAGAAAATAATGGTATGGTAACCATATTGTTCCACACAGTTTCGAATAAGTCTTGAAACACCTCGGTTAGCTGCTCGCTCAATTTCATGCCCTTTTAGTGAGTGGAAATCATCCTCCACACGCCGTTTCAAATCTTCTTTGCTTTCAATAGGAGATTCCTAAACTATATTTTCTATTCTAGCCCATAAATAAAAATCTAAGGGAGTAATATCGGGAGATCGTGGGGGCCGAAAGAGTGAAGAACGGCGTCCGATCCACCGATTACCAAACATTGCATTCAGTTCTTCAGACACCTCGTGCGAACTATGTGCCGGAGCCTCATCCAATTGATAATATGCGGTAGTCGACATACTCAACGGCAGTTCATCCAAAAACTCAGAAGCAAAATTTCTCAGGATTTCCAAAAATTTTTCTGTATTTAAATTTTCTTCATAAATGTAGTACCGCACTTTATTGTTCATCAAAAGAGCAAACACATTAAAACTAAATTTGTTCTGGGGTTTCTTTGTCTTTTTCTATAAGTATTTTCACTTCTCCAAATGTGGCAATTCTTTCTATTAAATAGTCCTTCATTATTGAATTTTGCTTCGTCTGTCCAAATGATCTTTTTCAAAAAATGTTCATCGTTTTCAGGTATTTCTAATATTCCTCTACAAAAATTTAACCTTTTTATGTAGTAACCTGGTTCTAATGCATGAACTTTCTTATATTTGTAGTCATGCATGTTATGTTTTCTCAAAACTCGATGCACTGAATTTCTGTCTAAATCGATTTCATGAGTTGCACTTCGAAATGAAAATGAAAATGCTTCGAAATAAGTAAAAACACTAATTTCATTTTCCTCATCATCAACTACCTTCTTTTGTATTTTTTAGGGGCTCTTACACATCCAAAACTTTGAAAGTTTGAAACATATTTTCTAAAGATCTTCTCCGTCATGGAAGGTAAATGGGAATACTTCTCGTTGAAGACCCGGCAGGTTCTACTTATAATTCTGTCACATTCACCATGTATATAAAACAGATCCAGAATTTCGTAATTAAAATAATCATTTTGTTAAATCGAGAAATGAAGATAACGAATAACAATAACACCTGACACTTGTGAATTATTAACAGATAATTTATCTTCTATGGGTACATGGTTTCGAAAGGATATTCATTGAATGTTTTTAGATGCAATCAATTTGACTCTACGTACACCATAAATCCAGAAAATCTCAAATACCTCAGAAATTATTGAATTTAGAAGCATAATAAGTGAGAAATCTATCATTATTTTTGACCGCAGAATCCAACACAATTATAAAAAATAGGGTTCTAATTTGAAAAACAGAAGTTAATGCCAATTTAAGATCACAATTTTCAACACAAAATTTGAAACACCCTGTGATGATATTTTTGAAATCCAAAAGATGCATGACCTTTTCACATCCTTCCTCTTCGATGCTGTAAAAACGGTTCACGCTCAGGATATTTAAAATAAGAATAATGAATATATTACTGACTGAACATATTTGACATTTTTTCCAGTTTTATTTTTAGATAATTTGGAAACTATTCGATTTAATACAATGGTTTCAACAGAAATGTGTTTACTATTGAATACTCGATCATACCAGGATTGGAAAACTTGAAAAAAAATTTTTCGTCGAATTTAACCGGAAGTTTTTGGGCTTCGAAAATATTTTAGCTCTGTAGAGAACTTCGAACAATATTATAATCCCAATTTTTAGATTTCAAGTATGTCTAGTTCTCCAAAAACGTCTAATAGGCACTCGAACTTGAGACACCCTGTAGTAACATACTTCTTTCGAGATTTTCAAAAAATACTTCAGGCGGCATGCGTAAAAGGGTCAGATTTGCGAAATCGGATTTTCCATTGAACTGATAGTCATAATAAAATCATCATTATATCATTATATTTGATGACGAGATATTGTTGATGATGGAGCTCGTGTTGAATGATTATTTGGGCTATTACCATCATCTATTGTGGATGTAATGTTTTCATGTAATCATTCAATATATCATTATATACAGAATTCAACTTGACAAAAAGACGGGCTCACATCTGTAGTTTTATGCGCGATTGATTCAAAGGCGCCCTCCCTGGCGCCCTCTGCGCCTCCGCACCGCACGGGTATAGTTTACGCCACTGTTCAAAATGAGACAGAAGATCAAACAGATAAAATTTTTTGATATTTGTGGAAAATAAACAAACATGTCTTCAATGATGAATTGATCTAAAGATGTTAAATAGAAGTATTTGTCTATGCATATTCAACAAAATTGTGAATGAAATTAAAAAAATTCATCTTTCTAGAGGAATATCATTAACCAAGGAATTCAGTAAGGAGTTTCAACTGAAATAATGTTGAGTTTAGTTGATTTATGGCGATCCTCCATAAGTACAGCGTGTATCAACATCGATCTTGGGTATCCTAATGGTTAGATCGAAGACCCGAGATTCGATCGGTGCCGGTTCAAATCCTGGCAGTTTTCGTTCTCAAATATCACAAAAAACAAATACCCAGCGTCTACGGCATGGCGCACACAAACTATACTTAAGGGTTCAAATGTGTGCGCCAGGGACGAATCACGTAGGGACACATACTGATACAAATGATTTCAAAAGAAATGAATTCAGTATTCAATAATCAATCACATCAGATGCAGAAAGACACAGTTTTTTTTACAAATTTATTTTCTCTCCTTGTATTTAACGAAACTTCGCAAGGCTCCAGAAATATCTCTGCTCGGCAGAGAATTTCGAATCATAACATAAACACCATTTTCAGATTTCAACTGTGTGCAGTTCCCCAAAAACGTCTAATAGGCACTCGTAATTGAGTCACCCAGTATAGTTACATTCTGAAATCTGGAATGAATATATGATCACTTTTCAAAGCTTCGATGAAAGTCATTCTTGCATGGACTCATCTGCAATATTTGGATTGAGGAGGAATTACCCGACTATAACGCCAAGTCGTTGAGCAGCATGTAAATGTGAATCTCCCCCAAAACAGAGAGTTTTGGATGACCTCTTCGCTCTACACATATATGAGCAGGGAGAAACGCAAAATATATTTCGCGTACATGACTGTATCTATACGCAATAAATTTGACTGGGGTGTTCGAAGAATAAAGGCTAGACTGATAAAAGGGCGTTGCAGCTAATGAAGACTTGTTGACAAGGTACAGCAACAAATATTTGCACCGAACAATCCCCGTTGATACATCAAGATAGGGGAGGAGATCGGGTCATTACAGGTTGTAATGGCACAGTGACCGAGGTGAATAATCCGTGGGGAATTTCTGCTAATTAGTTCTGTAGAAATGGAGTCTATTATTTTTAACGGTAATTCATTCATGAGACTTTTCATAGAATACACAATGATAGATATCATATTGAGATAATTTTAGAAAATGTGTATCTTGTATTTGGTATTTTGAAAAGTTCAAATTATCGTTGAG
Source organism: Micraspis discolor (assembly GCA_030674115.1). Taxonomy (NCBI): domain Eukaryota; kingdom Metazoa; phylum Arthropoda; class Insecta; order Coleoptera; family Coccinellidae; genus Micraspis; species Micraspis discolor. The sequence goes on along the minus strand of JARTUT010000911.1, from coordinate 226,071 downwards.
TGCCTGTTTCTTGTGAACAGCTAGTTGTGGTTCAGCTCACATGTCCGTAAATTTGAATGATCAAATACAAGCGCGCAAAAGATTCTGACTTTATGTCTGAACCTTCTTATTCACGCTTCCCAGGATCTAAATACATCCGATTATGAACATCTCAATTCATCTAATCTCAAGCAATTTCTTTGGAGTTGTCTATAAATTCGCATACCGTGAATTGAGGGTCAGTACTGAAGTTAACATTACATTAGTTTAATGAGAATCGATTCCTGTGTCTCTTCGCTGAAATAGACTGAAAAGTGGTCTGACCGAACGTGAAAGCGATACAAATGAACGTAAACTATCCTGCGACGTCTGTCTAGACTTTGTAGTGTGGAAAAAGCAGGAAATCGAAGAGAAGAGTGGGAAGCTTCAGGGTTAGACATTTACCCGAAAATTCCATTAAATTACGCGTTCAGTTTACCGAAATCCCTGGTGGAAACAGAAATGGTATGAATGAAATGAATAAAGGCTCTGACTTGAGCACCTTTTCTCTGAGTGATACAAGTCTAACGATAATGCGATAATGGCAATGAATCTCTAAAATTAGGTCTTGAACTCAGATATATTATGAGAACGACGAATTGAATTCTGTTATTCGTTATTTCCTTCTTTTGGCTATTCCCCTCCACTGATGCGTTGTGGTGTTGATCAGTTGCAGTACTGTGAGTAGAGGCCAGTTTATTCGATCACAAAATATTAGTCTATCATCTATTACGTATTCAATTGAGAGAGAAGAGTTGAGTGGTAGCCGCACAATCTCCATGTTATGAGGTAGGAAGAGGGGCACAGCACTGCCAGAATTCATATTGTTACGAATCTACCTATGGCTGCGACGTAGTTGAAAGAAGGAAGGATAAGAACAAGTCTATAGTGCCCTCTGCTTCAGGTTCATAGAATGTCCGTATACCTGAGGGAGTATAAAAGAGCATACTCGAGGTAGCTCGTCCTGTTCTGTTCGGGGTAGTTCAAGGTAGGTCAAGAGAGGTAGTGACGTGAAGCTAGCAGGTGACCATTGAAGTACATGAAGACAGAGGTAGTTAAAACGGACCAAAAGAAAGGTAACGTGAGGTAGTTTACATATGGAATAGAGATAAGAAATGGTATACCCATGTGGACGTAAATAAAGGCATTTGGAATTATTTGTTATTGGTTATTGGAATTTATATTATCGAACCCCAAGCTCGTAACACTGGTGTCAGAAGTGGGATATCATAATTAAATGCCAGTAACCAGACAATCGGCGAATATGGAAGCACAAATGGAAGCGATGATGGAAAAAATTATGCAAAAATTTCTAGAAGCGGAACAAATTAGGCATCAAGATAAACTGGAAGCAGAACAAATCAGGCAACGGGAGAAGCTTGAAGCAAAAAAAATTAGGCAAGAGGAGAAACTGGAACACAAGGAAGAAATGCGGAAAATGCATGAAGTTTTCCAGCTACATGGGGAAAAGAAAATTGAAGCAATGAAAGAAGAAATGAATGAGAAAATAAAAGTTGTTAAAACAAACCTAGACCAATTACGGGGGCAGGTATCTCAAGCACTTGAAGAAATAGAGGAAAGAATGACCGAAATGGAAAATAACAAACACAAGGTAGTATCAAGCAAACCATCGAAAGTAGAAACATGTAAACCACCAACTTTTGATGGTGAAACCTCTTGGCAAATTTTTAAGAGACAGTTCGAGGTGGCAGCTAAAATTAATGACTGGTCTGAACAGAGAAAAGCGATGGAGTTGGTTTTATTGTTGAGAGGTAAGGCAGCTGAAGTACTTCAGAAAATATCCCCTAGGGAACAAGAAGACTATACGCTTTTAACGAAGCGATTGGAAGTGAGATATGGAGACAACCACAAAGAAATGTTGTACCAGGCTCAATTAGAAGGTAGGCACCAACAGCCCAACGAAACCATTCAAGAGTTCTACTCAGAAGTGGAAAAAGTTAGCCGATTAGCCTACCCCATGATTCCGGAAGAGACGCTGGAGATGTTCTGTATTAAGTACTTCGCTAATGGTTTGCGAGATACAGAGTTGACACAACATCTCAAAATTCTGAGACCAAAAACCGGAAATGACGCATTGATTAGAGCTCTGGAATTTGAAGCTGCCAAAGCATCATCTTCCCGAATTATAAGCCACAAAACAAGACAAGTGGAAGTGGAAGACAAGGGCACAAACATAATGGAAGTTATGGAACAATTAAAGAACATTGTCGATAACGCGTCTCGAAGAAATAAAGTGACATTCAAGGGTGAATGTTATTCCTGTGGAAAATATGGACACACTAGGGGGGAATGCAGGTCTAAGAAGAGTACTTACTTCAAATCAAGACAAGGAAGGTCGCCTTCCCCAGCTCCAAGAAGAAACTCGGAAAACTCCCATCAAGTCAGAGTAAAGGGGCATGCCCTGACACGGAAAGAAGTAGCCCCCAGGACCATATTCATTAGGAACATAACAACAGGTGGTAGCCTGTCGGTAAGTGGTTTGATTTCAGGCCGACCTGTGAGAATAATTGTCGACACAGGAGCTGAAGTGTCTCTGGTGAGAGCCGATATAGTACAGAGACCTGAAGTTGAACCACTAAAGGAACGAATAACTCTCAGAACAGCAACCGGTGGAAGAAGTCATGTCTACGGGCAAGCTGATGTTCTGCTGCAGATTGGAGAAAGTTTGCAGATTCCACATAAGATCCTTGTAGCTGATATTACTGATGATATGATTTTGGGCATGGATTTAATTGAAAAATACGGCTTAGCCTATGAAAAGGATACTGGAATTTTGAAGATAGGGAAAGAGGAATTTATTCCGAATGAGTGCTGTAAAAAGGGGCCAGTTAATTTGAAAACGGTTCAGGCATATACAATACCTCCATGCTCAGAGCACATTATTTATGTCTCTCCACAGAAAAAGAAAGGACTATCCCCAAAACTGGCTCAGAATTGGGAAGGAGCCTACGAAGTAATAAAGAAAATAAATGATGTTGTGTATAGGATCCAACGCACACCCAGGGCGAAACCAAGGGTTGTACATTTAGACAGGTTAGCCAAATATGAAGGTTCTGCCGCACCAGAAAAGGTTTTTGATCGGGACGATCAAATCTAAGAGGGGGGTAGTGTTACGAATCTGCCTATGGCTGCGACGTAGTTGAAAGAAGGAAGAATAAGAACATGTCTATAGCGCCCTCTGCTTCAGGTTCATAGAATGTCCGTATACCTGAGGGAGTATAAAAGAGCATACTCGAGGTAGCTCGTCCTGTTCTGTTCGGGGTAGTTCAAGGTAGGTCAAGAGAGGTAGTGACGTGAAGCTAGCAGGTGACCGTTGAAGTACATGAAGACAGAGGTAGTTAAGACGGACCAAAAGAAAGGTAACGTGAGGTAGTTTACATATGGAATAGAGATAAGAAATGGTATACCCATGTGGACGTAAATAAAGGCATTTGGAATTATTTGTTATTGGTTATTGAATTTATATTATCGAACCCCAAGTTCGTAACAATATAATAGATGTGCCATCGAATGGCGGCTACGAGGGGTACATGTAACCTCGATTCCGCTACCTAAGATCGGACCTCCCGAGGTGGCCATGGTGTGTCGACCTTGAACCCTTGAACCTAGTTATTGGTTTATCCTCCGCTAGCGGGCCTTTTTTCATTATTTTTCCTAACCATTGCCTATACGCCTCAATCATACAGGCTGGTTACTCAACGATTTGAATTATTGCTATCGGTAATTTCTTACTGTACCCTTATTACTCAGTTTGGTGAATGATGTTTTTAATAGAATTCGTTGAAATTTTTAATAAGAATTTGAGCGGTGAATGGGCTAATTTTTGGTGCAAGAATTGATTGATATATAAAATATAATTAGTTGAGAGCATCTGGTTGAATAACTGCATAGTTGAAGATGTTTTGTAGAATTCATTCTATGAAAACGTTTTAACCTTCGAGCATGGAGTTATTGCAGTTACTGAAACCTGGTTGAGAGGTGGTATTGCTAATTCGGAGCTTTTCTCAGAGAATTGATTATTCAGTGTATCGTCATGACAGAACTTATGGTGTTCGAGGGGTTGGAATTCTGCTCACAGTTAATGCTGATTTTTATACATCTCAGCTATGTGATTTGATTTGTTCGGGGGTATTTGTATGCATTTCTGTTCCACCAAAAGTGCTAGTTTACGTGATATTATTATATATTTTTCAGTAACAAATATTGCTGTTTCCGATGAAATTGTCGAAATTCTGGAGGATCCTAAATGTTCTGAGGTTATTTAAGGTGATTTCAATATATCCTGATTTGCAACTTTTGCAGCTTTTGCATTATGAGACAAAAGGGTCATCAAATTCACTTCTTCGGTATCCATCATTTGTTATCTTCTACAACCTTGTTCAAAATAATTTTATTACAAATTGTAATAATAGATTACACGATTCATTTTAACTTCTGAGAATCTAAATTGTGAAGTTTTGAACGACCCTAAGCCGATGGTACCAATAGATTCACACCATCCATGTCTTATCGGAAACCGATCTTTGCAATATAGACAAAGAAATCTTTTTGCCCTGATGGAAACTTGATGACCTGAAATTTGCTACACTTATAGATGGTACTGACTAGAATTTTTTGATGGATCTCTCGGATTCTGATGAGGTTTGTGAAAGATTTAATATCCAGGAAATACTATCTCAATGTTGTCGTCCCCTTCTAAGTAGTAACACCAATAAGTACCCCTATTGTTATACAAGATATCTCATAAAGAATATAGTGTTAAAAATCACTACCATAGAATTTATGAGAGAAATGAATGTCAGTTTTATTATAAAGGTTTCATTACTCGACGAGATGTAAAAAAGGAATAGATACTTTATACCCCGATTTCATTAAAAAATCTGAAGATAATCGCATAAACTCCAAGCGTGATAAAATTCGTGTTTATCATGATTCAGAATGAAAAACAGAATCATGCGATTTTTTGGATGATTCATTCAGCCTGATTATTACTGATTATTCTCAAACCAATATCATTTGAGAAGACCAAATATCAAAAGAATCTATGCTCGAAAAAACTTTTGTTTTATGATGATTTCGAAGGATTCAGAGAGATTCGCGATATATATGATTTTTATAGGCTGCAGAAAGATATAAAAATTTAGAAAGCACTGAAGTGAGGTCAGATTGCTTTGGCGCTCTTGATGAGCTACTTGCGGGTAAATATTCAAACCATAACAAATCTATAAGCACACTGATCACGTGAACAATAGTCTTTTCCCGTACTATGGGACAATTTGATGCAAATATGAAAGTAAGTAAGTAAGTAATCCCTTTATTTCATAAATTACAATACAAGATTGTGAAAAGAAATAAGTCATTTAAAGAAAAAAGAAATATACAAGACAATGTTAAATTCCAACCGCAGTGGTGATAACTATCTATCCATTTTCACCAGCACTACATCCAAAGTACTCTGACAAGGAGTATGGCTCCAGATCCAGTAATAATTGCTTGACCTGATTTTTAAACAGTCTTTCTGTATTTATTGCTTTTATTACTGGGGGCAACTTGTTAAAAGCTGATATCCCCGAATATAAGCATCCTTTTTCGAATTTGGTCAGCCGATGTTTTGGGTAATTGTAATTTAAATTTATTTGGCTTTGTGATTTTAGGTGACTGATCGAATTCTTGTTCTTGAAGAAAAATACAAGCAATTCATATAAGTAGAGACCTGTCAAAGTAAGAATTTTGTTCTCTCGGAAGCGATTTCTGCAAGATTCTAAGCGTTTTAGATTTGAAATGGTTCGAAGAGTGCGTTTTTGCACCATGAATAGTTCGTTGGCTTCCCCTCTATTTCCCCAGAAAATTATTCCAAATCTTAATGTTGACTGAAAACTCGAGAAGTACACAGTTTTTAAAGTGTTCTGGTCAGAGTAAGGTTTCAATACTCGCAAGGAATTAAGAACTGAGTTCAATCTCCCCCTCATAACCTCAATATGCAGATTCCACTGAATGTTTTGGTCTATGGTTAAACCTAAGAATCTAGTTGACGAAACTGTTTTTATAGTCTCATTGGCAATCTGTATTTCTTTGGGTGAATTTCTGCAAGATGTATTGATTTCGAAAAATATTGCGCTAGTTTTTGCTGCGTTCAAAGTGAGGTGATTATTTTTGAACCAGTAAATAAGGCGTGTGCAAATTTTGATTCACAAAATTAATATAATAAAAAATTTGAAACTCAGAGCTTTGAAACTGTCTGACATCATATATCATGAAAAAACTTTAGATATATCAAATCGGTTTTAGTGAGCAATAATTACCCAACTCATTTGATTGACAGAATGTTGGGAGAACCAGTCAAGCCTCCTCAACCTCACATCCCTTCGTCTGGAGGGTCCACGCATCCAACTGTAAAATATGACACCCTCTTATATGTCAGAGAACTTTCAGAGAAACTCTCCAAAATCATTAAAAAGAAAATCTTAAAGTTTCATTTAGGAGCTCCAATACAATTGGAAAACAATTTTTCAGTGTTATCAAGAATCCAACACCGATTACTATGCTTTCTGATATAGTGTACAGGATAGGATGTTCAGATTGTTCTAGTGTCTATGTAGGACAAACTGGGCGATATTTGAAATTGAGAGTCCAGGAACACATGAGATCTGTCCGCTTGCCCATCTCCAACCTAAAAACAGCCTTAGCTGAACACTGCGTCAGCACGGGACATAGTTTCAACTTTGAAAACGTTAAAATTCTAAATAGGGAACCATACTTAGGGAATCGACTAATGTATGAGATGTTACAGATAGCAGTTAATAACTCAGTTAATTCAAGATCGGATATCCAACATCTAAACCGAATATATTTTCCCTTATTAAGAATGAATAAACACCCTGTAAAGTTTTCATCGCCTCCCGTTAACATATGAACGCGTGTTCGGGTATTTCCATCTGAGAAATCGAGAGCTCTTATATTGGTTCCACCTCCGTGTGTCGACGTATGTCACAAAGTTACCACTTTGTTCATTTTCGTTGAGGCCAGATAATTTCTTCCATGAAAAATACATACCTGAGATCTGTAAACTGTATTATTTATATAGAGGATAATGGGAGGATACAATTGTTTAGTCTGTAAGTACATTGGTTTTATTTATTTTTTCACGAAAACCTTCAACATTATTGCTGATTGTTTATGTTGTTTTCACTTTTTGAGCTGTATCCATGTTTAATTATTTGATGTTATACATTTTAGACTGTAATTATGAGGTGTTGTCTTGGTTTGTCTTTCCTGCTGTTTTTATATATTTACATGCGTGTTTTTTGGAATTTTTCATTATATGCTCCATATTCTTTTGTAGAGCCCTGAAGATGGAAAAATATATTTCCGAAACGTCGGCGAACTGACATTTTCCCGTTTCTTTGATCCTGCTACCACCAATTAAGCCTTTAAAAATATAATTTTGGATCACTAATTTGAATTTAAGTATGTATATTTCAGTTTATTAAGTATCGAACTCGAATACTATGCTTAAGTATGGAAATCTTTTCACGAAAATACAGAACAATATAGCGTTTGAATATTTAATTTTTTTTTTTTTTAATTTATCTAATACAAAAACGTTAAATTCGTCACTATAACCGTAACTTACTACTAGTCGAGTTCAACTTCGTTTGTTTAAGAAAAAAAAATTCTCTATTAAATTTACAATGCATTATATCTAGAATAATTTTAACATTAAGAATTAATGTTATATAATTTTATACACAACATAATTTCCATAGTCCTGTCGCTTTCTTATGAAGAAGCTTGAATGGTTTACCCTCAGTTAATATGTTTTTTCTCAATCTCATCTAATTCAGAGAGCAATTGTATTTATTGATAAAAAACTTATTTTTTATTTTGTTTAACCTCGGTTGACGAGAGTTTGAGACGTTATCATTCATGTATATAGGTATTTGCTAATTGTTCACACCTGTAATTGGGCAAAAGAGCGTCGCACCTGATTTATCCATGTCCAAATTACGAAAAAATCGCCTTCTGGCAACTAAATCGGAGTGTAATTATTGATATCTTCCTAAGGAAATTTTAGTTGAAAATTGAAATTTCCTGGCCTGCACTATCAAATTCTATCTATGAATGAAAATATTCTGCATGAAAGCGATAAAAAGAAACTATTTCAAAAATGTGTCCGCTTTAATTCCATAGGGGAGAGTGGGGTACATTGGGTCGCGGGGCACATATGGACATTTCAAGTTTTAGCGCCACTAAATGTAATGTTTAACTGTACTGCTAATCGTTAGAGCGCAGCACGTGCTCATTTTATTGTAGAAAAGTTTCAACAGCGTCAAGCGACACAGTAGCTAGTTACAGTTTGTTACGTGCGCATGTCTGGCGTAGTAAATAAACCAGAAATCGTTTAAGATCGAATATTTTCCAATGGTATGGTAGAATTACCTCCGTGGAAATTTTAAACGTAAGTAAACATGTTTATGTTTTCTATGTCTGTATGTGCTGATGTTATTGTTCATTTTAGTTATTTATTCAACCCCACATTTTTTATAAGAATGATTGGGGAACATTGGGACAACTATTCAGGGCCACATATGGACATTGTCCCAATCTGCCCCAAAGAAAATTATGGGAATTGATTAAATTAATTTTCAGGAATTAAAATGTTGAGGACTTACAAGAGGAAGACTAATAGTTCTGCTATATCAGAGAAAAACATAATTGCTGCTGTTGAAGATGTTTTGCAAGGAAGACTTTCAATAAGAACTTCAGCTACAATCTACAACTTGTCAAAATCGACAGTGGGCAACAGAGTGGAAAAAATATTAAGACGGCGGCTTGGAGATCCTGACAGACAAGATCCAAATGACCAAATATCATTTGCACCACCATTCCAGTCAAAGTATTACCAACATACCAACAGAACCAATATACAATTTGGATGAAACAGGCGTTGCTACTGTTTTAGATGCATCGAGAGTTATTGCCAAATCTGGCACAAAACAAGTTGGTCAGGCAGTATCCGCCGAACGAGGAGAGCTTGTTACATTTTGCGCTTTAATAAGTGGAGTTGAAAATATGATTCCTCCTGTTTATGTGTTCCCAAGAGCAACGTTTAAAGATGTTTTTATGAAAGGATCGCCGACAGGCTTGGCTTAGCCAACAAGTCAGGGTCAAGATGGATGTCATCTATATTATTCTTAGATCTAATTAAACACGTACAGAAGCATACGAAATGTACGAAAAATGAACCAGTCTTGATTGTTTTGGACAACCATGAGTCCCACACCAATCTAGAAACAATTTTATATTGTAGAGAGAACGGAATTATATTCGTTACGTTTTCCCCAAATCGTACGCACCACCTTCAGCCTCTTGACGTCGCTCTATATGGCCCATTTAAAACCTATTTGAAACAAGCTTTCAATGATTGGTTAATAAACCATCCTGGCAAAAGGGTATCAATTTATGAAATCGCAGAATTAACAGAAAAAGCATATCAGAAAGCTTTCACCCTGGTCAATATATGTTCTGGGTTTAGAAAAACCGGTATTGTGCCTTTTGATAGAAGTATTTTCAAAGAAGATGACTTCGCTGCTGCATCCGTAACAGATTCGAGGGATCCAGTAGAAGCAGACGCACCATCAACATCTGCGTTGGTCAGTAGCACTTCATCAACTTTATTACAGTGGGATGTCATATCTCCAGACATAATACGACCCTATCCCAAAGCAGAGAAAAAGAAATTAAATTCGAGAGGAAGAAAGCCTGTGAAATCAAGAATTTTAACAGAGACGCTAGAAAAAAAAAAGACTAGAAGAAAAAAGTTAAACATAACCTTTTTGATAATGTAGAGCAAGAAACGAATGATTCAGATGATTCCAGTGGAAAAGTAAGCTACGCTGATGATAAATTTAAATTTAAATACTGCACAAAGAAAACTCAAAAATATTATGTTGGAGAAGTGGAGGAAATAATCGACGGAAAATATTTGATAAATTTTTTCATGAAGAAAGGGACTGGATTCACCATACCTCAAGTACCTGATAAGGACCTTATTGAATTGGAACAAGTAGAACTGAAACTACCTAAGCCAAGAACGTGTGAAACAACTGCAAGGTCGAGTTCAATAAAACGGTTTTCAGTTGACTTCCGTGCCTATAATGTTAATTAAATTATGTTGTGTTGGGTTAATGTGTTTCATGTAGGTTTTAAATTTTTTTCATACTGATTATACGATTTTTGATAGATTGTTCCAGCTTTATTCACCAAATTAATATGACTAATACTTTTTTGAATATAAAAATTTGTTTTGTCCACATCTGCCCCTACATTGTTCTAATCTACCCCAGCCAAGGGGCATAATCTACCCCAACCAAGGGGCACAATTTTGATGCTTAGGAAATAACAAAATCTGATTTATCTGCTACTGGAAAAGCGCTAAGCTTATTGTGATAGATAGATCACTTATCGATGTAAAAACATAAAATTATTTGATCGATATATTGAAAGCCAAGCTTTCTACAGCTAATTGTATCTGTAGTGTCCCAAAGACCCCCCTCTCCCTTATGTATTACATGAAATGCCGAAATCAACTTGCACATTCGCCATTTTGCTATATTCTAAATGTATTATATTTCCTACTGAAGCATAAAAAAGTCAGGAGTTATAACACAACATCGTAAAAAGCTATACCATTAACAATGGAAGAAATAAAAATAATTGCTGTTGACAGTTAATAAGCTGATGTTTCACGATGAAATGTGAAATATTAACTTTTTCTATGACCCATACTGAAACTATTTTTCTTGTTGTTATGAGTTCTAGTAAATAATATGTTATGTAATATTATTGATCAAGATGGCATTTATACTTATATAAATTCCTAGTTTTGCTTCATAAAAAAAATATTTTCACAACTAACAAACATATCCTAGGAGTTATCTGTTAATCTGATTCAATACACATAATCTGTATAGTAGTACAGATCATGAAAGAATATACTTATTTTTATCATAATTTATTTTTTTTCTTAATATGAATTATGTAGATGAATTGCCACTTGAAGATACTCTAAATTGCAGAAGTGGAATTCACTTGGGTTAAATGATATTATAGAAATCTAAAAGTTCTGGTTGAATGATCTCAATTTATAAATGCATAAAGGATAATATACATTATTATTGTTAGTTAAGGACCTTTCGTATTGAGCCAATTTATTTCTCATTTCCATGTAAGTATTCATTCGTAATTTTCACTGTGTTTGTTTTCGAAATAGTTTTTTCTTCAAATAGTCTGTTTCTATTTTATTGAAAATACTTCACTTTTTCCTTTATGAAAATACACATTTTTCAACATCATATTCATGTTTCCCTACCCGTCCTCAACAATGAAGAATAAAATTAATCTATTAAATTGTTCACCTTTGATAAATTTATTCAATACTGAGTGGAAAAAATTTATGCTCCTCAAAATGGAGACCGCTACTCAATATGTTCCACACTGAGCGTATCGATCAGGAGAGAAACCATAGAAATATCACAACAGTTCTTTTGAGCTGAAAATTTGAACGTTGTGGTTTGAGATAATCAGGTTGAATCATAAACGGACAAGTAGTTTCTTATTTCAAATAACACTCCAAGTATATTATGGCATCAGTAGGAAGCTGAGAAAGCTGATTTTGTAATATCAGTATATGCTGTAAATATGGTAAAAACAAAATTCATCATCATTCAAATTTTACATCCAGGTGTCAATAACAATAAGAAATCAAAGACCAGAAATATGCAGTCTAAGCAAGCTTGTATACTAACATATTTTGCATTTTAACTAGATGAATATCCCCCAACAATCATTGTAAGATCGGAGATATTCCGAACAGATGAGAGAACGAAACAAGGCAATGGATAAAAAAACACTAATTGTTAGTTGAATTCAATAATGCGGACAGGACCATCTAAAATTCTCGAAAATTTCGGACTATATAATCTTTAAGGAGGTTTTTCTGTCTTTTACTCTTCAAATTAAACTTTGACCTTATGTTGCCCGGTAGTAAATTGTAAAATTTTGGGCAGTGATAAAGAAAGCAATGTTGCAAACCAGTTTTACGGAAAAGTGGAAAAGGTAAATTTTTATTTCTGATCTGTCTCGTGAAGATCGAGTGATGGACTAGAGACCCGCTATTTTTGAGTTGATTCCATAATGTCTCATACACGTACAGTTGTCTAATGTTAAGTTGTTCACAATCAACAAATAGCCTATCAGAGTCAAACCTTCTCCCAACATTCAAGATAATTTTTAGTATGGTTTTTTGCATTATTTCCATATCCTTCAAATGTGTGGAGCACATACCGCCCCATATCACGATTGCATACCTCAACATAGACAATACCAATGATTCGTAAACGCGCAGACATGTCGACTTTGGGAGGATATCTCTAAGATTATAAAAGGTATGCAGGAGGCGTTTCATTCTTTCTACGAGAATCTCAGCGTGCTTAGTCCACCTCAAACGCTGATCGATATAGACCCCAAATATTTAACCGACTCTATCTTCTCGATGGTCGGGCAGGTACATGTGAAGGGGCTACACATTGGTCCATGTATGTAAATCTCTCGAAACCTCGGTTGTCCTGGTGCTGAGAGGGGGAAAGTGATAAATTTCGTCTTTTCGGGATTTAGGGTCAGCAGGCAGTATGATAATAGGCTAGATAGCTTGATCAGACCAGTGATTGCCTTTTCATAGGTTTTATCCCAGCTTCCGCCCGTAAATGTCACCACAGAGTCATCAGCGTATGCGATCATCTCTAAATCGGAAACGCGTAGCAACCAGTCCACGTAAACAAGAAACAGTACCGGGCCCAACACTGTCCCCTGTGGTATGCCAGTTTTTATCGCAAGTGGTTGGCTCAATGTATTGTCCATTTTGACACGTTGGTTCCGGCCTTTTAAATAATTTCGAAACAGCCTCGAAGCGATACCCCTAACCCCAATTGCCTCAAACCTTTCCAACAATATACTGTGATCCACCGTGTCGAACGCCTTTTTTAGATCCAGAAATATTGCTATAACTTTCTTTTTATTATTCATGGAGTTCAATACGTTCTCTGTAAATTCCCGGATAGCATCTGTTGTTGAAATATTCTCCCTGAACCCAAATTGTCGATAGCTCAACAATTCAAACTTATTCAGGAATGATACAAATCTCACCTTCAAGGATCTCTCAAATATCTTGGCAACATTATTGATCAAAAAAATTGGACGGTAATTCGTCATCTCTTTACTGTTTCCAGACTTGAATATACATGTAACATAGGATTCTTTCCATTCGTTCGGAACAATTCCAGTTTCAAAACACAGGTTTCAATATATGCACATGGATACTCTTTATTAGAATACATGAAACATTGTCGGGTCCGGAACAGGCGCTGATCTTCAAAGAAGCAATGTGAGATAAAATTTCATCCTCATCGACAGGATGAAGATAAATGGAGGAGGGGTGGGGGGGCGATCCCGCATAACTGTCAATATCAGTTCTACATATTCTATCTGCCAGTCGTCCGCCAATGTTTATGTAAAACTTGTTGAATGCGTTCGCTCTTTCCTCAGAGTCAGATAATATGTTACCCTCATCATCAACGATCCTATCACCTATCTTCGTTTTATTAGGACATTTATTAGTTACTTGATTCACGGTTTTTCAAACTTTTCTACAATCGCTTTCCGTATTCCGTAAATTTCCGTCGTTCTTCTGTGTTGTGTCGGTTTTTCAGTTTAGATTTCATCCCGTCTGTGTTTAATCGATCTTATTTACCCTGTAGTGATCCAAGGTTGTTTTTTCACAAATGTTTTCCTTCTGACAGTTTTCGTATAGGAAGATCTGTGTATGTATTCGCTAAGTAATGACATAAAATTACTACATGCAACTTGAGGATCCAATTCGTCCAACACTCCCTGCCACTGCTCCCTGAGCAAGTATGATTCAAATCTGGAATAGTCTGTACGCGAGAAACTCTCAGATGACGAAGATGGAACCACCCCAACACCGTCCCGTGACCCGATTGACAAATATACAGCCCAGTGATCTGTAAGTGAGCTCTGATAAATTCCAGGGCTCACCCTGATCCTGTTCAGCATATTTGTTTTCAATGCAATGTATATATGGTCAATGATAGTAGCAGAGTTGTTAGTTTCCCTAGTGGCTTTATTAATTTGGGGCACGTAGCCGTTTAGTCCCATACATGCCTGGTATGACAAACTTTTAAGGCAGGTAGAATTACCGATATCAATATTCACATCGTCCAAAAACACCTCCATGTCCGATTCTCAAAGACTCCCAAGGTAATCGCTTAAATCATCAATATAAAAACCCATGTTAGTAGAAGGAGGTCTATATGAAGCTGTAATTCCATAAATTGTTTTATTAACCTCGATAAATAATCGTAAAACATTTGTTTCCCTCAGTTTGACAACCTGTACATCTACACCAAAACATCTACACACAAAAATGGGTTCTTCAATTGGGATTTCTATAAAAAAATTGTTGAAGAGAAGCCCTCAAATTTTTCTGTTTATTAGACCAATGTTCTCACCTCAATACCTCAAGTATGAGGTATTCCGTACTCGTGCGAGACAATTTTTCCTGTCGAATCGCGTGTTTGCGAAATGGAACTCTCTTCCTGACAGTGTAGTTTGTTTTTTTTCATCAATTTTGTAGACAGTTTTTTTCTTGTGGCAATCCTCTTTTTTTATCTTTAAAATTACTGGTGCGCCACTTAATTTTCAATGTTTGTTTGAAATTTATAGGCAACAGCCTTTTGTCTAAATCTTTTTATAATAATAATAATTATTATTATATTCATCAGTTGTTAATTGGATGAATCATATGTGTTATCAATAAAACTATGTCAGCATGCTTGTTCACGTATTTTTTCATATTTTGAGTAATCACCTACTCGCAAGTGCGCTGAAGCCATGTATCCTCACATCAGTGCTTCCTACATTTCTTAAGAGGTCCGGTACTTCGAAAGTTCTCCTTATATCCTTGAAAACTTCTCGCCCCATTTTCACTTACAATCAACTTCCATGTAATTCACCCTCTTCTCACTCCTTTAATCTACATTAATCTTGAATATTTCGTGCCATTACTCCTTCACCCAGTTCCCGTCTCAAAACTAGGGTGATTCTGGGAATGTGGAAGAATCCAACGTGGTTTCATATTAAAAACCAAACGATGCAATAATGCGCAACAACCACTTCCTCCAAATGCCCCTTTGCATACTGAAATCAAATTAATTCGAATGTAGGATAACGACCGACATGCGAATTCAGACGATGAAGATTAGATATAGGGTGAACATTGAAATTCTTGCATTATTAAACCAGCTCTTCTCTGAAGGACGAAGTTGGCAGAATTTTAAATGGAATGCGGAATTCATATTTACTTTGATATTGATTCGATGACAGTGACGGCTCGTCAGGGTCGGCCGGACCGACCCAAACGCAACCGAAAAAGAAGGTAAATATTTTTTTAATCGAAACTTATTTGAAAAATTAATAGCAATATTTAAATCTCGAGAAATTCTTTTAGTATCTTTTCCTCTGCCCTCTATATATCTCATATTTCCACTCAACACATCGAAGTACACATTATTTCGGTCAAACACCTCAAATAATTTTTATTCCAAGTTCCCGCATCTGTCCTTATACGTAATAACGCAGCTCAGCCAGCCGAGCCACTGCTTTCAGTTTATGATTTCATCTAACACAAACGTCGCTCGAAGTTCCTATTATGGAACTCTACAATACCTCCACTGTGACACTTGCGAGGTTGGCCGAGACCCCTTGGCGGTCCCTATGTGAAACGGCAGGCGGGTGAAATTGTTTATTATTGTCGATGTTTATTGCAAATATCAAATTAAAAATTGTAATTTAATATCCGACATCTTCATATGTTTATCCTAAATTTGAGATAGAAAGAGAAATCATTATGTATTTAAAATTTTTCAATAAATAATTGAAATTTTTTCCCTCAAATCTCAAATGACTATTATCATAAGTACTTGAATATTACTTCAATTTCAGAAAAAAGTGTATTCGTACTGTATGGAATAAATTTTGTGATTTTCTGACCATAAAAATTCATTCTTAGTACCTTAGTAACGACTTGTTCATTTTTCAAAGACTAGGTCGACCAAGATACCCTTGGGGAGGGGGTATATGAGAATTGCATTGCGTGTGTTTTCACTATGATTATCAGAGTTCAGTTCACTAGGTCAGTAGTTTGGAGTAAGATGTAAGTGTGTAGGGCTTAGGGTTGTACGAGTTTTCGTTCGTTTTCGATTACAAGTTGAATGTGAGTGATCCAGATGGCAAGTGTAAGAGAGGTAGTATCAAATTGCGGTGATTTGATTAAGTTTTTAGTAGATAACAGGTTTTCCATTATTAGAATAATTCTAATTGACAGCGTTCAAAACATGATGAATATTATTTTAATTTTACTAAATTTTAAGATGAATTGTTGGACAGTTATACATTTTAGATATGATTGTCACTGTATTTGTAACATGTAAGCTTGAAAAAGGCTCAATGTTGTAAAGTATGAATAAAAAAAGATGAAATCCTAATTTCAATCCAGTGCTCTAATCCCAAGAAAATTGCTTCTAAATTATATATATATATATATATGGTGGGTCTGGCCGACCCACTCCTAGAGAGCACGAGCCGTCACTGTTCGATGATTCTTAAGAAGAAAATTTTCCTTTAGGAATAGCTGTTTATTTTGGACCCAACTTGCTGTATTCGAATATGGTTTCCACCTAAATCTTTCCGAGTTCTCGAATATTTTTTTTAAGATTTGTTACTCAACGATTAACTTGAAATTGAATTATTGTCTTAAGTTGTCAAATTCCGAAAAAAAAACTAGATGAACAGAAAAACATATTTGTAAATAAAATGAAATGAGGTGATATATTGAAAATTTATTTCTGAGCTCGTGACCTCTTGAATAGAGGGCTGTGGCGTTTGATCAGTCTTGCCACCTGATAGTTACGCCATTAATTTTTTCCGTTTATCATTGGCAGCAAAATATTAGATGAAGATTTTGAATGGTCCGTTTTGGTTTACCTTTTTTCCAACCAGGAACATTATTTTCCGGCGCTTTCAGAATACGTACTACTCTAAAGTAATGATTATGAGGTAGTCACCAAATATTACTATCTGTTCCTTACTGAATTTATGAATATAAGCTTCCTTGAACTCTATAGTGGTCTTTTTGGGCACTTGTTTTTGTTTAACAAAATTCAAAAAAGGACTGGCTTGAGGCAGGTGCTTTTGCGAGCTTGTTCTGAATTTTTTTCCTGATCATGGAGCCATGTAACACTAGAACAACCACCTCTTTAAATGAACAAAGCTATTTGTCAGAAGTATCCAGAATTGACAATTATAGTCTTACACTTCTTGAAAGTATCAATGATATATATACCTTTAAAGAAAACACTGTTTTCTTTGATGAATAATTTTTCATTTTTATCATAACATCAAACAATTCAAAAAAACTACAAAAAAATTGATCAAAAAATGAAATAGAGTACGACACATGTGTTTCGAGATTTGTGTATAACACTTTTCTCTCATCAGGCATTCATATTCGATAATCAATAATTCAAACAGTTCTTGGTTAGAACTTACTTGTGAGATGCCGCAAACAGAACAAATAAAGCTACTTTGAAATGAGTTGATATTCTGAAAACTAACCTCAAATATAAGCATAGAGTATTATCTCGTTCAACAAATTGACACAGAAAATTACAACTGCATTCAATGATTTTATGAAGAATTGAGTTTATTAAAGGGTGTCCCACTGAAAATTTCTAATTTAGAAAGGCTATAAAAAAGAACGGCATGATATATTTCAATGATCAAACATTTATTTGAAAGCATAGTTCATGACATTATTTGTGGAAAATTATTTCGGTCAAATGGTCACCACGGCTATTTGGCAGTGCCATAATAATAATAATAATAATAATAATAATTTATTGATCCCCCTTGACAAGTACATAGTTGTATGGGACAAGTCAAACAGTTTGCCAATACATCGTTTAAATAATCAACAACTGAGTAATAACATTTCTTCAACAATAGGTTTTTAACAGTTTTCTTGAAAGACTCACAATTCAGAGGCTGAATGACACGTGGCAAGTGATGGTACAGTTTGATACACTGATACATAGGAGACTTCTCAAACTTGGTTGTTCTGTGTTTGGGGATGTTCGAAGTTCTCTCACTTCTTGTGTTGTAGCTATGAAAACTAGATAGTTCTGCCATGTCTCCTTCATTCTCTTTCACATATATAAGACATCTCAGTACGTAAATAGAGGACAATGTGAGTATGTTATTCTCCACAAATACAGGTCTACACGTGGAACGTGGAGGTACCCCAAATATCATACGTAAAATTCTTTTTTGTAAAATAAAAGCTCTTCCAGCATCCGAAGAGTTTCCCCAGAGTAGAATGTTATAGTTCAAATGACTAAAAACCAAGCTATAGTAGATGTTAATTAGGGAATCTAAGGGAACCGAGTTACGTAACCTATTTATAGCATAATATGAGCTGTTTAATTTCTTGCACAACATCTCTACATGTGCACACCACCTCAAACCACTATCCAGAACGATGCCAAGAAACTTTGTACTTTCTTTAGATTGGACGGCAATATCCAAGTAACGTATTACGAAGTCACGATCATCCTGCATAATTGAGAAGTGTATACACTCGGTTTTATCAACATTTATAATTAAATTATTTTTGTGACACCATTCAACAAAGCACCCCAAAAGTGTCTCACACAATGCCCGTAGGTCATTCAACGATGGAGCCGCAACCGCTACCGAGGCATCATCAGCGAATAAGCCTACTAAAAAACTTTTCATTATGTTCGTCTGATTTCGAATAGTCAGCAAATTGACGATCATTCTTCGTAAATTAACAGGAAGATTGATAATTAAAATCAGAAATAGAAGAGGCCCAAGAACGGACCCCTGTGGTACACCCAGACTTGATTCGCGCTCGGTTGATAAAAAATCTTGAATTTTTACACACATGACTCTACCTTCCAAATAGCTGCGGACCCAATCCAAGAATACGCCCCGAAACCCCAGATTGTAGCATTTGTCAAGTATGAACTGAAACGACAAACTGTCGAAAGCTTGAGACAGATCAAAAAAGATACTCGCTACACACAAACCATTATCGAGACATTCGTATACAAATTGACACAAGTAACAGCTGCTGTTTGTGTTGAGCGACCAGATCTAAATCCATGCTGGTCAGTATCTAGTATATCAAACTTGTCGAGGTAATCCATCTTTCTACCAAACACAACCCTCTCAAACACCTTAGAAAATATGCTAAATATCGAAATTGGTCTATAATTTGCAATATTTTGAATATCATTCTTTTTATAGATAGGTATAACTAGAGATCTCTTAAGGAGAGTAGGAAAAACGCCTGAACTTACAGAGACATTGATGCAATGTGCAAAGTGTTGAGATATGTTTGTATTCATTAATTTCAAAATTCTTGCCGAAATTGTATCAGATCCTGCACACTTATTATTTTTCAATGATCTTATTACGTCCGCTACCTCATAATCTAACACTGGGTGAAAGAAAAAGGTCGAGCTTTCTATACTTGAGGTGGTTCGATCAGTCCATTTTTTCAGTACATTTCCGATTGTTTCTGGCCTTATGGCAGCAATGGCAACTTTAATTTCATGTTTCAAGTCATTAATAGCTCCCCAAAAGTAATAGTCTAACGGTGTTAAATCGCAGCTTCTTGGAGGCCAATTCATGTCACAATTTTTGCTGATTATGCGATTTTCGAAAATGAGGCGCAAACATCGACCGTAGCATGAGCTGTTGAAACCAAATATTGTCCAAATCATACTCTTCCATTTGACCGAAAAGCCAATCAGTTAACATAGCGCGGTAGCGCTTGCCGTTGACGGTAACGGCGGCTCCTTCATCATTTTTGAAGAAAAATGGGCCGATGATGGCGTTGGACCAAAATCCGCACCAAACAGTCACTCGTTGTGGATGCCTCGGTTTCTCCTCGACGACGTGCGGGTTTTCTGTGCCCCATATACGCCAGTTTTGTTTATTTACATAACCGCCGAGGTGAAAATGAGCCTCGTCGGCAAAGATGATTTTTCGATAAAATTCACCATCTTCGGCCAAACGATCTTTCGCCCAATTTGTGAACCGCAGACGGTTCGGATAATCAATTGGCTTTAGCTGTTGGACCAATTGAACTTTATATGGCTTCTGGGCAAGGTCTTTGCTCAAAATTCGGTGCGTAGTTGACCAAGAAAGGTACAACTCTTGGGCTCGATGACGAATCGATGTGGATGGCCGTTCACGAACTTTGTTCCTCCGCAGCGATGTTATCGGTTGACCTTGCTGGAAATGGACGTTTACGTGTTATTTCATCCAACAGTGATCCAGTTTCGCGCACACGACTCACAAATTTCCGCACATATGCCTCCGATGGCTAATCTTTTTTGGCAAATATTTTTTTCAAATTTCGCACAGTTTGCGTTGGTGATTCACCACTTCGGAAATAACTTTTTATATTTGCCAGCTTCCCTCATGCGAATAGCAACCCATTTCGGAAATGTCAGACTTATTACTAAATATGTGACACTTCTCCGATGACAGTAGACATCTCTAATGTCAAATTATCGTTAGTTCAAATTTGAAACGCTAGATGGGACACGCTTTGTAAAAGAATGAAATTGACTTAAAATGGAATTCTTCCCGAAATTCAAATTATTTAATGAATAATTATTTATTTTTTTATTTGTAATTGAAGGCATCGACTGCTTGGGTCATTAGCCTTGTACAGATTTAGACATTTTACATACAATAAGTTATTTTGAAATGTATAAATCAACTGTACAGAAATTACATAATAATACACAATACACAACAATACTCAAGTACAATAGATTTAGTCGGTGCTCTAGTAGACAGTTCAAAGGCATGTGCAAATAAACATATGTATAAACATAATTACACGTGTATAAACAATAATGTGTAAATAAATTCTATAAAAATATATAATTGAAACAAGGAAAATGCATTGATTTATGTATACCTATCAAGTGTTGAGAAATATGCGTCACAACTTGTATAAACGAATGCTCTTCAAAAATTTAATGGTGTTCAAAATACTCTCCTTTTCATCTAAATTTGGCTCTTTTGGTATGTTGAACTGTGTGCGTTCATTTGCGTATTTAGGACACTCATATAAAATATGGAAGATGCTTTGATCTATGTGAAATAATTCACATTTTGGCCTCTCTTCCTTTTTAAAAATGTAGAGGTGAGTAAGGGCGGTGTGACCAATACGTAGACGATGTATTCTTATCATGTCAAGTCTAGGCAATGTTATAGCTATATAAGGAGACCGAACATCTTTCTTAAAAAGCTTCAGCTTATCATTTCGAATATTCCATGTTCTTTGCCATCCAGAGGAAATACATTGCTTCACTGAATTGACTAAATCAGTGGTCTTTACAATTTCCACATCTTTTTCACCTACGGCAGCAGCAGTTTTGGCTGCTCGATCAGCTGCCTCGTTACCTTTTATTCCGACATGGCTTGGAATCCAGATTAATTTCACTTCATAGTTTTTTCTATGCAGTTCTGCTAACAAAGATTGTATCTTCTGCGTTGTATATGGTTGTATATATATCTCTAGTGGAGATTAAAACACTCAATGAGTCTGTTGCTATTATGGATTTTTCTTTCTGGTACCATAAGCAGAAAAGCAGTGCCTGCCAGATGGCATATTGTTCAGCGAAAAAGACTGAAGAGTCTTGAGGGAGAGACCAAGTGTACGAGTCCTCTCCTACCTTATTTTTGATTTTGGAGCCATCTGTGTACAGTATGTGACCAGGACTTATTTTGTCTAAAATTCTGAGGAATTCCTGCTGGTAGACTTCGTGTGGTGTATTCTCCTTTTCAGGGCAAGCAATTGGGTGTTTATTTTGATCTCAGGTATTACCCAAGGTGGTATCTCGTTGAAGCTGTGAGAAAATACTTCGGGAATGTTGAGGTTGATATTTTTAGGTATTCCTCAAATCTTATGCTAGCTGGTCTGGTAATAGTCGGTCTCGTCTGAAACTCTGCCATTTTTTCAAAATATATTTATTGTTTATATGTGTATTATATCCTTTCAAACGAATCATATAAGAGCAAAGCAGCTGTTTCCTCCGCAGATGCAATGGCATTATTCCTGTTTCACAGTATAGACTTTGGATGGGGCTAGTTTTGAACGCGCCAATACACAATCTTATGCCCATATTGTGGACGCTGTCTAACTCAGAAAGCGCGGTTTTTCTTCCTGAGGCATACACCACACTTCCATAGTCTAAGCGACTCATCACTAGAGGTCTGTATATTTTTAGGAGTTCTTTAGGTTCGGCGCCCCATTTGGAGTGTGTGAGTACTTTTACAATGTCTAGGGATCTGCGGCATTTTCTTTTTAATTGAGTGATGTGTGATTTCCAATTTAATTTTCGGTCAAAGGTTAGTCCTAGAAATCTAAAGGTTTACAAACAGGGAATGGGGTGTTGCTCATAAAAAGTGTTGGATCGGGATGAACTCTGGTTTTCCTACAAAAATGAACACAGGTTGTCTTATCCTCAGAGAACTTCGATCCAATTTTTTGTCCGTTGTTCACAATGATATTGATGGCTGCTTGGAGTTTCTCAATGATGCTCTCTATTGTGTACCCGGAACACGCAATCGCTAGATCGTCAACATATAGGAGCTTTAGCCTATAGCGATATTGAAGAGGGGGCAACTTAAGGGTGATCCCTGTACAACACCATTCCCAAGATACCTCACAGTCGAAACTGTGTGCCCAAGTTTAACCCTGAATTGCCTGTTGTTCAAAAAGGATGAGATGAAAAGAATAAAAATAAATAAATAAATGAATAATTATATTCATGAAAGTATAAATTAAACAAAAATATCTAACATTGACAATTATAGTCTTACACTTCTCGAAAGTATCAATGATACCTTTATTTATTGTAGAAAACACTGTTTTCTTTAATGAATAAGAGAAAATTCTTCATGAAAAATTAAAAATGAAAAAGAATACGACACATGTGTTTCGAGATTTGTGTATAACACTTTTCTCTCATCATCTCATTCATATTCGATAATCAATAATTTAAACAATTCTTGCGTCGATTTGTTGAGCGAGATAATACTCTATGCTTATATTTGAGGTTAGTTTTTAGAATATCAACTAATTTCAAAGTAGCTTTATTTGTTCCGTTGCGGCATGTCACAGCTAAGGCCTAACCAAGAATTGTTTAAATTATTGATTATCGAATATGAAAGCCTGATGGGAGAAAAGCTTTATACACAAATCTCGAAATATATGTGTCGTATTCTATTTCATTTTTTGAATATTTTTTCTGTAATTTTCTTGAATTGCTTGATGTTATGATAAGATTGAAAAATTCTCTCTTATTCATCAGAGAAAACAGTGTTTTCTAGAATATGAAAAGGTATCATTGATACTTTCAAGAAGTGTTAGACTATAATTGTAAATTTTTGATATCTTTGGTTTATTTACACTTTAAGAATAGACTTGTTCAATTAAACTATTTTTCAGATTGAAAATGAATTTCTGCGGAATATGTAAGATATCAAAATCAATAACTTTTTCCGTGGTTTTTCATATGAAAGAGGGAGCACCATCTGAGTAGGGGGCAGTACTGGTAATGATATAGAATTAATATTTGAGCAATAACCATCATCAATTATTGTTGTTTTTTCCAACGATTCAACACACCTTGTTTGTCGTATTCAAGGTGAAATAAGCTTTTACGAAAGCTGATGATTTCAGAAAATTTTTTATATTCCATAAATGTCAAATAGACAGACTATGAATTTCGAACATAAGGCTCTCGACCAATGTATACTTAAACCTAAAACCTAAAACTTATGGAAGAGATATGTAGATCATACTTTCGCCATTTGGCAACATGGAATGAACACTATAGATGGATAACTTCAACATCTTAACACTCAAGAAGATTATATTGAATTCACAATGGAAATCCAGAAAGATAAAAAGCTAACATGTTAGATGTACTTGTTTATAAACAAAATGGTATTTCAAGTGTATTCTAAACACTAACAAACACAGGTAAATAACTACATTTCAATTCTAACCATCAAATAAATACTAAATTGGGAGTGGAAAAATGTTTATTCTATACAGCAACAAATAAATGCTCTACTCAACAAGATGAAAATGAGGAAATAAATAACATGGCAGAAACATTCAAAAGTAATGGTTACCCCAAAAATGACATAAGTCATAATAAATGTCAATCGATAATTTTTCCTCTGCTATTTTTTCAATGAAATAAGTGTTATATCACAACTTTCCCCAACTATGGATGATGATTTCCCTTCGAATGGGTTCCATAGCAGACTTCAAATATCAGAAGATCTGAAAAATCATCACTTGGACCGCAAGACCCGATTCGAAGAATCCTCCTTGCAGATTGGCGACAAATTTTGTGTATTAGATTTGAATATAGAGAGTATTTCTAAGGACAAGAGTGATTGTATTTCTAAACTAGCAAAGGACTATGGTGCTGAGATTATTCAAGATACTAAAAAAATCTTCGTGAAAGAGGAACCATAAAAGGTTATGTATTCATTGATTATCTCCTTAGTAAAATTTACGTTTTAGCTTGTTATGTTAAAAAATCCTTGATTCACAATATCGAGTTAATCCAAAAAAACAAAATTGAGGGTGTTTTCTTTATCTCTTTCAAATTTTGTATTTTTGTTATTCAGTTTTTTTTCTGCTTTTGTCTTTTTATTTCCAGATTCGATGTGAGCAACTTGAAGAAGTCTCTGTTTCCATCAATAGAAGACCACCCCGTCACTAACCCCTGATCTATATGCTTTATTGTTTGCTAACTAAATATTGTAAGCCAAAAGTTCAAAAGAATATTTATATATACCCCAAAAATATAACGGAAAGAACGAAACAAATAACAGAAAATCAATTAGAACCCAATTCAACACGGGAAGATATGTAATCAACTATAAGAAGTGTTCCTTATATGAAAGGTGTATCAGAAAAAACGAAAAGAATTGTAAATAGGTACGACATAACAACCGCCTTCATGAAAAAGATACCATCAGGGTTAATCTAACAAAAGTTAAACCCGATAACGAAAATCACAGAATGAAGAACTATATATAGGATGCAGCAAAAGACAATTATCCGTTTTGCTCATTAGGAAAAAAAGCAAAAATAATTGCAAATAAATTTATTTTCGAGAAAAATATAACATCAATAATTACTTGTGGCGCACATTTTATGTTCCAATTGTTTCCCCCCTCCTCTTCAACACTCATACAGCATCGTTTAGTCACGATAAAACAAATTTTAGAAAAAATTAGCAGGGCGACTTGAACGCGGCACGTCGACTACGGACTACGTTATTCTTTCGTGTACTTTACACGTGCAGCCATGGCAATGAACGTACTATACGCGGACAACCCAACTCGCTACGTTCCAGCTGCCTCCCTCCACCCTGGCAGAGAATACGCGCATGCGTGAATACCAGACAGTTTAAACTGACTTTTCCCGCACTTTGTATATGAGATACCATGCGAGTGTAGAAGATCTTATATCGCAGTAAAAATGAGACCCTTGAAGGTAAAAATAAAGAACAGCAGAAAGTTTTTAAGTGTTATAGACAGAAGGATCCAAATTGGTGCTGCATGCTGTGGATGAAAATCACCTGATAAAATGAAACGAAATATCTATAATATGCAAAGAAGGAAACCTACATAAGAAATCGAAGGGGTAGTATTCATGGACATCGTTCTCAATCCCATAAGTGATTTGCTGCAAGTTTGGAGCCCAATTCTTTGATATAACATGAAGAAGTCTTCAAACCACAGATGGGTGCTAAGTTGAAAATTCTTCTGAAATCACCAGCTTTTGTAAAACCTAATTTTACCTTGAATTGGACAGAAGATGTCTATTGAACCGTTGAAAAGAAGAACAATCATAGATGATGATATTTGCCTAAATAATAAGTCAATACGAGTACCATCATCAACAATTACTCATCAGCAACTGCTAATGATTATCAAAATCCAGTTGGAAAAATCAATCAGAGTAATGATTCGAAGAGAATGGAGAAACAGATGAAAAAAGACAGAGAATGCTTCGGATAACGACATGGGGTGTTCAGAGATGGAATGATATGCGAGGAGATGTACAGAAAAAATGCAAAAAGATAAACATTGACATAATGATTATAAGCGAGATCAAGATGTAGGATCGTAAGTTATCCCTACTTATGCGTTTCGTCCCTGGCGCACACATTTGGACTCATCAGTATGGCTTGTGTGCGCCATGCCATAGACGCAGGGGATATTAGAGTTTGAGGGAGCCGCCGGGAGTTGAACCCGGCACCTAGTCGGTGTGAAACTTGAGCGCTAACCTCTAGCCACTGAAGCGCTACGAGTGGCTTTATAGAATGCCGCCAAGAGATCCCTACACACTCCCCTGCCAGTGACGCAGTGCCGCTACACACTCCCTTACCAATGACGGAGAAACGAAACCCGAGCTGAGCTACACCACACGGTATGGTGCGGACGGGTGATGTCCACCTAAGCAGATCCCCAATACCGCGGCAGACTATGAATATTGTACGGAATGGGAAAGGCGTCTAGAGTTTCGTTGGAAGTTGCAGAGAGGGAGCGAGTATACCTCAAGCGTCAACCGTCTGCTATTCCAAGACACGTCGTAAAGACAACCGTTCCCATCACGTCGGGGTCACCGATTTTGGGACAGCGTGACGACTTGTCCGATGCCGACGTTTAATCAGGCCTCAATCTGCCTACTCCTGATTAAACCAAAATAACAACGAAAGTCAACATGGCTGACTAGGCCTCAACCTGGCTACTCCTAGTCAGCCATGTTGACTTTCGTTGTTATTTTGGTTTAATCAGGAGTAGGCAGATTGAGGCCTGATTAAACGTCGGCATCGGACAAGTCGTCACGCTGTCCCAAAATCGGTGACCCTGACGTGATGGGAACGGTTGTCTTTACGACAGTCAACATGGCTGACTAGGCCTCAACCTGGCTACTCCTAGTCAGCCATGTTGACTGTCGTTGTTATCTTGGTTTGATCAGGAGTAGGCAGATTGAGGCCTGATTAAACGTCGGCATCGGACAAGTCGTCACGCTGTCCTAAAAAAGAAAAGGGGAAACGGTATAGAAGGAGAGCGAAGTACTTACAAAGATGGGAAAGAGAATCATGACGAGAGTAAAAGCAATGAAGGCACTTGTCGCAGACTGATGCGCTTGTTTTTTTAAGAAATAATTAAAGAAGGAGTATCGGTACTTGGCACCTACCTTGACGGGGTTTACGACGAGCTGATGGCCGATCTTCAGGTCAAAATCAGTTGTAGAGCTCCTGGGGTAGTAATGGGAAGAAACAGTGCAGGGAGGCACTTGAAACCACTCGAACGTATAACGTTTCTCGTAACTTGATAAGTGTCGAACACACTTTGTAATGATTTTTTTATTTCGTGGGTATGGAATCTTTTCAAGAAGACGTTAAGGCTGTCCTTCAAGCGACGTTTCGCAACTTTATTTGTTGTTTCATCAAAGTTCTAGGAAGTGGGAAACGTCTATCGAATTTAAAGTAGAGTTCATGAATTTCTGAATTTTTTTGAAAAGATTCCATACCCACGAAATCTAAAAATCATTTATTTACAAGGAATACGAAATAATATAATTGAACACTTTGTAATAGTTTGAAATAATAATTATATTCATGAGAAAACTGTCTTGAACTAAAAAAAAAAAAAACATTTCTATGAATAATTAAGTAGCTAGAATAGCACTTCGAACTATTATAAACCTTTACACATAAAGCTTGGGCTCATGAAGAATTTCGTAAAAGCTATGGACAGGAGTGGAGACGGCCTTTTATATTTAAAAGAAAATTTCCAAGAATTGAAGAGGGTATTCGTTGGCCCCCGAAACTAGCAATTGATGAAAGATGATACATTAAAAGAAAAGCTTAGTAATTTAAAAAAATTAGCCTTGGAATCTTTCATGAGAGTAACTTCTAATTTTCTAGAAAATCACCGATCAAGTGACTATTAATGCTTTCATATTTTCTGCTTTCATATTTAGACTTCTTTTCTGAAAATTTGGGCGTCGTCAGCGATACACGGTGAAAGATTCCATCAAGACATTTCTACCATAGAAAAACGATATTAGGGCTAGTGAAGCCCACGTATGTAATTCAATGATGGTTTCATCTCTGTGATATTTTGTTCTTTCTTGACATAGTGACGTCGATGGTCTCAGCATTGTATCATTCGTCTGTGGGGCAACCAAAAAGTTGTTGATTGAATTGCCAAGCGCCAATAAATGAATTTAAATACTACTTACTTTTTTTGTGTCAGTTTCCTTATTAATTGAATGTTCTTGCATATTTACCTATATGTATCATTTCCAATACCAGTCTCTTGGCGTAATTTCATGCAGTGTCCAATATTCTAGCATTCTGGATGTCAATTTCATAACCGTATCTGTTTGGCCAGTGCACATCTCTATTTGTATTTTTGTATATCACTTGTATGTAAAAATAGTATATCTTGATATGTAAGTCGGATTTCAAGTTGTTTAAATAGCCGAATGGCTATACATAAAAAAGATATCCAAAAATACAAAGACAGATTTGCACTGGCCATACATGCAAACTGATATGGCCATGAAATCGACATCCAGAAAAAAATATAGCGTGTTTCAAAGAACAAAAGCTTACTGAAAGAAAGATAACAATTTCAAAACGATTTCGCTGGCGTAGGCATACCTTGTTTTGGTTGGTTTTATCAATGAGGCAATTTGAGCTTCGAATTAAACTGAAAAAAAAAACATGAGTGCTTATGTCCAATTTGAGATACAGGTTTTTTCATTCATTGTGGTCGTTGTATGAGTATTACACTGTTCCGTAGTACGGAAAAAAACTTTGATCTTATGTCAGTGCTTTTCTACATTCAGTACAAAATCAGTTAACCTTGGAAAACCATGAAAAATGTACGTTTTTCATATATATACAATATCCAAAGTGTTCCATTCAAAATAAGAAAATTTTTTTTAATTTGCATAACCAATATGTGACAAAATATTTTCTTTTCCTTGTATAACGCTAATTAATTCCAGATATATCATGTCAAAGATTTGCTGATATAGGATAGTTACTCAAGAAAAACTTCCAGTCCATAACAATTTCCTATGTAACGTAATAGTAAATGATTTTTATGGAAAAACATGGTTTTGGCGTGCCGTAATTTCCCGATTTCACGAAATTCTGCGCCTTTACACGGTAATCTTCGCATTAACATAGCAAATACAAAACATCAGCGTTGTAACGTAAGAGAAAAACTCCATTATCTCGCCACTAAGATCATTTTTCTGAATATTCATGACGTCCACGATTCACTGGACCTTTTTTCCCTAGAAACTCATCATTCGAAAGGACCTGTCCGCTCATGTAGTCCTAATCGTCTGCCTGCTTGATAAATTGTTCTGGCAAACGGAAGACAAAGCATGGTCCCCAAAAACCGACCGATTTCCGGGGATTTGAAATATTTTACTGCCACGAAACGGTGAGCGAAATTCATTTTATAAAACATATAGATGTATTCTAGGAATTTATATCAATATTGCTGGGATATTCATGAATAACATAGCAATAAGCAGCTTGTGGTGTCCGCACATGTGATATATTTTATGGGAGAAGCGCATCACCAGTTATTTTGTGATAGAACAGGTGAGCGCCTGCTAGCTTTTAATTTTTGCACACCTTCTGATTTCACAAAATTATTACTTTGACCTATTTTGAATAACACAGATATGAAATTAGTTTCAAACACACTTCTAACGAAAATAATTGTCGGGACTTGGGGAAGGTGTATGTACTTGCCCACCACTGGTGTGACGTTATTTATTCAATTAATATTAATTAAATCATTTAGACTGCTGTTGTCTTCTTCCGGAGGTCTAGAAAGAACAAGGATATGCGAATGCCAACGAGGAGCGAGTTCTTCATTCGTACCCGACCAGGTATTGGTCGGATAGCTTTTAAGGGATTCTTAGGGTTAATAAAAGTATTTTTTTGATATTCCCAAAATCTAAGAAATATGAAAGCCCTCAGTATTTAACTATTTTTTCTGGAAGGAAGACATGGACCATATTTATGATCACTTCTTGCTCGAGTTTCTACCTGTATTACAAATCTTCACGAAAATTTTTGAAGGAAGCCTACTGGATATTCTTATGCTGCCCCAGTTTTCATAAAGCCCCTGATTACACTGGTGACTCGTTATTTTGGACAATTCAATTCAAGTAAATTAATGAAGGTGACTTTTTGGACGTACCTGTTGCCAGTAAGGAAAAGACCTGATATGGGAGGGCTTAAGATAAGCAATTTTCATAAATATTTGTGACGTGAATTTTTATGCCTCTAATTTGACTGATAGATTACTGTTAGCAACCTTTTTCTTGAATTGCGAGTAAAATAAATTGCCTGTATATATTTGAAATGGCCCATTTGATTTCATATGTTATTAAATATGTTTAAATCAAAGCAGTTCGCAAAATTTCGTGAGAATCATCACGCTATTCAAATTCAAAAAACACCTATATTTCAAATAATTTTCTATAATACTCTATATGCAATAAGATTAGATGTCAATGCAATTATCTGTATATTCGGAGGTTATTGATATTATAGAACTTCGATATACTAGAATCAAATTGTGAGAAGCTGAATGAGTTTTTCACGTTCAATTCCGGGGAAATCCATAAAATAAAACAATTTTTAAAAACTGAAATCCAAATGGATATCTTTTTTTTAAATACTCGATATGCAATAAGATTCGTAAATGTCAAAGAATTTATATTACGTGTATACGTGTATTGGGATAAATTTCAAATATAACAAAACTTCATTATCAATGAATGTAATTGAGGTATGGTGTTGTTTTTACAGAGTGAAATCCACTTATGGAAAAAATTCTTCATTAGACCATCATTACTCTAGAAAATTATAAAAAATAATGAGACTCGTCAACTATTGAATTCAGATAAAAGTTATTTGGAAGAGTTTTATGAATGTAGGGTTATTTTCGCAAGTAAGACATACTCGGTGTCTTTTTTTCTAAACGGGATTCCTATATATCTCTATATATTTTGCCAATATAATGGTCGCAAACTCAAATAAAGGTCAAATAAGGGAATCGGCCTGGTCAACACCAAAATGATACTCTTGTTTTCTTAGCCGAGCTTTCAGATTTATTTTAATCCATCTTCAGGGCATCTACAAGTATATAAAGAACATCAATCACAACAAAACAAAACAGTATTACAAAACCATAATAATCTAATTCTAACAATACGTAAGTGTACTTATTTTGCCTACCGAAATTTGAGGTAAGGTGTCAGAAGTCGTTGTTAAGTTACAAAATTCCATCATATGCAGCCAAACTCCGTCAGAAAACAAAACCCTGAACACCTGAATCCAGTATTACAGTCAACTATGTTAGTTTTCAGCACGTAAATTCCTTGTTACAAATTCCAAGTTATATTTGAATTTAACTATGAGTTAAATAGTATTTATAACTTACCAGGAATTTTCATTTCATTCGATATATAAGTCCATGAATTTTCTGAGGCCAACTTATCTTTGAATGCTCTTTCCCTTTTATCGAATAAGTGGGGAAACTTTTCCACTAGCTGAATCAATTTTATGTCAGCCTCATATCTGTTTTTATATGAATCGCACATCTTGCTGCCGTAAACGCAGAAAAACAGAACAAATTATAATCTCTCGAAATGTGATAATATGATACCCTTTTGCGCTCTTAAATTTCTTCTCAAATTTTGAAATGACCGCCATCATTATAGAGATCAATAGAGATCGATTCTGCGCAAGTCTAAAAAAAAACTCGCCCACTATTACATTCCCTTAATTTGTCTTACTTATAAGATAGTCTTAAACACTTATAAGATAATCTAATCTAATTATCTAATATATATATGTAATTTGCCCAAATTATTTATGAATATATATTTCTATGAATTTGTCCCTAGAAGTTGAACAATTTAAGGGTAAGGGAAAAGGTTAGGGAATGGGTATGAACGAAAGCATTGAATTTCTATGGTTCAACTTTTAAGGTTAAAGATACGGCATAAGGTACCAGCCAGTATAAACGAGCCCTAACTCTGATATGAAATTAGTTTCAAACACACTTCTAACGAAAATAATTGTCGGAACTTGGGGAAGGTGTATGTACTTGCCCACCACTAGTGTGACGTTATTTATTCAATTAATATTAATTAAATCATTCAGACTGCTGTTGTCTTCTTCCGGAGGGCTAGAAAGAACAAGGATATGCGAATGCCAACGAGGAGCGAGTTCTTCATTCATACCCGACCAGGTATTGGTCGGATAGCTTTTAAGGGAATCTTAGGGTTAATAAAAGAATTTTTTTGATATTCCCAAAATCTAAGAAATATGAAAGCGCTCAGAATTGCCAAAAATATAAAAATGTTGATAAAAATCAAATCTGTTACTGAAAATAAGCTGCTCAAATGCTTCAAAATTATTTGTGACCTTGTTCACTCAAAAACATTATTTCGAAGAAGTATCAGACGAGTAGCATGTATGTGAATTAACGTTGGAGCAACAAAATCAAAATAATTTCTTCTTGAAAAATGTACTACTTAATGAAAAGTAATAGTTTTTTTAAATAAATACAAAAGGGCACGGAAGAGAACCGTAACAAATTATGTTTTGACAGTGATTTTAGGAGTCATTGATGCATCATTATTGTATGGTAACTTATACTGTGCTAAAGATTAAGAGCATTCATATATTTCGCCAACTTCCTATTAATTTTCCAGACAATTTGCAGGACTCGCGAGGAGTCATGCAGTTTCTGCTCAGCAACATTTGCTGACTACTTTTACCCCCAAATGTCACGATTTTCTACCCTCTAGATTGGAGCAACAATCGAAATGATGGTCAACAGTCGTTTCAGAGTATTTAACTATTGTTTCTGGAAGGAAGACATGGACCATATTTATGATCACTTCTTGCTCGAGTTTCTACCTGTATTACAAATCTTCACGAAGATTTTTGAAGGACGCCTACTGGATATGCTTATGCTGCCCCCAGTTTTCATAAAGCCCCTGATTACACTGGTGACTCGTTATTTTGGACCATTCAATTCAAGTAAATTAGTGAAGGAGACTTTTTGGACGAACCTGTTGCCTGTAAGGAAAAGACCTGATATGGGAGGGGATTAAGGTAAGCAATTTTCATAAATTCATAAATTGAATTTTTCATGCCTCAAATTTGACTGATCGATTACTGTTAGCAACCTTTTTCTTGAATTGCGAGTAAAATAAATTGCCTGTATATATTTGAAATGGCCCATTTGATTTCATATGTTATTAAATATGTTTAAATCAAAGCAGTTCGCAAAATTTCGTGAGAATCATCACGCTATTCAAATTCAGAAAAACACCTATATTTCAAATAATTTTCTATAATACTCTATAAGCAATAAGATTATTTATTTATCTCTATATATATATGTATATAATATT
This sequence comes from Micraspis discolor, assembly GCA_030674115.1. Classification (NCBI taxonomy): domain Eukaryota; kingdom Metazoa; phylum Arthropoda; class Insecta; order Coleoptera; family Coccinellidae; genus Micraspis; species Micraspis discolor. The sequence goes on along the minus strand of JARTUT010000911.1, from coordinate 192,281 downwards.
TTCTAGATAAGGGTCGTTGGATATTTCTATTATCGTGGGATATGGGATGTCGACCGAAAACAAAGATTCTGGTGTTTACTCTTTATTCATATAACCAAGCTTTCGGAACTTCTTTGTTCCTTCATCAGGGTAACTGTAATCATGTAAAAAATTTAGAAAGCACTGACGTGAGGTCAGATTGCTTTGGCGCTCTTGTTGAGCTACTTGCGAGTAAATATTCGAACCATAACAAATCTATAAGCACTCTGATCACGTGAACAATAATCTTTTCCCGTACTATGGGACAATGTGATGCAAATATGAATGCCTAATGAATGAGCCAACCTATATCTCAAATTAAAAATAACTACTCATAATATTTTTCCCCAAGTTTTGTTCGAAGGTATAATTCCCTTCCCCTAAAAACTTACGTCAGTGTTTTTCTGAATTTTGACAACGTATATTATTTGAGCCACCGAGATTGAATTCTATCTCTATGATTTCCCGTTAGAAAAATTTTGATTAATATTACGCCAACTGACACTGATTAATGAGCCCGGCATTTGTCAATCGAATTTCGATCTGTGATGGCCATCGTTCAAAGAAAATCATCGGGACGTATGTCATTTCTCTTTTCTCTTGAGTAAATTAAAAAAATGATCATATCTTTAGATGGAAAAGAGCTACAACAATGAAATTTGAAGAGAAGTAAGATATCGATCACCTCAATATATTCACGAATTTTTATTGAAATTCGAAAAATATCTTATGAGATGGTGAGGATTAAGAATTTTTTTATGGGAATTTTTTAAAAATTTTCTAGCGTGACGATTTCTGCGAAATTTTGCGAGCTGTCTTTTTGCAGCCTCCCCCAACAATATTTCAAGTATCAATGTGATCGGATGGATATTCTAGTAGTTATTGAGGAAACAAAATTTTAGATGCTCATATCTACTGAACCATCCGACGGATTTGGCCCAATAACGAACTTGATCGAGATATTTGGACAATTAACCTATTCTGAAAATATGAAAACTAGCTGATTCCTTTTGGATGCTAGAGAGGATACGGCCGGCCGGCCGAACAGACTCAACTTTTGCCACGAATTCTTCATCAGGGGAGTCAAACCTAATCGATTGAGACCATTTTCGGCTCGATATTCCAAAATTACAGACATTCGGGCAAAATGATAGGCACTCTGTTCGGGTGAACAAGAGTGCCAAAAATGGTTCTTTTAAAGATCTTGAATGCTACAATAAAAGTGCTTACTTACTGAATTTTGTGGTTGAACTAAGTGTGGAAGTAACATTTGTTGTCAAAATGATATATCTTCTCAATCAAATGCTGGTATCAAGTAAACTCAATCACCAAAACGACAATATCAATAAAATAAATTAAAATACTCTACAATTCACAAAATATTCTACGAGTTAAAAAATATATTTTTCGTACTTCCGGGCCTAAAGTGACAACTTCACTCCCTTGTGACAGGTACTAAAGTGTCACATTTACTCCCTCCGGGATTAAATATTGACGGAACTCCCGGAACGATTAAATCAAAAACAAACGAATTTAAGGGATATTTTATTGAAAAATACAATTAATTAGAATGGTAATTAACGTTAATATTCAAATTAATATTGTGACAGTTCGTCATATTGACCAGTCTTTCCTGGGTTAATGCAGCAGGTAACTGACGAGTAACAGATAGGTCCTTATCATATTGAACTGGTGTTTGTTTCGAAGATCCTGCGGAAACAGGAAGCGAGAATAAGGACTGTAGCATAACTATAGTGGACGAATCAGCGACTTGACCAAATATTTTATCTGAAATTTTTTGTTTATTTTCAATAGACGATTCAATATATCTTATTGTTGCTTGTTGCTTGCAATATGTCTATTGTTGCTCCCGAATCAGCTAACAAAGACGCAGATGTGCGTCTAAAACAATGTCCCGTATAAGACGTCGCATTTTCTAATTTCAAAAAAGCTGCTATTTGCCATGGAAATGTACCAAACATGTTTGTTCCTACTACTCACGTAGTACATTCTTTGTTGATGTATTGAACAAAAAATTTTGAATGAGGAGTCCCTGTCTTTCGCAATGCTACATATTTTCGAAATATCGCCACAAAACTGATGGCACTGTTTTCTGAATTTTTAATCACAAAATTTCGGTCAATTTTATTTTTGGTGTTTTTAATCGCAATTAGGAAGGAATCGCCCAAATCTCTCACATCGTCGATTTCTAAATCAACCAACTCTTTTCCACGACAAGCTCCCGCAACGCCCAAAATAAGTGCAACCTACAAAAAAATTGATTTCTTAAAATTCCTGAATATAAACACATTTCCAAATTTACCTTAAGCATTAAATATTTATCTATCATCCGGAGCCTTCCGTAAGAACTGATCTACCTGCTCAGACGTGAGAATTCTTGACTTCTTTGGCTTAAATCCCTCATTTCTTCCCTTCAAAAAAGCTAATAATTTTGGAAATTTACTTATATCAATATCTTCTCTAATGTTAATAACCGATTTCAGCATTGAGTAATGTGCCCAGAGAGTTGAGGCACAAACCGCTTTTGATTTATCATTGAAGTAGACTAACAGCTTAGTTTCAGTAGGTTGTCTCACATTTTTTAAGCGGCACCACTTTTTAAAAGCATCGTACTGCTGCTCGTTAGTTTTCTAGATTTCGGTGGTAACAATTCTTCACCTACTTCGGCTGCTCTTTTATCAATATCAGATACACCTTCTTCACTCATGATACCAATAATTATCAATAACAATGTTTCTTTACAATGACACTAGTAATGACAATGTTTATAAATTATAATTGTCACAACGCAATGTTACTATGGTAACTTATTTTAAAGACAGTTTATTAAATGAGTTGAAGAGAGAAAAAACTGATTGAAATTATTGAAATAATTAATAAAATCATACCGGAAGTACGAAAAGTATCGTATATACCTTGCGACTGAAGTACATTTAATCCTTCAGGTAAATTATAATATAAACTTTACCTTCAGGATTAAATGTACTACTTCAGTCCCGCGGTATATAATATACTATTATCTCCTCTCAATGTGTCAAATCTTTTTGATCAGAGAACGTCAAAACCACAAACACAAATATCTCTCATGTTCCAAGTGACACTTGGTTCTATGTTCACTCTTATTCATCGACAGGACCGTCAAAGAATGGTGTACGGGAGTATTCCAATAAGTAAGCATACACAGGGCTCAAATTTTGTACATCAGTTTTTTTGTTTATCGAACTACCTACATTTCTTATATGAATCATCTCTAATATGCATCGTTTTCTATAATTGTTGTTCAAATCAAGAATCTTCACATTTTGAAGGTCTGTTGTATGCGAATATTTGTGAATTGATAGCGCACATCTAGTGTTGTTATTTTTTATATCGCTCTTATGTAGTGTCATTCTACTTTTAAGCCACTGATATGTTTGGCCCACGTAGGTCTGGTGGCAGTCTAAGTATTCTACCTCATAGATGACATTTGATTTCAGGATATCTGGTATGGGGTCTTTTAGTTGAGAAAAATGAGTTGAACTCTTCTTAACTGACTTTTGTATTATTTTCAGGGATTTCTCATCAACAAAGCATTTCATTATTTTTCTGGTGATATGTTGTATGTTGGAAAGGCAGCGGTATACGACTGGCTCGTTGTTATTATCTGAAACTCTTTTGTTAGTATTTAATCTCGTTGTTTCAGTCTCGGATGTCGAGAAAATGAGTTTTTTAGCATCTTTATAGGGTACGAATTCTTTGACAAAAGTACAAATAACCTTTTTAAGGCGGTGTCAAGGAACATTGGATCACAAATTTTCTTGACCCTATTCTTTTGTTCTCTGATGAAATTTATTTTTGTATTTATAGAGTGGTCTGAAAGAAAGTGTATATATCTACCTGAAGCGGTTTCTTTCCTATGCCAATCAAGTTTTATTCTGTCACCCATTCTGCAAACTCTGATATCTAGGAAGGGTACCGATTGTCTGTCGTCTTCCTTCTCGATGTGTCTAAAATTATTTCAATCCCTGAAGATGGCAGTGCTAAGATCAAGTCATCTACGAACTTTTTTATGAAGGCAAGTCTATAAGATAGCTTTGGTATGCACTTGTTTAGAAGGTAGTCCATCACATATGATGATAAAATTGGGCTGAATTTTGAACTCATCGTACACCCGAAAACTTGTTGATAAAATCGTCCATCAAACATGAAGTATCCAGAATCTAGTAGAAAAGCAGCTATTTGCCTAAATTGGTTTTGAGGTATCGTGCAGTGTGCGCTTATCTTATCCCAGCAGTTATCTAGGGACGTAAGAACTAGTTCTTTGGAAATATTCCCAAACAGATTGACAACATCCAGAGAGACCAGTACGTAGTCTGGTGGCAACTCTAGGTTGTTGATCTCGGTCGAGAAGTCAAATGAATCTCTTACATGGTAATTGTCACCGTCATATGCATCTGTCAATATCTGTGCTATATATTTAGATAGTTTGCAAGTTGGGCCCTGCACATCGGATACTATCGATCGCATTGGTATGCCTTCCTTGTGCACTTTTGGGTTGCCATACATTCGAGGGCTGATTGAATTATATGATTTCATCTGTTTGGCTTCTATTATCCCCTGGTCTTGTAGTGTGCTAATAATTTTGTTACATTTTGTTTGGATGGTCGATGTTGGGTCTCTGGGTATTGTTTTAAAGCTTTCTGTATTGACAATTTCACCCATTTTGGCGAGATAGTCTGATTTATCCATCACAACTGTAACTGAGCCTTTATCACTCTCTAGTACCAGTAAATGATCGTTATTTTTAAGAAACTTTTTTCTTTCATAGTACAATTTGTTGATATAATTGTGTATATTTCTTCCTTTGTGTAATTCGTTGGTTATTATACAGGCGATTTTGGCTCTCAGAGGATCTCTCTTTTCATCTTCCACTTTATCAAGTATACATTCCACGTCTGCGATGAGATCTTTTTGACATCTTTGAGGCTCACTGGTATGTTAAATCCTGGTCCTAGTGATAGCATGAGTTAAACTTCAATTTTGAACTTTTGAGATTTAACACCTGAAAATGTGGATAAGAGTAGAGATATTTTGGAATTCGTTCGAGCTGTTTCGTTCTGGAAACCTAGAACAGGAAGGGGCATATAAAAAGATGGATGGACGGTGTTGCTGTCGCCGGTAAACAATGAATGAGAACAACTGAAGACATAGAGAAATAAAAGCACAAGAGACTTCTAACTGACACTGGGTGGAAGAAGGCTGATATCCTAATAAGCAAGTTGGTTGTGAATTTGAGAAGGCTTATCTAACCAACCAAGTTGTGGCGTAAACTTATTTATGTCAACTCCATGCTTGATTACATGCTTCAAGGCCCATCTGCTTTAACTCTCTTGAAACTTCTCTATATCTTCAAGGGAAGGTAACACCATGTTCCGATTGAAATATTTAGTGATATTTGCGTATCGGTATGTAGCAGAATTCGATGATAAACTAGACTTCTTAACAGAACGTAATTTTGACTTCAACGGTTCTATCATTCTTTAACAATTCTTGAATTCTCTGATGGAAAGTGGCTTCACAATAGACAAGAATTTATGAATTGAATGTAGACTTTAAATCCTAGAACTCTGTTCTAATCTGTTATTCAATCAGCTTCGATTCCAAACCCTTTGTTTTTCGAATATTTTCAAAAAATCAAAATCGATAATATTTCACATAATTTCATATATTTGTAGGATCGTAAGTTATCCCTACTTATGCGCTTCATTTTTCTAAAATGCAGAAACAAGCCTTTTACACATTCATGAAATAATCCGAAGATGTACGACATTGTTAGCTATCGATTTCGATAATGCGCGATAGGTGTTAGGTAAATCGGAAACGGTTCCTTTCGGAGACGGTCGATGTCGGAGACCGCCCCGATCGGTGTACAGCATACGAGAACCTAGAGGAAGAACCCATCTATCCGTGAAAAAAACCTTGAGGTCGTTTGGGCTTTTATGCCCATGCCGTACATTTGGGATTTTTGCCTTCCTTCGGGGTTTTTTGAGTGGCTTCAGGTTGTTATTGCATACCCTTGATTTTTCTGAGCACCTTCAGGTTATTATTGAGTGTTTTTGCGTTTTTCGTGTTCCTTCGGGTTTTGAGGTTCTTTGGGTGTATTTGGTTTTTCAGGGTTTTTGCATGCTTTCACATTTTCTGCGTGCTCTCGGATTTTTTGCGTGCTTTTGAGTCTTCTGCGTACCTCGTGGTTTTTAATGCGTGCTTTCGGGATTTTTGCGTTCCTTCGTGTTTTCGATGCGTGCTTTTGGATATCCTTCGGGGTATTTTTTGTGCGTTTGTTTCTTTATTGCGGGATTTCGGGTTTTTTGTGCGCTTTTGGGTCTTTTGCGTACGTTCTGGTTTTTGCCTACTTTCGGGTTTTTTGCGTTCCTTCGGGTTTTTAATGCGCGTTTTCGTTTTTTGCGATCATTCAGAGTATTTTCTTGCCTGCTTAGTTTTTTGCGTACTTTCAGATTTTTGGATGCCACCCGGTTTTTTTGGAGTGCCTTCGTATTTTTTCTACGTGCCTTTCGGCTTATTTGGGTGCTTTTGCGTTTGTTTTTCAATTTCTTCTGGATGTTTTGCGTACTTCTGGGATATTTTGCATGCCTCTAGATTTTTTGAGTGCATTTGGTGTTTTTAACGATCCTTCGGGGTATTTTTCGTGCCTTCAGGTTTTTTGCGTTCTTTGGTTTTTTTGTATGCCTTCAGGTTTTTTTTTGGGGGGCGCTTACGTATTTCTTCTGCATGCCTACGCGTTCATTTGAGGGCTTTCGTGTTTATTTTTAATCTCTACTGGATTTTTTGCGTGCCTTCGGGTTTTTGCGAGCACTTGCTTGTCTATTGTACTCTTTTATGTTGGTTTTTTTAAATAATAGGGGAATAGTTTGTGAGTATCGAAATTCATGAAGGTTAATAATCTGAAATATCTAGCTAAAAATTGATCGCTTTTGAACCATTTTTTGAAAAAATTTCATTCCTCCGATAAAACCCTTTCCATGTCCAATTTCCTAATCACGAAATATCAATTCTTCTAACCCATTCTGTAAATTTCAGCTCTCCGGCTCAATCCGTTCGTGAGCTATCGGACCCACGGACAGACATAATTAGTGAATCCAACCGAAATTATTGATACCATTTTCAACCCAAAGTGCGAAAATTACAGACATAAGGAAATAGATAATCACTCGTTCAACCAATAGAACCAAAATTAGTTTATTCAAAAAGTGTACAGTAAGTGAGACACCCTTCATATTCCAATCATCTTTCTCCATTTTCTGGGATACATCCAATACGAATCTGTTGAGTTCATACAAAACCTATAACTAGAAACAAGATCAGAGAAAATCCAATTTCTTTCGGGAATTTTTAATCAGGTTCACAGAGAAACGTATATTCAGCAAGGTAAATAGTACTTAATGGAATATACTAAAAAAGTCGGAAAATCAACTTCGCTCGGTTTTCCTTTTATATTGATCTTGAACATATATTTTCATTCGATTTTTGTGATGAAGTGGGGATATCTGTAATTTTACCATATTCCCTATGAGGTATGGACATGAGTTGGAATTTCATAAAAAAATTTAATTCGGGTGATAGAGAATTGCTTCATTTAATAAATAGTCATCGTAAGTTAAAGGTAAAATGATAAAACCACTGCATAACGGGATTAAATTATTAAATCATCTTCCTGGGAGATTGAAGGATTTGAAATATTATATCTCCACAGTACCTTATTGAAAAAATCAGGATCTTCTCTATAATTTTGTATAATTGTTTGGCAAAACACAACGCGCCTGGCGTAATCGCTGGTTAATAATGTCTGCACCTTTTGAATGTGGTAAGGGTAGTATCGGTGTCTTTTTAGAATTCGTTGAGCAGATGATTTGGGAACACCAGTACGTTTTTAGATTAAATGTACTGAAGTCGATGGGTCCGCCGTTACTTGCTCCAATACGATATCGTCATTGGTAGTGTTGTATCATTTTTAAAAGGGCATGAAATGGACAAGTTTTTAAGATTATTTGTATTCTGATATGATTTTTTTTTCACAGCAGTCAGTTAAACTTAAGTTAACGTTTTAACTTCGGCATAAAATACAACAAGTTTTTTTGAAGGATTTTGTTCTAGTTCGAGGAGACCGTAAGATTTTAGGTGAAGTATACACTAGTCAAGGCAGTTTCGAAACAATGTTTGGGTTATGGCTGGGGGCCTTTAATGAGAGTCTATAGGGTGATTTGTCCGAATCGACCGATTTTTCTTTTATTCATAACTTTGGTATGGCTTGATCAATCTTGATGTAATTATCAGTGTAGAACAATATGAATATCTTCTTTCAATAATTCCAACATTTTTTTGAAAATACAGAATGGGAATTATGATAAGTTCAGATTAAGTATGCAGGTTGAAAAAACACCCTGTACATTCTGTTTTCAGAAATTTTCTACTTGCTTCAGATTCTACCATAAGTTTACATTACTAAAGCGTTTTTATTATTTTTGGCACACGTCCATTTTTCCTAGAAAAATTTTTCAAAGATGAACAATATCGTCTTTTCGCTCCAAGGCATTGAGAATATTCTGAACTAGATGGTAAAGCTGTATCATCCAATAATACAAAGCTCTTCCTGAGTCCTAAAATAAATTTTCCAAATTCGAAATTCATTGATTTCATTGATCGCTCGTATTCAGATGTATAAAATCATTTAATTCAAAAAATATCTTTATACGTACGTGAACCAAAAAAATCTACATACTACTACTACAAATACAGAATAAACATTCGAAACATATGAAAGGCAAAATTATGGATTAACATAAAATTGAGTAATTATTCAGGCGATTTTCGACACACTTCCGGTTTTCTATGAAGCGAATATTCCTAAAACATAGTAGTTTCGTTCAAAAATGTACTCGCTTATGGCCTTACGGTATGTGAAATATTGAATCACGAATGTATGATAAATAGTTTTAATGAAATTGAAAATTCTCCATGAAAATTAAATCTCTATTTAAATGAAGTTCTTTAAGACCCATGGTTACCATTTCAGTGAACCACAGAATGAGAATATTTAATAAATAATCTGTCACAAGAAGTGTATTTCAACATGCCTCAATTATTTACTCATGCGGAATATGCGGATATGATTTTTGTTTATGGTTTTTGTAACGGAAATGGAAATGAAGCCAAAATGGAATACCATAGACGATTTCCCTACCGACGTCAACCAAATAAATGTACTTTCGGACGAGTATTCCATTATTCTAAAGAACATGGGCAATATCCTACTAAGGCAGAGCACATTGGTAGGCCTACTCAAAATGAAATTTCGATTCAAATTGTTGAACGGGTGAAGGAGGAACCGCCTATTAGTACTCGTCAAATTAGTACCGAATTAGGAATTTCGCAGAGCAAAGTGAGCAAGACCTTGAAGAAAGAACAATTCCACCCATACCACTACCAAAAGGTGCAAGAACTGTTGCCACAAGATCTGCCCCAACGATTACAATTTTGTCGCTGGGTTATTAGTCACCAATGAACTAGTTTTCGTATTCTATTCAGCGACGAGGCTATGTTCACTAAGAAGTGTCATAACACACAACGCAGATTTTCTGCCAATATTTGGCTTGGAACAATAGACGGAAATTTAGTTGGCCCTCACATTTTTGCGGAAAGATTAAATGGTGAAATTTACCTAGATTTTTTGGAAAATATTTTACCAAATCTATTGGAAAAATTACATATCCACTCTATGTACTTTCAGCATGACGGAGCGTCACCTCACTTTGCATTGATTGTGAGAAATCACCTGGATGTAAATTATCCGAACAGATGGATTGGTCGTGGAGGCCCTATTGCTTGGCCACAAAGATCGCCTGATTTGAACCCTTTGGACTATTTTGTGTGGGTATATCTGAAAACAAGAGTTTATAAGGTTGAAATTAGAAGTAGAGAACACCTAGTTGAAAGGATTTTCGAGGAATGTAATATCTTGAGGCAAAATCAATACCTCATTAGAAGGTCAATTGGAAATTTAATAAAAAGGTCTCGAATATGTATTCAAAAAAGGGGAAATCGTTTCGAACATTCTATGTAAATTTTGTGTTAATCCTTAGTTTTGCCGTTCATGATATGTTTCGAATGTTTATTCTATATAAGTTGTAGAGTTTTTGGTTTAAGTAGGTAGGTATAAAGATATATTCTGGATTAAATGATTTTATACATTAGAATATAAGTGATTAAATATGAATTCCGAATTTGGAAGAACTACTTTAGGACTCAGGAAGAGCTTTGTATCATTGGACTCCACCGGTTTACATTCTAGTTCAGAATATCCTCACTGCCTTGGAGCAAAATAACGATATTGTTCGTCCTTGAAAAATTTTTCTAGGAAAACTGGATGTGTGCCAAAAAAAATGAAAATGACCAGTAATGTAAACTTATGATAGAATCTGAACCATGTAGAAATTTTTTGAAAACGTAATGTACAGGGTGTTTTTTCAACCTGCAAACTTAATCTGAACTTATCATAATTCCCACTCTGTATTTTTGAGAAAGTGTTGGATTCTTGAAAGAAGATAATCATATTGTTCTACACTGAAAATTTCATCAAGATTGATCAAGCCATACCAAAGTTATGAATAAAAGAAAAATCGGTCGAATCGGATAAATCACCCTATAGACTCTCATTAAAGGCCTCAAACCATAACCCAAACATTGTTTCGAAACTGCCTTGACTAGTGTAAACTTCACCTTAAATCTGACGGTCTCCTCCGGAATCACCCTGTATCTACTACAATCTACTAGTTGAATTAAACTCCAAAAACAAATGGTTGAACGATATAAGATAAAAATATTCATAAATAGATTCAAACTCATTGAATCTGGATTACAGTGAGTGTCGATTTCCTTTGCTTCAACCTAATGTCAATTCCTCCGATAACCTGTAAAAGTGCTTGACATCATGTTGCACTGAGTGCAGATCGACACTGGTGAAGCAGAAACGTTATCAAATTCATAATCGTAGACATAATATTTCAAATCCTTCAATCTCCCAGGAAGATGATTTAATAATTTAATCCCGTTATGCATTGGCGATTTCCCAGAATTTATGGGACGGCACAGGTAATTCTTTTATATTGAAGTTTCGTTTAAATACATTCAAGAATTCTTCAATGTTATAAAAACTTGAAACCGTTTTTTAATGTAGGGTTTCCATATATTTTTACCCCGACGTTTTTCGTCCTTGGCCCATACATTGGACTTTTCAGTATGGGTTGTATGTGCCATGCAATAGACGCTGGGGATTTGTTCTTTATTATATTTTAGGACAGAAGTTGCTCGGATTTGAACCCGACACAATTAGCGTCTAGGGTCTGCAATCTCACCATCAGAGCCACCAGACTACCGAAGACTGATGTTGGTACACGCTATATGGCTTCTCATGAAGGATCGCCACATCACTTCCCCCAGTGACGGAGAAACGGATTCAGAGCATGTTCATAGTTTGTTGCACTTCAGCACGTTCGATACGTGCTCCTTGGTCTGCCGAGATAGCGCAGATCAGCATATGTGACAATCACCCCTCAGCTCGATAGCTCATGTTGCAGCTCAGCTCAGGTGGCAATCATCTGGTTGCACCGAGAAACCACGAGCACGCTCTGGTATCGTTCTTCCGTCACTGAGGAGGAGTCATGCGTCATGTTGAGATACTTGAATGCCTAGGAGCGCCATTTGCATTATCATGATATTCAAATTGCGCTAATATATTTATTCCGTCCTCTTTCAAAAAAAAACTTCAGATCCAGGGGTGCGTTCAGAATCAACGTCCGACGTCGCTCGGAGTGCACCCTGGCCGTTCCGTTCGGAATCGACGTCGGATATAATATACCCCCGTTCGTAATGAATCGGAACGTTTACCCGGGTGTTAAACTTTGCATCTTGCAAAATACATCGGAAAGATATGCTCGTCCGGCGCAGTGACGAAAATTTCAAATTCAAATTCTTAGAATATAATAGAAAGTCTATAATAGAAAGACTATAATAGAAAGGATATAATAGAAAGTCCCTTCTCTAGTCCAAGGAATTCCCAATTTGTGTGTAAGTAAACTTATTGATAAGATCGTTCTAGTGCTCGTATATTATATTTAATGAAAATGGCTACACTTTCCATTTCGAATAGAAGTCATGAAATTCTCAAAGAAGAATGCGGAAGGTTGGTTATTTATTGTGGGGATAAAATATGTCTTCGGAATATTCAAGGTAATATTTCATTAATAAGTTGATACGTTATCATATATTACAAGGGCAACTCAATTTGTAAATTAATTTCATCCACAGATGGAACTATTGTAATGGTACCTTATGTAGCTATTAGGGAATTATTTCAATTGCCACCGCTACCTACAGAGGTTGAGGAAGAAGGAAACTCAAGCATGGTAAGTACACTATTTTCAATACAGCTGAAATTTTTTATACAGCAATGATATTTCAGCACAGAGACATGAATGAGCAAGCCTTTCCCAGTGGTGGAGCAGAACAAGAAGGGACAGAAGATCATGTAGAGGTAAGTTCTTCAGAAAAAATTTTCAAAGATTATCCAAGTAATAAGTTTTTCACAAAGCATTAAGTGATTCATTGATTGCTGATCTGATCAAAATATGTTTTTGTTTTAGAACTCCCGTAAAACGTGGTCAAGAGGTGATATACTCAAATTGATCCATTTGTACAAGGAGAATAAGGACCTTTTTTCCTCCACCGCTGTAAGAAATGAAAAGGTTTGGAAAAAAATCAGTATTGAGATTAACTCAAAATTCACAGCGGAGCAGTGTATGAACAAATTTAAATATTTGAAGGGAAAATACATCAAAAAAAAGGAAAATATGTCAACCAGCCAATCTGGCGCCAGGTCCATAAATTTCTCTTATTTTGAAGAAATGGATGAAATTTTCAGGAGAGATCGAAATCTTCCTGGGAATGTAGAGGTAGCGTCATCTCTTGAGCCTCGGGACATTCCTCAAACACCTTGTGAGGCAATTCCTCATGAGGAAAGAAATTCTTTTTCTACCCCAAGGGGCATAAAAAGAAACTACTTGGAGTCTCTGATAGAGAATAATGAAAAGGGCAGAGCCAAGAGGCATAAAGAGGTAATGGAGCAGAGAAATCAATCGCTGGTTGTACTGAATCAGTGCAAGGACATGTTGAAAGAGCTAATAGCTAAATTGAATTGATAGATTGATTTCTCACTTACCGTGCAATGAATACAATGTTTGTGATATAATATTCCCAAGTGTAATCTATATATGTACTATATATCAATTTTTTTCGGTTTGTTGTGTTTTATTGAATATACTTGTTTTTATTGTAGATTGTTTTACTTATATCATTTCTGATATTGTTTACACCTTGTTTATATCATAATTTGAAATGTATTGTAACTAATTTTACTGTGATTCAGTTACGGAGGTACCCTTTTATCCTAATATTATCAAACAAACCACTGATTCGCTAATTAGGAACAGTGTTTTTCACACATAATGTGAAGTCATTACTGAAAAAACAGCATATCTCAAAGGTGTAAGGAATAAAAATGTTGTTTGTTAATAAATCAATTTAATACTAGTATCGATGAAATTTAAAAAACACTATTATCACATATAAAATTCTTATCATTATCAGTAATGCAGAAGCTCATCTTTTTAATCAGCTGGAAAGGTTTCTTGCCAAAACATCTCTCCTTCTGAAGCCTCTTCTTTCCGAGGTGGTTTCAATATGATCTGCAAAAATTCATTAAGGCTGCCATCATTTTGAGTGTTTAAAAAGAGGCTACCCTCAAGAAAAAATTTTCGTTTATATCTGTATTTCTAATACATATATTATGCAATACACAGCAAGCAATAATTGTTGGAGCAATATGATCTGTCCTATTCATATCAAGATATTTTAATCTTCTAAATCTTCCAACTAAGTGTGCAAAAGATCTTTCAATAACCTGTCTTGTTTTTGCATGCTTTGAATTGAAATTTTTCTGTGAATCACTAAGATTACCTTTATCTATGTAAGGGGTATACACCAGTCATAAACAGGGTAAGCTTTATCGCCAATGATGAAGTGATTATTAGAGAAAACCTCTCCCTGTTATTTGTTATTTCCCTATGAATTGGGAATTTCTGAACACTCTAATATCACTTGTAGAACTGGGGTATCCAGCAAAAGCATCCAGAAAATTTAGATCACAGTCGCATATGCACTGTAAGGTAACAGCATGAAATCCTTTTCGATTTATGTATACTTCAGGAGTTTGCGAAGGGGCCTTTATTGGAATATATTTTCCATCTATGGCACCTATGACACCATCAATACCAGCCATATTTTTAAATTTTTGTGATATCAATATTGCATCATTGGAAAATGGGAACCGAATAACATCTGGAGCAATTCGATTCAATGCATTCACCACCCTAACAAAACAGCTCCACAAACTGGATTTTCCCATGTCGAACCTCTCACCAATTGATCTGAAATGATTTATCTCTTAGAATGTCACGACCTAATTTACGTGAATTTACATGAGTTGCTAACACCTTCATGAAACTTACCGGTAACTGTCTGGGGTTGCTAAAAGCCACAGGACAGCTAATATCTGCTTTTCGGGAGCAATCGTTGGTCTTCCAGATCCATTTATCGACGCTGAATGCAGATGTACTCCTATTTTATCAAGCAGAATACAAAATGAGGATCTTTTCAATCTGAAATGTTCCCTGAATTGTTCATCACTTATATTAGGAATGATATTTTCAAAATAATTCTGCACTCGTATTGGGGTTTCTCGGGAATTTTGTATTACTTCTACTATTGTATTTTCTTCATCCTCCTCGCTACTCGGATACTCATCAAAAATTTCATTTATACAGTGAATAACGACATTCAATATATTAGATAGAATATTAATATTCAATTCATCGCAATTTAATACACTATCCATTTTTGTATGTTCAAAATTCTAATTCAGAAAACCGTAATATTATGTTCGAAGAAATCAAATAATGAAATTATTCCACAAACGCAACTTAACCTCAAATATCAAATAAATAAATGAACTGCACGTGCCCACTTCAAATAGACAGAGACTAACATAGAAAGAGAGGAGAGATGTCGCCCCAAATCGTTCTAAAACGTTCGACAAGATTTTGACAACCAAGTGCGTTCTACGCCGGACGTACATTCTTTACCCGACGTTGATTCTGAACGCACTCCAGGGAATGTCTACCCTGGAAGTTAGGTTAGCACAGGTCTTGGTTTTTGTGTTCACTTTTTCAAAATAAAATAGAGGATCGTAATATTCACTTGGAACATTCTCTCAATTATTGAAAGTTTTCTATACATGCTTCTGATAGAATACTTTCTTTGAGCGCTTACCTTAGTTAAGAAAACTAGTAGAAAAGCGTGCTATAGTTTCGACCAAATGTATGTAATTTTAGAATATCGAGCCTAAAATGGTCTATATCTATTTGGTTCTACAGGCAAAAAGAGGTTAATAAGGAAATGTGTTTCGTCTCTCATAATTCATACTACGAGTACATAAATTATGGATATATGGTTGGTTTTTTGGGATGGCCTCTTTGATACCTCTTACAGAATACGCAGGGATTTTGTGGGGGTTTTCCAACTCAATATTGTTTTTCATCAGAGTATAAGAATATTTATTTTTCAGAGAAAGAGCAAAGTGCTCAGCTCTCGATAACTACTTGCTATTTTTATACTAGTGTCTCATGTGATTATATCGTTAATCTTTCTAATTTAACAATTTAATTATTATTGAGAATTATATAATATTCAATAGTTATGTAATACTGAAAAAAAGGCTCTCATAAATGTTAATGTTTCGAATTGTGATGAGACATAAATAACCAATATTTAATAGTTTAAAAATTGAATGAGTATGATATAAAGTCTATATTTATAGATTTTATACATCCATGATCACTGTTAATTGGCTACATTTTCAGCATCCTTGCTGTAAGAACATTTTGTACTCAAACGAACAGTCTATGACTGGAGAAAGAATTTTTTTAATCGATTGAGAAAATGTTATCATGGTTAGCTTCAATAATTTTGAGTAACCGTAGCCTTGTATTCAGTCAAATCTTAGTCAAAGAAATATTACGCTACAATCCCTTCGACGCTCATCGTCCTTAAATTTTAAAATTTATGTTGTTCCTATTGCTTCAACTTTGTCACTCTTTGTCGACTTATTTGAAGTGTGACGCGTTACCGAGACCTCGTCTCACCTAACCGTCCTCAGACTGTAGTATTTTTACCTTACTCCTTAATATAATATAATATGTTACTATATTATATAGATAATATAAATGTTTATTGGTCTCAAACAATTACACCAGCTTGGAATAAAATATGAAACAAGTCAATAAATCGCACAAAAAAAAAACATTGTTCATTTCTAACAAAACTCCTTAAATTCCTCTAAACTATACGGTTCACAATCCAGAATAAAACTATACAATGATTTCTTAAATTTTTCATGACACATTTTATCTCTGAGCTTCCTTGGTAAAACATTAAATAAAGTTATAGCCATACACTCCACAGCTTTACCCCTGATGACAGTACTATGTAAAGGTAAAATGTAGGGATACATTCTTCTCGTGTTATTCAAATTCCTGAAATCTCTGAAGTAATGGTTGTTTTCACTGAAGAATATCAAAAATTTATAAATGTAGACACCGTAAACTGTCAGAATATTATTTCCCTTAAACAGTCCTCTACAATTCGCTCAATAACCTAATCTTAACATGGTACGTAATGCTCTTTTTTGAGTTACAAAAATTGTGTCCACGTGAGTGGAACAACCCCAGAAAATGATTCCATAGGAAATTAGAGAATGTAATTTGCATAATAAACCAATTTAAGGAGTTCGAAATCAACCTGACTTCTCAACATAA
Source organism: Micraspis discolor (assembly GCA_030674115.1). NCBI lineage: Eukaryota > Metazoa > Arthropoda > Insecta > Coleoptera > Coccinellidae > Micraspis > Micraspis discolor. Next base: position 175,260 of record JARTUT010000911.1, on the reverse strand, counting down.
ATAGTGCATTGCAGGTGGAGTTAAGTCTACTTCTTAATTTCTCGATATGGGGTCCCCATTTCAGATGTTTATAAAGAACCAGCCCCAAAAACCTGACATCAGCCTCCACCCGAACAGTACCATTTAGCACGTGAATCGATGTAGGATACTGAAGTTTAGATCTCTCACTATAGAAAAACAAACATTGAGACTTATCCACATTGATCACAAGATTGTGATTGGACAACCACTGAAATATAAGGTTCATAACGATATCTGAATCATGAATGGCAGAACCGATAGAAGGAGAACGGATCAGGTAATTTGTGTCATCAGCAAACAATCTCAATGAAACTTTCTTGTATGAACAAAAATTCAAAAGAGCCAAGTAATTTATATACACAATGAATAGAAGTGGACCTATAATGCTGCCCTGGGGAACGCCCAAGGTTATATCAACATCATCTGATGTAAAATAATCGCCATTAACCTCCAGGACAACTCTTTGTTTTCTAGACGTTAGGTAACTCTCCTGAAGTTCCAGTTGTGTATCTCTTATTCCACATTCCTCAAGGATTTCCAAGAGCCTTTTATGATCAACACAATCGAAGGCTTTGGAAAGATCTAAAAACATGGCCAATGAAATCTCCCCCTCTTCCATAGCAGCTGTTATTTCATTAAGAAGCTCAAAAATAGCAGTTTCAACATTTCTATCCCTAAGGAAGCCATGCTGGTTCGGTGAAAGTATATCGAACTTACGGAAATAACTGGACAATCTTTTGCAAAGAATTTTCTCGAAAACCTTGGAGAATGAGGGGACAATACTTATAGGTCTATAGTTATCCAAGTCATCAATATCACCTTTCTTGAATAGTGGTTTTATTATGGCTATCTTCAAGTTACCGGGAAATATACCCTCCTTGAATGAACGATTTATGAGGATAGTAAGTGGTTCAATTATATGCTTAATTGATGCCTTCAAGACCTTCATTGGTACCTCATCATACCCGCAAGACATTTTATTCTTCAAAGATTTGACGGTGGACAAAACTTCATTCTGTGAAATATCGAACATGTAGAAAGCCTTTTCACCGAATCTCCCATAGGAGATTTGGCCAAGTTCTTAGTTATCTTTGTTGAGATGTCCGCAAAAAAGTTGTTAAATTCTTTTGCAAAAGAAGAAGGGCCACTACTATTAGAATGAGGGAATCTTATTAAAACTCCCTTTTCCTGTAAGTGATTTGATTTTCTTCCAGGAAGCTTTCGACTTATTTTCTGAATTCAGAATAATATTATTGTAATATTCCTTTTTTTTCTTGGACAAAAGAGAATCATATTTTCTTTTTGAAATTGAATACGTTATCTTATATTCAGGCTTAGCAAATATAACTGTGTGTAGTTTTTCCAAAATACCCTTGAGTTCTTTAATTTCCTTAAAATATTTGAAATTTCTTGTTGATGGAGATAATCTAATAGTGCGCTTAGGAAAACACCGTTCAAAATATTCCAAGTAGCGTTCGTGAAAAGCTTTCCAGAGTTGGTTTGGGTCAAGCTGGCTGTCAAAGATATGGTCCCATACGGCATATGAAAGTTCCTGGAGAAAATTGTCGATGGATTTCTCATTGATGAGACGTTTTTTGATTTTTGTATTATGTAATACATTATCTGAATTTACATGAAGATTGGAGACGAATTTGAGTCCCGAATGGTCACTGATGTGGTATTCGATAACTTCAGTTTTACCAGTAACTGAGGTCAATACATTGTCCACGCAGGACCCAGAGGCAGGACGAGTAGGTGCAAAGTTAGTAACATTCACATGGAAGTTCTCTAATAAGGATAAAATCTCCACTTTATCAGGATAATTCGTTAAAATATTAATATTGAAGTCACCTACCAGAATATATTCAACCTTCTCTGTGGCGCATCGTTCAAGAACTGCCCTGAGCTGTTCAAGAAATAAACCCACATCAGCAAGTGGTGCAGTGTTGGGCCTTTAAAAACAAATAATGAGCAACTTGCGACATTCGAATTTTAGTTGAACAGCACAACATTCGAAAACATTACATATATTTAGTGAACTAAAGTCCAGCCTTTCAGTGCATTTAAATTTAGTCCTACTATAAATGGCACAACCCCCATGACAGCCCCTTGAACGACTGAAATTTGAAACTAGTTTATAACCACTGAATTGATACGTTTGTAGTTCATCAATACACTTCCGCTGCTCAGTTATTGCTATCACGTCTGCTTCCTCTTGATTAATCATCAGTTGTAGGCTATTGTAGGCTGTACCCAGGGATTGAACATTTTGAACCAACAAACAATAACGCTCACCTGGCTCTGATCTTGGGAATGTAGAGTGGCATAACGAATCTAAATTGCGTCCTTGAGTTCTCTGCTTTTCCGGAAAAATTGCTTATCGAAGGTGAAATCTCTTAGAATTATATCTTCAGGCCAAAAGGAACTGTCGTACACCAGTTTTCGTGTCTCCTCAGATGGCAATCCAATGCTGAAAGCGGAATTTTGGCCCAGGGTGTTTAGCTTCTTCACAATGATTAAATCGTTTCCAGGAACCTCCTTAAAGTAGTTTTTTATCTCGTCCTCAGAGACCTGCTTCCCAGCAATTCTACCCACATAAATCCATTGCCTACGCATAGCACCTTGAATTGCGACATCTTGGTAAGTAGCTTTTGTTCCGAAACAGACCTTCTTCATACACCTTTCCCTATTTGTTCGCTTTTTTCTTACATCATCAGACCATTTACCACCAGCTTCGTCCTCATGGAGGCTTTCAGAGATAATCGATGGTTGTGCTTTATTTTCATCACCAATAGCAGGCTTAGAATTCTTCGAGACTGATGCTGCATTTTGATCCATCTTAGTATTAGGGATCTTGCTTTTCACCAAAACATCTGAAGTTTTCTTCACATCGGCAACGCCGGATGGAACTCCAAGATGCGGGAAGTTACAGTTTTCGTTATCATGATTTGTATTATTGTCTAACAGCGTGATTATACGTTCTTTGTCTTCAATTACCTTCTCAAGGCGACCACAAGCTTCCTTTAAATATTTGATCTCCATATTTGCTAGTTTCAGCTTACTTTCTACAACCAAGATTGAATCAGCATTTTCTAGGTTATCATCATAACAACAGCTCGAATCTTCTTCAAAACTCTAGAAACGTTGACTGAATCCATTCGATATATAATCTCAGAGTTCCTCACTAAGATTGACCACCTCAGGCACTTTTCTACTAATAATAATATCGATTAATTGATCCTTTTTTAAACGGAGCAATTCTGTAACGTACTCTTCAAACTTTGCCATGTTGCCATATAGCCTCATAAAAGCCCGCAACGCCTCGCCTCATTTGAAGTGGCACACTGTACCGCTTCAGTACTCCTATAAACTCTATTTTAATACTTGTACTACCCAAGACTAGTGGGCAATTAACGCTCACATCACAGACTCGCATACCTTTTATTTTTAACTCAACAGCTCAGCACTCGAAGTGTATTTCAGCCGATAACATTATAAAGTCGAACACATTTTGATCTTCGAAATCCCTCGCATAGGTTGCCGTTCCTCCATGCACCCGATCTCGGCGACAGACCGAAGAAACACCTCAATGCTCCGCAGCTCTGGCGATGAGGAGATTCTCCTCAGAAAGAAACACCTCTAATATATTTAACTTATTGGAAAGACATTGACCATTGGATGATTCAAGTGATTATATGAAGATAGTATAGTACAGTTTTGAGTGAACATAAGGATACGGTTGTTTGAGTTGCCTTCCTTTTCAGAGCGCAGGAGAAGAGGTGATTTGATTATCACCTACATAGCACTTCATTCTCTTTCCGGTTCAGACATGGCTTATCTTTTTCCACTCAATCAGAACAGATTGTTGAGGGGACAACGCTACAAGTTGACCAAGGAGAACTTTAGGACTACGGCGAGGAACAACTTTGTCCTCAATAGGGTATTCGAGGAGCGGAATCAGCTTCCAGATGACGTTGTGCCGTCGCAATCGGTGACTCTTTTAAGAGCTCTCTGGATGGATAATTGTGCCAGAAACAGTTCGCGTCTATTTAATTCAACATTCAAATCTTTTATCATCACTTCATGAAAAACTCTCCGTTTCATTTTGTATTTCTTTTTTGATTTCTGAGTAAATAGGCTTACTTCTTCTCTTTTTATTTTTGGATAATAAAAAAATATACAACAATAATAATTGTATTGTGACTGAAATAAAACTGAAGGAAAACAGTAAGATCGGTTATTTTTAATTCAAAGTATTTTTTTCTTGATTCTTTTATTTTGTCTATCTTCGCTGTCTTTTTGTCCTGAGTCATAGAAAAGATTTTAGAATAAGCACGTAAAGCACGTAAATGCGTTTATGAATTTTAATCTTAATCAGTTTAGAAGATGCAGTACTAACTACTAGAGTGAAAACAGCAAACCGAGATAGCAAACTTTGACCTTGAAATCCCCTAGCGCTCTCGAAAGATTGCGCGGAGAACGATGCAGATAATTTTATGTTTTCTGAAACATTTGATCGATTTCAAATATTTTGTCTGTATTGAGGACAAAAAGGACACTGTCAGAGTATATAGGGCATTATACTACTCTTACGGGGTGTCGAAGGTGGGCACAAAAAGTGACAAAATTTGCGATTTCTCAAAAACTGTACATAGGATCGCGATCAAATTCTGTAGTATTATCGAGGACCCATAGCAACCGATATCTGAACATACGGCATGGCATGTACTTATTACTGAAGGGGGTCGAAAAGGGGCACAATAGAGTACAAAATTTGCGATTTCTCAAAAACCGTAGATAGGCAAGCAATTAAACTTTGTAGTAATATTGATGACCCAAAGCAACCAGGATCTGCACAAACAGCATGTACTTTCACTTGAAGGGGGTCGAAGGGGGGCACTAAAAGTGAAAATTCTGCGATTTCTCAGAAACTGTACATAGGATCGCGATCAAATTTTGTAGTATTATAGAGGGCCCATAACAACCAGGATCTACGCATACGGCATTTACTTACACCTGAAGGGGTCTAAGGGGGGCACAAAAAGTGACAATTTTGTGATTTCACAAAAACTGTGCATAGGATCGCGATCAAATTTTGTAGTATTATAGAGGATCTGCGCTTACGGCATGTACTTACCCCTGAAGGGGGTCGTAGGGGGGCACAAAAAGTGACAATTATTGAGGACCTATAGCGACCAATATCTGTACATACGGCATGTACATACAACAAAAATGGTTCGAAAAAAGACACAAAATAGTACAAAATTTCCGATTTCTCAAAAACCGTACATTGGATCGCGATAAAATTTTGTAGTAGTATTGAGGACCCGAAGCAACCAGGATCTGCACAAACGGCATGTACTTAAGCTTAAGGAGGCCGAAGGGGGGCACTAAAAGTTACAATTTTGCTATTTCTCAAAAACTGTACATAGGATCGCGATCAAATTTTGTTGTTTTATTGAGGGCCCATAACAACCAGGATCTGCGCTCACGGCATGTACTTATGTACTTATTCTGGAAAGGTGAACGGCTTAGGTACAACCCGAACCCAAAATACCTGGGTATTACACTGGATAGAACGCTCTCCTTTAGAAAACATCTAGAGAACACAGCTGCAAAAATTCAAACGAGGAATAATATTCTGGATAAGTTATGCGGAACTTCATGGGGGGCGACTGCCGAAACTTTGCGATGTTCGGCAATGGGTCTCGTCTTTAGCGCGGCTGAATATGGGGCTCCGGTTTGGATGAACAGCCACCATGTCTCTAGAGTGGATGTGCAGCTCAACAGGAGCATGCGTATCATAACAGGGTGCATAAAATCTACTCCAACCTATTGGCTTCCAACTCTCAGTCACATTATGCCGCCACGAATCCGCCGAAGAGAGGCTCTTCTTCGAGAATACAAGAAAATAATGGATAACCCAGAGTTGCCTATCCATGACTATATACCCACTGCTTGCCTAGCCAGGTTAAAATCCAGACATCCACCAATCAAGACCGGTCAGACATTACATGAAAGCGATTTCAGGGGCCTCCAGGAATGGGAAGCAGGCTGGAGGGAGGACTCCCCCCCGGGGGTACTCAATTGTGTAGAAGTCCAAACAGAGCCTGCGGGATTCGACTTGCCTCGCAAGGTATGGAAGACAGCAAACAGAATTAGAACGGGACACGGTATTTGCGCGGACATGTTGTATAGGTGGAATAGACAACCCTCGCGCAACTGTGAATGTGGAGCACCCTATCAAACTGTAAAACATATATATCAAGATTGCACACTTACGGCTTACCAGGGACCAGCTACGGACATATATTCTCTCCCTCCGACAGCGATTGAATGGATAGTGAACTTGCGTGTTAGTTTGTGATAAATATGTGTGGACTTGTTGTTTACAAATGCTCTGCAGGTCTTTATCTTTGTATGTTTTTCTTGGGCTTGCTGTTGTGATTGTTGTTGTTTTGATCTAATTTTATATTGTAAAATCATATTATGTATACTGTTGCCATACGCTAAATAAAATAACTTATGCCTGAAGGGGGTCTAAGAGGGGCACAAAAAGTGACAATTTTGCGATTTCTCAAAAACTGTGCATAGGATCGCGATAAAATTTGTAGTATTATTGAGAACCCATAGCAACCAGGATCTGCACAAACGGCATGTACTTTCACTAGAAGGGAGACGAAGGAGGGGCACTAAAAGTGACAATTCTGCGATTTCTCAGAAACTGTACATAGGATCGCGATCAAATTTTGTAGTATTATTGAGGGCCCGAAGCAACCAGGATCTGCACAAACGGCATGTACTTAATCTTAAGGAGGCCGAAGGGGGGCACAAAAAGTGACAATTTTGCTATTTCACATAAATTGTACATAGGATCGCGATCAAATTTTGTAGTATTATTGAGGACCCATAGCAACAATTATCTGTTCGAACGGTATGTACTAGCACTCAAAGGGGGTCGAAGGAGAACACAAATATGCAGATACGGCGTGTATTACACCTAAAGAGGGCCGAAGGAGGGCACAAAAAGTGACAACTTTGCGATTTCTCAAAAATTGTACATAGTATCGCGATCAAATTTTGTAGCATTATTGAGGACCCATAGCAATCAATATCTATACATACGGCATGTACTTACTACAAAAATGAGTCGAAAAGAGACACAAAATAGTACAAAATTTCCGATTTCTGAAAAACCTACATAGGATCGCTATCAAATTTTGTAGTATTATTAAAGACCCATAGCAACCGGAACCTGCAAATACGGCATGTACTTACACATACAGGGGGTCGAAAAGGGGCTCAAAAAGTGACAATTTTGCGATTTCACAAAATCTGTACATAGGATCGCGATCAAAGTTTGTAGCATCATTGAGGACCCATAGCAACCAATATCTGTACATACGACATGTAGTAACACTCAAAGGGGTCAACGGGAAACACAAAAAATGACAATTTTGCGATTCCTCAAAAACTGTACATAGGATCGCGATCAAATTTTGTAGTATTATTAAAGACCCATAGCAACCGGAATCTGCATATACGGGATGTACTTACACCTGAAGGGGGTCGAAGGGGGGCACAAAAGTGACAATTTTGTTATTTCTCGAAAACTGTTCATAGGATCGCGACCAAATTTTGTAATAGTATTGAGGAACCATAGCAACCACGATATGCAGATACGGCGTGTATTACACCTAAAGAGGGCCGAAGGGGGGCACAAAAAGTGACAACTTTGCGATTTCTCAAAAATTGTACATAGTATCGCGATTATATTTTGTAGCAGTATTGAGGACCCAGTGCAACCAATATCTATACATACGGCATGTACTTACTACAAAAATGGGTCGAAAAGAGACACAAAATAGTACAAAATTTCCGATTTCTGAAAAACCGTACATAGGATCGCGATCAAATATTGTAGTATTATTGAGGACCAAAAGCAACCTGGATCTGCACAAACTGCATGTACTTAATCTTGAAGGGGGTCGAAGGAAGGGCACTAAAAGTGACCATTTTGCAATTTCTCAAAAACTGTACATAGGATCGCGATCAAATTTTGTAGTATTATTGAGGACTCATAATAACCAGGATCTGCGCTTACGGCATGTACTTACACCTAAAGGGGGTCTAAGGGGGGCACAAAAAGTGATAATTTTGCGATTTCTCAAAAAACGTACATAGGATCGCGATAAAATTTTGCAGTATCATTGAGGACCCATAGCAACTAGGATCTGCACATACGGCATGTACTCACACCTAAATGGGGTCGAAGGGGGGCACAAAAAGTGACAATTTTTCGATTTCTCAAACACTGTACATAGGATCGCGATAAAATTTTGTAGCTTCATTGAGGCCCGATAGCAAACAATATCTGTGCGTACGGTATGTAGTTACACCTAATGGGGGTCGAAAAGGGGCTCAAAAAGTGACAATATAGCGATTTCTCAAAAACTGTACATAGGATCGCGATCAAATTTTGTATCATAATTGAGAACCCATAGCAACCAATATCTGTGCATACGGCATGTAGTTACACCTAAAGGGGGTCGAAAAGGGACTCAAAAAGTGACAATATAGCGATTTCTCAAAAACTGTACATAGGATCGCGATCAAATTCTGTAGCATAATTGAGGACCCACAGCAACCAATATCTGTGCATACGGCATGTAGTTACACCTAAAGGGGGTCGAAAAGAGGCTCAAAAATTGACAATATTGCGATTTCTCAAAAACTGTATATAGGATCGAGATCAAATTTTGTAGCATAATTGAGGACCCATAGCAACCAATATCTGTGCATACGGCTTGTAGTTATACCTAAAGGGGGTAAAAAAGGGGCTCAAAAAACGACAATTTTGCGATTTCCCAAAAACTGTACATAGGATAGCGATCAAATTTTGTAGCATCATTGAGAACCCATAGCAACCAATATCTGTTCATACGACATGTACTTACACCTAAAGTAGGGTGAAAAGGGGCACAAAAAGTGACAAAAATAAAGGGGATCGAAGGGGGGCACTAAAAGTAACAATTTTGCGATTTCTCAAAAGCTGTACATAGGATCGCGATCATATTTGGTAGAAATATTGAGGACCCATAGCAACCAGGATCTGCGAATAAGCCATGTACTCACACCTAAAGGAGATCGAAGGGGGGCACAAAATGAGACGATATTGCGATTTCTCAGAAACTGTACACAGGATCGTGATCAAATTTTGTAGTAATATTGAGGTCCCATAGTATCCAATATCTGTACATACGGCTTGTACTCACACCCAAAGGGGGTCGAAAAGGAGCACAAAATAATATAAAATTGCGATTTCTCAAAATCCATACATAGGATCGCGATCAAATTCTGTAGTAATATTGAAAACACATAGCAACCAGGATCTGCACACACGGCATGTACTTACACTCAGAGGGGGTCCAAGCAGGGCACAAAAAGTGATAATTTTGCGATTTCTCATAAACAGTACAAAGGATCGCGATCAAATTTTGTAGCATTATTGAGGACCCATAGCATCCAATATTTGTTCAAACGACATGTACTTACATCTAGAAGGGGTCGAAAAGGGGCTCAAAAAGTGACAATTTTGCGATTTCTCAAACACTGTACATAGGATCGCGATCAAATTCTATAGTAGTATTGAGGACCCATAGCAATTAGGATCTGCAATGACAGCATGTACTCACACCTAAAGGGGAGCACAAAATTTGCGATTTCTCAAGAAAAAAATAACTCAAGTACATGCCGAATATGCAGATCCTAGGTCTTCAACATTACTACAACATCAGATCGCGATCCAATGTACAGTTTCTGAGAAATCTCCAAATTGTCACCTTGAGTGCCCCGCTTCGACCCCCATTAGGTGTAATTACATGCCCTTTGTGCAGATCCTGTTTGCTATAGTTCTTCAATATCAGTACTGAATTTGATCTCGATCTTATGTACAGCTTTTGAGAAATCGCAAAATTGTCACATTTAGTACCCCCTTTCGACCCCCATTAGGTGTGAGTACATGCCGTATGTGCAGATCCTGGTTGTTATGGGTCCTCAATATTTCTACAAAATTTTATCGCGACCATATGTACAGTTTTTGAGAAATCGCTAAATTATCCCTTTTTGAGCCCCCCTCCGATCCCCTTTAGGTGTGAGTACATGCCGTATTCGCAGATCCTGGTTGCTATGGGTATTCAATATTACTACAAAATGTTATCGCGATCCTATGTACAGTTTTTGAGAAATCGCAAAATTGTCACTTTTTGTGCCCCCCTTCGGCTTCCTTTAAGTGTAAGTACATGCCGTATGTGCAGATCCTGGTTGCTATGGTTCCTCAATATTACTACAAAATTAGATTGCGATACTATGTACAGTTTTTGAGAAATCGCAAATTTTGTCACTTTTTGTACCCTCCTGCGACACCCCGTAAGTGTAGGATGCTCTATATACTCTGAGAGTGTCTTTTTTGTCCTCAATACAGATAAAATGATTGGAATCGATCAAATGTTTCGGAAAAAATAAAATTTTTTGCGTCATTCTCCGCGCAATCTTTCGAGTCGCTCGGGGATTTCCAGGTCAAAGTTTGCTATCTAGAATTGCTGTTCTCACACCAGTGTACTAACTCATGGAAATATGACCTTCCTATATTTTGCGTGTTATGCTCGAAAAACCAAATCACTCAGCTATAGGTTCATGGCAATAGTCTCACTGGTTCTTTGTGTGGATCGTGAAAGAACCTTTTACTGTTATTGAGATTGAAGTACATATTCTGAAATTACTCACATCGTAAAATAAGAACACAGAGATTTGAAGAATAGAACTGGTCGATTCTGGGAATACGAGTTGTTTTATTTATTTATTAGGTTCTCTTCAGTGAATAATGAAATGACTTCCATGAGATGTAGAAATGAACTGGTTTATTTCTAATCACAATTAATCATATGTACATTATCAGACAAGATGGTCTGCACATAAAGGTGGTCACACACCTCAATACTTCAATACATATAACATCTTCCCTTTTTTGAAAATAATTGTTTCTACTTACTAAGAAAGGCATAGTTTTCTCTAAAATAAAACAATCAAGTGAGAAATTCAGTTCCCCACACCATAAATAAAACTGATAAACAAAAATTTCCTTATTCTAAGATTTCCTTATTCTAAGATTTCCTTATCCTAAGCAATCCAAAAAGAAATTCAAATATATAATTTAACAAGTTAAGTGAATTATTTATAATTTGGAGTTTTTACTACTCTTCCATATCTAGTTGCAGTTCTAGGTATTTGGTTTTCTCATATCTTTCTGAGGAATATTTTCCCCTACAGGATCTGTGATTTTTGGTTCAACATTAAAATCACCTACATTACAATTATTACGTTGTCTCTCTTCTTCCAACAATTTATTGATCAAAACTTTATCAAATATGTCACCACTGGACGATTTGATACCTTCATTTGGTTGGATCAAAGTAGGTTTCAAATGTACTCTATTTCTAACTAGGGTTGATCCGTCTTCCCTTTCAATTTTATAAGTCCTATTACGTAATACTTCAACTACTCTTGCAAATTTCCAAACCGATTTTGGATATCCTTGGTATTTTACATTTTGAAAAAGTTTAAGTTCAAGTAATTTTTTTGATTTTCGATCATAATAACACTTGGAATTGAATTGGTCGCTGCTTATTTTATTATTCAGAATTTTACTATTAACAATTTTAGGTGTTAGAGTATTTTCATTGATGGTTAAATTATCACGTAAACGTCTTGACATCAAAATTTCTGAAGGACTTACATCATAAAATATGGTAGTATTAACTAAAATGACTAAAGCCAAATCTATGTCGTCTCCATTTTCAATACATTTTTTTCACAGTCTGGATTGTACGTTCTGCTAATCCATTTGATTGTTGATGATGAGGAGCAACTATAATATGGTCAATATTCCAATCACATACAAACTTTGCAAAAACTGAACCAGAAAACTGTGTACCACTATCTGATACAATTGTGAATGGAATTCCGTGAGTTCTGAATATACGTTTCAATTTATTTACAACATCGGCTGTCATACATTTATTTAGATATTCTACTTCGCAAAATTTCGAATAATAGGCCACCACGATCAAATATTTTATGCCGAATGTTTCAAAAATATCAATGCTTACTTTAGACCACGGTCGTCTAGGTATTGATTGTGAAGTAAGGGGTTCCCTAGTATTTGAGTTATCATATTTCTGACATACGCGAAATTAATTTGTCATGAGTTCATTTTCCACATTCATTTTTGGCCAGTAAACTATTGAGTTGGCCCTTTTTTGACATTTGGTTATTCCTAAGTGTCCAACATGGATTTTTTCAAGGATTAATTTTCTCGTGCATTTTGGAATTATAACATTTTGACCCTTTTAAATCACACCATTTGCTTCAGTGATTTCATTTTTGAAACTATAATATTTTTTAACGAGAGGATGAACACGATTACTAGAATTTGGCCATCCATTTCGAATATAATCTAAAATCAATTTCAATTCTTCATCACTACTCGTAGAATCAATTAATTGTTTTTTTCGTGCCTCGGTTATATTGATTTTACTTTCAATTAAACAAATTTGTTCTTCAAGATTCAGATCATTTAAATACGGTTCATTAATATATGCTCTCGACAACGTATCAGCAATAACCAGTTGTTTTCCTGGCTTATATACCAAATCAAAATCATATTTTTGAAGGGACAAGAGCATTCGTTGTAAACGAACAGGACATGAATTCAAATGTTTTCTGAATATTGGCAATAACGGTTTATGATCGGTTTCCACGATGAATTTCCGTCCATACACATACTAATGAAACTTTTCTGTTCCGAAAACTATACCCAGAAGCTCTTTTTCTATCTGAGCATACCTTTTTTCTGTTTCCGTTAGAGATCTTGATGCAAAAGCACAAGGTTTATTTTGTTGCATCAATACGGCTCCTAGGCCATATTGGCTCGCATCAACTGATACAGTAAGAGGTAATTCTGGATTGAAATATTGAAGAGTTGTGCCTTGGATGATTTGGTCTTTTACGCCCGGTTTCACAAAGTATAGTTAACCTGTCGGTAATTTGACCAAATACTTTCTAGTTAACTAATAGTAAACTGTGAAAACGTTTCACAACAATTAGTAACGGTGTTGGTCAAATTACCATGGGTTAACTTAGGTTGGCAATGGTTGACATTTTTCAAACCATAGAACCATATTATTTACCAGTCATTTATTCGGAAGAGAAGGGAAAATTCACCTGAAAATTCTGAGGATCCATCGCCACAAGAGGATGATTGCAAAACATCTTCCGAAAATTGGAGTTCATATACAGTTAATAATCTGAGGAGAGCTCCATCAGAGAAATTGAGGGGCAAAAATTTTAGAAAATTAAAAAACTTAACTACCACAAAAATAATAGGTAATCCGTCCACTACCCTAATGGAACAAAAATTATAATTTGTAAAACTTCAAAAAGAAAAATTTCTTCAGGAGCACAATATAAAAATGGAACTTTTAAGAAAAAGCATCTACTTATAGATGCGAAATTGGCTGAATATGGCATCAATATTGTAGATGGTAGCAATAATGATGTTAAATAAATATATGTATATAATAAAATTGAGATATTCACTGAATTCTTTTTGCTGATTCCCCGATGAAAGTATTTATTTTGAACATATCGATATCATTGCCTTACTCAATCATGTTTCAATTCAAATCGTTCATTTTAGAAATTGCATTTATACATATCTCTCACCGTTATGTGGAGTAGGATGCATGAATGATTTGTGCTCAATTTGATCACATTTTTCAATTAATATTCTGTTTTAAGAAATCATATAACACTTTCAACAAATAATTTATTTGATATTAAAAAATTCACATAGAACACAGTAACACATGAATACAATCAATAAAAATTATATATTGGCAAAATAATTTATAAAATTATTCCTTGTGATATTGTTTCCAACATTTTCATTTAATGCCGTTCCAATATTATTTCCCAATTTAATAAGTCTTTCCTGGTCATTGCTTACTTCGGGTACATTTTCATTTGCATCACAAGCAATATTATGAAGGACAGCTGTTGCTACTACGATGGCCTGAATTGTGTCCAATGATAGCCCCATTCCCATTGAAAATCTACTGGAAATCTACGTTTCCATACTCCAATTTGTCTCTCGACATTACGTGTTCGGATTTGTGGCTCGTTGAATAAAGCTTGAGCTGCAGTTATCACCTCATGAAGAGGTGTTATCAAGTAACTCTTTGAGGGGTATGCACTATCTCCTAATAAAAGTGAGTCACCATATACACCATCCTCGAACAATTGGTACAATGAGGAATTTCTGAATATATGGGAGTCGTGAGATGATCCAGGCCACCTTGCGACAATATTCTTAATTTTCAAATTTGGGTCTGCGACAGTTTGCACATTGATCGAGAAGTATTGCTTTCTGTCCCTAAATATTTCAGCATTATTACCCCCTGGTGACTGAAGTTTTATGTGGGTACCGTCAATGGCGCCAATACATCTTGGGGCATTTTTATATAGCGTGGGACTAGAGATGCCAAGGCCAAGCTAACTCTTCTGACAACTCTGCTAGCAGTTGCTATGCTTACACCTGACATGTCAGCAGATGTCCTTAAAAATGAGCCATTGGCGTAAAAATTTAAAGTGAGCAACACCTGATTACTTGGAGGCAGACAATCATTTCTGAAAAAATAACAGTATTTAACAATGAAGCTAAACTTACTGTTATTTCAAGATTTACCTTCCTGTATTATGTTCAATATGATCACTTATTTCATCTATCACGTTTTGTGCTGTTCTGGGAGTGAGTCGAAAGCGATCGAAGAAATCCCTTTTATCATATTCTTCGAAAAAGTTCGTTCTTGGTCTGGTAACTTTTGGCCTCCGTAGACCTTCCTCCTCATCACTGAAGGCGTTGACATCATACAAATCCATCATGATATCAAAGCATAACTCTTATTTTATTAAAGTTTGCCAATATTTTCGAGAGTCATGCTACAGTAAACTAACACTGACAAACAGTAAAAAGTGAGGTTAAGGGATTATAGTCTGCAGGTCAGCTCTTAACCATCGAATTATCCAGTGGTCAAAAATACTACTGGTTAACTAATGGTAAATGTGTAATCGACAACTGTGAAACACTTTTCGGTGGTTTTAGCTTAACCCTTAGGTTAACTTTTGGTAACCAGAGATTGTGAAACCGGGCGTTAATTGCTTAAATGCTATGTCATGTTCCGGATTCCACTGGAATATTGTATTATTCTTCAATAATTGACGAATTGGGTGTGTAATATCGGATAAATTTTTAACAAATCGACCTAAATAAGTTACGAGACCAAGAAGTATTTGAACACCTTTTTTATCAGTGGGCCTTTGCATGTCTCTGATAGCTTCAATTTTTTCTGGGTCCATTTCAATTCCACGAGAGCTAAATATAAGCACGACATATTTAATTTCAAGTAAACCAAATCGACATTTATCAAGATTAAATTTAATTCCATTCCTACGACCTGTTTCTAAAATATTTTTCAGTCTCGTATCATGTTCCTGTTTAGTATGACCAAAAACTAATATATCATCTACATAAACTTCGGTACCTTCATCATCAAAAATTTCTTTGAATCTTTTTTGAAAAACTTCTGGAGCTGACTTAAGTCCATATGGCATTCTCAAAAAACGAAACCGACCGAATGGGGTGCCAAATGTGCATAATTCACTACTAGCTTCATCTAGATGTATATTCCAGAATCCACTAGCAGCATCTAAAACTGAAAAATAACAAGCGCCGTTTAATTTCGAAATTAATTCATCAATGGTAGGTAACTTGAAGTATTCCCTTTTAATTGATTTATTTAAGTCCTGTGGATCTAAACATATACGCAAATTACCATCTTTTTTCCTTATAATTACTACCGGATTAACCCACGTTGATACTCCTTCTACTGGTTCAATAATTTTTTGATCAACTAATTGCTGTAAGGTTTCTTTATATTTGGTTTCATTTGAAAATGGGACTTTCCGTACCGGGTGTACACAAGCCTTTAATTTACCTATTCCTCTGAATAGATCATTATATTCATAAATTAGTTTTTTATATTCTTATTGTTATTCTTATAGTATATGTTATTTTCAACAGATTCTACTTTTTTAATTAAATTAAAACTTAAACAAGTGTCTAGCCCAATAATCGCACGATATTGATCAGCTTTAACTACTAAGAATTCTACATTATACAATTCATTTTTATAATTAAAGTCTAGTAAACATTTACCAACTACAGGAATTTTATTGCCAGTATAAGATATCAGATTATTATTAGCCTCAACTAATCTTAGTTTCCTTTGTTTATTTTTCAAATCTAAAAAATCCTTATAATTAATAATATTCACACAAGGTCCTGTATCAATTTTGAGCTTAATTATTTTATTTTCAATCTGCATTGAAATTGTCCAATCCTTATTTTCATTATTTTGTTGTGATACTTGATGAATACAATTTATCATAATATAATTAATATCATAATAGAATAGAAATATGAAAAAACGTCCATAAACAATAACCATTAATAAAAAAATGTATATTTTTCTGATAGATGACAGTATTTCAAGAAATTCCAAGAAAAAGCAGACTTGAATGAAATAACCCATTTGTTTCTGAAAAATTTATAAATAAGAGATTACATAATTTTGTTTTAGTTATTGAATATCCAAGATTAACATAAAACTGTAAGTAATAAATAAACAGAAATTTTTCACAACATAACGGTGATATTTTTTGTTAACATAAGGCAATGATTAGGTATAGCCAAGGTATTGAATATGTTTGAACTTTTATCATACTATCTCATTTTATAGGTTTCGAGAAAGACTCCACGTAGCAAAAAACTTTTACGGCAATGATTTGAGTATTTTGTTGATTAACAATGATTAGTAATGTCCCGGAAAGAGTTCTCTGTCCAGAAAGGTTTCTTGGAAAATTAACTGCAGGAGGTAATTCGAATGGAAATCAGTGCTTTCATTGCCAATAGTTCAATAAGCCAGTAGTTCAATAAGCTCATAGTTCAATATAGACCATAGATCAATATGGTCCATAGATCAATATAGACCATAGATTAATATAGACCATAGATCAATGAAGCCCATAGATCAATGAAGCGCACAGAAACGCGAAACACGGCCACTAAACTCGTTGAAGGCGGAAAAACATGAAAGAACTGGAAAAAACACGCGAAGAAACGCGAAAAAACTCGGAAGAATCCGAAGAAACAGGAAAGAAACCGAAGCTACATAAAAAAAAACCAAAATTACACTAAACAACTCGAGAAAACCCGACAGAACCCCAAGTAAAACAAAAAATCCAAAGGAACCTGAAATAAACCCCGAAAAATATATATAACTTGAAAGCGCGCAAAAAAACAAAAGTACTTGTAAAATGCACAGCCCGTATATGACCCGATCGTAAACTCATTGTAAATTGCGCGCCGTGTATAACATTTTATCGAAATCAGCTTCCATTCGCGAGAAAACATGAAATCTTGAAGAAAAATGCATATGAGACACCCAGTACACAATTGTTTAGCACTAAAAAAAAACAAATGAATATCGTTGTAACTCCATCTATTCGAGTTCAGTAGATACCACGTAGGAAGTATTAAAATTATTCTATGGAGCTCCTATGTAACACCCCGCATATGAATCGAAAATAATTTTTACATAAAAATACCCGAAGGAACACAAAAGACTTGAAAAAACTGGAGAGCGCGCAAAAAAACAGAAGAACTTGTAAAGTGCACACCCCGTATATCACCCGATCGCAAATTCATTGTAAATCGCACACCCTGTATGACATTTTACCGAAATTAGCCTCCACACGTGAAAAAACATGAAAACTTGAAGAAAAATGCATATGGGACACCCGGTATATAATTGATTCGCAGTTGGTGCTTTTATCATAAAAAACAAACCGAAAGAATATCGTTCTAACTCTATCGTTTCAAGTTCAGTGCATTCCACAAAGGTTGTATAAAAATTATTTGATAAAGCTCCTATGTAACACCCTGTGTACGAATCGAAATTAATTTTTCCATAAAAAATAAACCAAAAGAATATCGTTCAAACACCATTTCGGTAAATTTCACAATGGTAAAATAAAAATTATTCGAGAAAGGTCTGAAGGTGTAATCGCTAAAGCGAAGGTGTAAGCGCGCTAAAATGGCGGACTTTTAGGTTGAAAATGCCATTTTGAAACGATTAGTTGAGGTACTTCTCTTTCGATTCGTGAACCGTAAGTGGTGTCTAGAGATTCGGAATCTCCTGTAGATTCTTATTCGACCGCCTGGCGGTCGTTCAAATTCTTCCACCGCCCGCAAAGAGCGGAAGCATCTTTACGGATTTTGAAATTTAAATCTCGTGTTCGGTTCCGAGTATACCCGATCGTGAAATGTGACACTATACACGTATAAATCGTGTAAGTTACTTAAATTCAGATGACTCTTCGATGGTCCCCGCTCTCCTCCTCTTCTGTGGTATACAATTTTATATGAAAATTGGTAAATCTTACTTGTACAACAATAATAGATGTAATGGGGCATTACATACGTTTTTGGCGCTCTTGTTCACCCGAACAGAGTGCCTATCATTTTGCCCGAATGTCTGTAATTATGGAATATCGAGCCGAAAATGGTCTCAATCGATTGGGTTCGACTCCCCGATGAAGAATCCGTGGCGAAAGTTGAGTCTGTCCAGCCGACCGTATCCTCTCTAGTATCCAAAAGAGATGAGCTAGAGTTTTCATATTTTCAGAATAGGTTAATTGTCCAAATATCTCGGTCAAGTTCGTTATTGGGCCAAATCCGTCGGATGGTTCAGTAATTATAAGCATTTGAAATTTTGTTTCCTCAATAACTACTAGAATATCCATCAGATTAAGTTGATACTTGAAAAAAAAAAAATAAAATAAATATTGTTGAGGGAGGCTGCAACAAAACGGCTCGCAAAATTTCGCAGAAATCGTCACGCTAGAAAATTTTTAAAAAATTCCAAAAAAAATATTTTTTATTCCGTACTATCTAAGATATTTTTCGGATTTCAATAAAAAAATTCGTGAATATATTGAGGTGATCGATATCTTACTTATCCTCAAATTTCATTGCCGTAGCTCTTTTCCATCTAAAGATATGATCATTTTTGGCGCTCTTGTTCACCCGAACAGAGTGCCTATCATTTTGCCCGAATGTCTGTAATTTTGGAATATCGAGCCGAAAATGGTCTCAATCGATTGGGTTCGACTCCCTGATGAAGAATTCGTGGCGAAAGTTGAGTCTGTCCGGCCGGCCGTATCCTCTCTAGCATCCAAAAGGAATCAGCTAGAGTTTTCAAATTTTCAGAATAGGTTAATTGTCCAAATATCTCGGTCAAGTTCGTTATTGGGCCAAATCCGTCGGATGGTTCAGTAGTTATGAGCAACTGAAATTTTGTTTCCTCAATAACTACTAGAATATCCATCCGATCAAGTTGATACTTGGAATGTTATTGAGGGAGGCTGAAACGAAATGGCTTGCAAAATTTCGCAGAAATCGTCACGCTAGAAAATTTTAAAAAATTCCCAAAAAAAAAATTTTCAATACTTAATATCTCCTAAGACTTCATTTAGATTTAAATAAAAATCCGTATATATATTGAGGTTACCGATATCTTACTCATCCCCAAATTTCATTGTCGTAGCTTTTCCCCTTCTGAAGATATGATCATTTTTTTCATTTACTCAAGAGAAAAAAATAGAAATGTCATGAAGTCCGAGCTTTGTCATTGAAAGATTTGCAATCACAGATCGATATTCGTTTGACAACTTGCGGACCTAGATATCAGTGTCAGTTGGCGTAATATCAATCAAAATTTTCATAGAATTCATAGAGGTAGAATTCGATGTCGATGACGTTGTCAAAATTCAGAAAAGCACAGACGTAATATTAATCAAAAATGTTTTATCATAGAGAAAGAATTTGATGGCGTTGTCAAAACTCAGAAAAGCAATGACGTAAGTTTTTAGGAGAAACATAGAACAAAATTTGGTGAAAATTATGAGTAGTTATTTTCAAATTGAGATAAAGGTTTGTTTATTCATTAGGCTTTCATATTTACATCACATTGTCCCATAGTACGGAAAAAGACTATTGTTCACCCGATCAGAGAGCTTATAGATTTGTTAAGGTTTGAATATTCACTCGCAAGTAGGTCAACAAGAGCGCCAAAGCAATCTGACCTCACGTCAGTGCTTTCTAAATTTTTTTTAATTTACTCAAGAGAAAAGAGAAATGACATACGTCCCGATGATTTTCTTTGAACGCTGGCCAACATAGATCTATATTCGATTGACAAATGCCGGGCTCATTATTCAGTATCAGTTGGCGTAAAATTAATCAAAATTTTTCATAACGCGAAATCATAGATATAGAATTCAATCTCGGTGGCTGAAACAATATACGTTGTCAAAATTCAGGAAAGCACTGACGTAAGTTTTTAGGAAAAGGGAATTATAGCTTCGAACAAAACTTGGGGAAAATTATGAATAGTTATTTTTAATTTGAGATATAGGTTTGTTCATTTTGCATCACATTGTCCCATAGTACGGGAAAAGACTATTTTTCACCTGATCAGAGTGCTTATAGATTTGTTATAGTTTGAATATTTACTCGCAAGTAGCTCAAAAGAGCGCCAAAGCAATGTGACCTCATGTCAGTGCTTTCTAAATTTTTATTAATTTATTAGTGCATAAATCCTTTGAAAAATTGAGCAATAACGAATAAATATTTTATGGCGGTCACCTTCATTGTCTATGACTGATTAACAATGATTAGAGATGCCCCGGAAAGAGTCCTTAGTCCAGAAAGGTTTCTTGGAAAATTAACTCCAGGAAGTAATTCGAATGGGAATCAGTGCTTCGAAGTGTAAAGATTCAATAATAATTATTTCAAATATAAAATATAAACCATTAAAATTTTACCATTTTATTATATTAACTTGCAGAGCCATACGCTCAACCTCAACATGGTTATGGCACTCGGACGCTTATTTTCAATGAAAAATTAAAATTGCTGTAAATATTATAAGATCGTTGATGTCGACATTGTGCCTTGGGTTGGACGCCTTCGAATATGTAGGGTATGCTGTGTTGGGAAATCAGAAGTTCTGGAGGAATGTTACTATTATATTGAAATGCACAAGTTGAAATTATGCTTGACGCACTGATAAAAATATTACCGAAATACCCGTGGACAACCATCATCAGGTTATAAACCCAAATAATTTCACTACTTGTCAGGTTCGCCTGGATCATAGAAATACAAGACGAAAAGAAGTCCAACTCCCCTACTAAAGGTCGTTGACCATGTTTTCAGCAGCGCCACTTTAAAATCGCAACGACAGAGATCGGAACTACGGATCAGCAGCAGTCCCTCGGGGCATTCCATAGAAATATTTGCTTTCAGTGGCCGCATCAAAAGGCGGGTGATTTGAAACTTTCGTTTGTTGAGATTTTAAATCTTAAAATGAAATTATTTTTGTTTTCACAATGAAAATACTACGACGTTAGCAGAAGACTAAGGCGTCGGACTTCCAATGTAAAAACTAAAATAATTATAAGTATTGAGGTTTATAACCTCAACAAACAAAAATTTCGAATCACCTGAAAAAACAATATTAACTTTTTCATGAATCGATTTAAAAAAGCATTATGGGTATTGATTGACACTTCGATGATATATCAATTTTTTAAAACACAAATAATTCTCCTACAAATAATAATAGAAGTGATATTGATCTAGGCTATATCTAGTTGAGACTTAGCTGAGAACCAAAATATAGATTACATATCAATATAACCATTAAATTCACCTGCAATAGAAATAAAAACCCATTGAATATAAATAATAATAATACTCTTTATTTCAACTGTTATGTTACATCAAACTTATCATATAAATGTGTATGTTATTATTATTCATATTGCATGTGCTGCTCAAAAAATCAAACTTCTTGGAATTTTGATAGAACCATAGTTTTTAAGAAGCATCTTCATATGATTGAACTTCGTGATAATAATAGTTAATGTAAACAAAACAATAAATTCATCAATAATTAATTATTATTCAAGCTATAAACAGTTTTCCATCTTTTCCTTGATAATGACCTTCTGGTGTGCAAAATTTTGTTATATTTGTGCGATTTGTATTAGCTAGATATAGACAGTAAATTTTTTTTTATTTCCTAGAGTTGCTTCCAACTTACAAACAAGGTCCTGAAGAAGAATCAGAGAGGAATACAAAAAGAAAAATGAAGGAATGACTAGCAACTTGTATCAGGGAGCCCCAGCTGTATTGTCAATAGCTTTTGAGGTTGCTACTAAAGATGGACATTATTCATATATTTTGTACTGTGAGATAGACTTCTAGATTTTTTTTCCTTCTTTTCTTGGTGTATCACTAATTGGTGTATCACTGATTGGTGTGATATTTAGAAGCTCAGGGTGATCAACATCAACAGAGGCTACAACACTGTTTGCTAGACTCGCTGACAACTCTTCATCAACCGAAGCAACTATGTCTTCGGGAACAGCAAATTGTTGAAGACGACGAGCCGCATGTTCAGTAAAACTTTCCTCTTTGAAATGAGCACTACAAAGGACTCGCCCTTTTCTGTATAAAGCTTCTAAAGCATCCTGATCATCCCAGTTTTCATTAGGATATGTCCAAACTGCCCATTTTCGGGCTCTGAAAAAAAAATACACAACGTTATAATTGCAAATTTTTGAGACTGCCATCAGTGATGTTTGAAAAAATTTTAGAAACTACAGAAAAGTACCTGTCTACATTTTTTCCACTTGGATTTGGGAACCTATGAAATGAACGGTAGGAATTTTTGCTGCTGTGTTCACATTTAGCACACCGGCGCCCTGTTTTAGCGGTGAACATGATTGTACCGAAACAGCCACCTGTATTGAAGAAAATAACAAAAGAATATTAGTTTCCCCAAACAATAATAAGGATAAATATATAAAAGTACACACATTGAATATGCACTTCCAGGTTTGCAGCCATTGCAAAAACC
The DNA here is from genome assembly GCA_030674115.1 of Micraspis discolor. Classification (NCBI taxonomy): domain Eukaryota; kingdom Metazoa; phylum Arthropoda; class Insecta; order Coleoptera; family Coccinellidae; genus Micraspis; species Micraspis discolor. Next base: position 152,074 of record JARTUT010000911.1, on the reverse strand, counting down.
GACTATTGAGAGATCATCCAGAAGTTGAAAAATTCTTAAAATACATATTATTTGGAAGGCATACTTTCTTTACACGTGTCTCATGTTATATAAATAAAATTGTATAAAATCACTCACCTGTAGAACAAGAAATAGAAATGAAAATCTCGGAACCGTACACTTCTAAAAAACGATGAATTGACTAAGCAAACTTTGTGATTTGAATATAGATCACAATAGAATTATTCGAATTACGACTAATTCAACCGAAAAGCTGCTGTAAATTAACTGTGGTACTTCGCAATATAACTTAATCTTTACTTTATGGCAAATAAATAAATACGGTATTATTTCAAGGTTATGTTTATGGCTCATAGAAAAGCGTACTACAGAACATAGACTAAGGCGGCGATACTAGCGCCGCAGAATAATCGCAACGGCAAAAACCGTAAAAACGTGGGTACAAATTTGCTATTGGAGTTGGAAGGGCTTGGCCTGGATAATGCGCGTCAAATTTCAAGAGAAGCATGCGCAGTAGTGATGGTTCTACACATTCATTATCAATTTTGAGTGACATTCACATATTATGTCTAATATATATAAATATATATATATATAATATATATCTAAATGAAAATTATGTTGAAGCACTGGCCATTGGAGGAGTCAGTTCCAGAGATATATTTTTTCAAATTTTAATCTCCAGTTACTATATTTCTGTTCATTTTGAAGTAGGTTCAATATTATAATATTCGATTGCGCCATGAAAAAGCCTTGGTTTGAAATTAATTATATGTACCGATTCTGGTTGGGTGAGACTATCGAATGTATCCTTTCTTCATATTGTCCATATACGAGTACATCAGTTGATTCACCATGCATGCTTTTGCAGATGTTTTATTTATAATTATTTATTACTTTTTGACAGCTACCTAGGTAGCAAAATGTATATATTGAGATGAGTAAGTTTATATCTAAGAAGCCGGCTATCTAGTTGAAAGTGTAGATATTTTATTGAGATCATCGAAAGAAGAAGAAGAAAAAGAAAAATAAGGGGGGAGATTAATGGTCGTTAAAGCATTAGAATGTGCATCATAAACTTGAAAGCATAAGCAGTGCATTTTGTGACGGTGTAGCAATACTCGCTGAAAGTTGAACCTGATTGTAATAATCAAATTATTGTATCAAGATTTATCATTGCAATGGAAGCCAATATGGATCTCTTTTCACAACAATTCGTTTTCGACATTAGACAGCAAGAAATGAATACCTCCTTGAGATTAGCTATCTATGATCGTAATGAAGGAGAGCTCGTGAGACTAATAGAAGAGGGAGCTGATGTGAACTACGTAGACCAATTCGGATACAATAGCCTCCATTATGCGGTCTTGAATGGATACTATGAGATTATAGATACTTTAATCAAAAACGGAGTTGATTCGGAAAAGATGGGAACCCTTGATGGCCATAAATATAGACCAATTCATATGGTTGTGTTTGCAGCTGATAAGAAAAAATGCTTGGAACATTTGATGAAAAGTAACATCCCAATTGACAGCACAGATGAAGAAAAGAATTCCCTATTACATATTTTCACGAAATATAGTCCGTGGGACATTGATGTAATAAAAACATTGATGGAATATGGCTTAGATCCGAATGCGGTCAACGAATCAGGATATAACTGCCTACATCTCCTAGCATCGTCATATACGAAAGAGGATAGGAGGATTTTGCAGGTAGCAAAACTTTTCCTCAAACATGGGGCTGAGATAAACGTCCAGAGTAATATTGAAAAGAAGACACCGCTTCATGTAGCTACGCGATATAAGAAGTATATCCTGGTTAACTTCTTACTGGCGCATGGGGCAGATATACATTTAACAGACTCTACAGGAAGGAATGTTCTGGATGTTTTAATCAGCAATGGAAGTTCTCCTGGTCCACTTATTCGGGTCTACATGAAACATATAGTGCTCAGAAAGCATAAGGAAGAATTTATCGAAAGGAGCATAATTGAAACCGTCGATACGAATTTTGTTTTACAGGCTCATTACGCATACTTCGAGGATATCATGAGTAATCTCAAAGTTTTCAAAGTTACACAAGAACATTCGGTTACATACTATGACATATTATGTAAAGGAAATAATACGGTAGCGAAATATTTGAAGAAACGTCAAATAAGAGAAGATTTTCGAGTTCAGGCATTTCGAACATTTGATTACGGAGGTGAAATAACATTGAAATTCTATGAAGCTATGAATCTATTGAAGTCCCAGGAGTTGGCATTCTCAACTGTAAACGAAATTTTTGGATGTAAGCTTCCTTACTTGTGTGTCAAGAAGATAGCAGAATATATAATATATTGATTATAGTCTATATGTTTATATCGTTTATCTTTGTATTCTTAAAATATATAATTTTCATCCAACCTCTTTGTATTTAATTCCCTACAGTTATTTAAAGATGTGGAAATCACCGACGTGAGCTGAGGAGGTTTTTCCCGCTAATTCTAAAGGCTCTCCTAGAACTCATACACATCCGACTAAGAGAATAAAAATGAATCAGTTGAAAAATATCTTGTTTCGGTAATTACCTTATTGACAATTTCCCCTCAGTTTTATTTCGTCCACAAATCTTTCTCTAATGTTAAGATTTTCTTGATTACAACCTATTTCGTGTTTTATGTTCATTATTTTCAGAATTAATCTTAACAATGTCAAATTCTGCATATACGTATTCATATAAGACTATCTGCGGCATATTCCTATAATGTGCAATATGTAGCAAGGTTTGGACGACTCAAATTCATCAGAATTCGTGGTTTTCGAATTAGAACACAAACTTTCTCTTTTTTCTATCAATTCTAACGGCCGGTTTCCAAAAGGCAGATCAACATAGAAATCTACTAATCTGTTGTTAAATCTATCAACTGTTATTCAACTTGCTTGTTAAACTGTCAACTAGTTTAATTTGACCATCCGGTCAGTTGACACAGTGGTCAAATAATTCAGGTAATTGTATGTCATGTGTTACTCACTTAGAGTTTCTTAAACGCAAATTAATGCTGAAACAGAGGTCAACTTGATCTCAAAAAAGTTATCAACCAATAGGTGCTGCTCGGGAAATTATCTTGTAATAGATCTTTATTTATATTTGTTACCCGATCAAGACTTTTCGGTATTATAATGCACAAGATTATGAAATGTTTGAAACTATCGGAAAAATATGGAGAGAAGGTAATTAATGGTCGATAACAAATTGTAAATATAATAAGCAATGAAATTATTGATGAAAGAGAACTATTCCAAATTGAAAAAAAATTAAAAGTCCTGACCAATTATTCGAATAATAGACATATGAAAAAAACGTCCATAAACAATAACCATTAATAAAAAAATGTATATTTTTCTGATAGAAAAGTAATGAAATTTCAATCTTTATTCGATAATAATACGATTAATTCCACATTACGAAATTATAATAGAATCGTGAAATACCAGGTACAAATGGCTATACAAAAACTAAATACTTTGTTACCTCACAAAAGAAACAAGCGAACACTAATAGATGGATTAGGAACTATTATCGGGTAATTTAGATGCAAATGATGCAGCTCATTATGAATCAATATTGAATTCAGTTCAGAAAAACCAGCAAGAGATTAAAGTTAGACTGAACTCTGATATTTCTTTAGCGGGAGAGATTATTGAGAATATTCAATAAATCTGTTTCAATTTTAGCACAAATTCAGAAAACAATTTCAAATCATTTCCAATTGGTTTCCGAAGATTTGAAGAATAAGATGTATTCTTATATAGATTTCAAAAATCTGATTGGCCAAATCAGTATATCCGAAAATATTATAACAAAAATGAATTGAAATTGCCATAAGCTTTTAGAAGCTTGGTATCCTTCACCATAGTATAGTGAAATTTTCAGAATTAAAATCAATAATATCTGTTATTTCAACCCAATATTCAGAAAATTCGTTAATTTTCTCCAATGAAAATGAGTTCGTAATTAATATGAATTGATTAAAGTTGATGCTTATTATGTCGATCTCAGAATCGTTTTCATTCTGCATTTACCTCTTGCATACCCCGAATCATTTTTTCATTATCATTTGTATTCTATTCCAATCAAAAATAATGCCATAATAATTCCACGAAATACCTATCTGACATTAAATGAAAATAAATATCAATACACCTCAACACCTTGTATGAAAATACATCCACATTACTACTGCGAAGAAAACATTTTAATGAATGGAATTCAAGATGAAGACTGTCTTTTTGAATTGTTACAAATCAAGAAATCGATAGGAAATTGTCAAAATCAATTTATCAAACAAATCGATAATGAAAAATATATAATCATAGCACCAAATTGTCGATTGTGTACAAACTACTAGAAAGACTGATCTACAACAGAATAAGCCCAGTATATAAGTAATACTTGAAGGTATTCCGGTGGAACAAGCGGGTTTCAGACCCAAACGCAGCTGTACCGACCAGGTACTATCACTCACCACATATATCGAAGCCGGCTTTCAAAGAAAACTAAAGAACTCTGCTGCTTTTATCGATCTGTCAGCAGCGTACGATGCCGTTTGGAGGGAAGGAATGATATATAAACTCTTACCATTGAGTATAAATCTACCTAGAGGGGAAACGCAGTTCAAAGAAATGAAGCCAAAAATTCTACCGGTAAGGTGGCGGTCTCAAGCGTGTAAAAACGGTAACAGTTATTTCATTGTATTTATGGTTGCAGCGACTTGGTCTCTCTGTTTGAGCTGGTCTGAGCCAGGGCCGGATTTATTCGACATCACCTCTCAGATTATTTTATTATTTAGATATATTGACTTACTGTCCAATGGTCTGTGTATATTTAGATGATGATTTTAATGAATGAATTATGGGCATATTGTTGGTGATATCAAATACGTGAAGTGAATTTAGATCAGTTGTGCATGTACAAGATAAAATTTTATGTAACATATATATTTGAATGAGCAATAAATGGACCAAGTTCTTATTTTATAACCCTAATACTGAGGAACAACTGGTTTTTTCCCAAATATTTTTTATCCTCTGTATTGAGCAAAACAAAAAAAAATTTATAGTTTTGGCGCACAGTTAATCGCAGAAAAAAACTTAGATTTCTGAAATTAATCTGGAGCAGTTCAGGTGAACGAAAAAGAAAAGAACGTGAAATGTTTCGGTGTATTCGGATGTTTGAAGCAACAGAAACAAAATATTCATAGTGAAATTTGATGTTTTCTCATACTGAAATATTTTTAATTAATAATGGTAACTTACTACTTCTAAGAATCGATGAGGTTAAATTCTTAGGATACATAATTATTTTTTCACTGGTATAATGTGTAAAAAAAATCGATACTTTAAAATCACCCGATTACTACCTATTGAACCCACAAACCTATCATGAAAATTTCAAACTATATTTCCTGCCGTTCGAGAGTGATTGTCTTGACGGAAGAATCGATTTTTACCACACTTTCCGAAATAAAAAATTGTAATTAGTGGAATCCTGCACTGAGAATCTGTGAGGATAATGCAATTTGTATTTTTGTTCATTTTATTATTTGAAGAATATATCCTGAAAAAAATTGTTCATTACGTCAAAATCACTTCATAATGACTTCAGGCTAGATATTCATCCTACAAACATAAAACAGTATTCCCTTTAGATTTTTTATTTATTTTATTTCGTTCTTCCTCTGTGAGCATTTCATTACTTTAGATGAGTTGCAAAACTATAAACACAATCAGACTAAAATTAGTACCTGCTATGATATAACCTACTATGGTATAAAATTATTTCCTGTAATTAGTATTATTTGTTTTATTTTCATTATTTCCATGCAACTTCTTGATTCCATTTATGATGTTGATTGAGTATTTAGTAGGCAGAACTATTGAGCATAATTTGTTTTCGATAGGTCCTCGTTTCAATAACTTTTCAGGTAAACGATTGTGGAAATAAATTTCGAATTGACCCTAGCTTCATTAATTTTTTTGATGAATGAATGAACTGTACCGATATCAAGACCACTTATGAAAATAATCATATTCACTGACAAATTTTATGGAATTGTTTTAAGAAATATTTTATTTCGCAAATTGTTCCAATTTCTTACTTAAAAACTGTCACAAAATATTATTATTATTGAAGAGTGAATACTTATTTTTGGAGAAAAATCAGCGCCTATAAAAATATTCAGACACAAAGCTATTCTACAGAAGCTCGAAATCGAATTTTATTGAAAACTCTTCATTGATGAGTAATATTTCCGGAAAATTAAAACAATCCTAGTTCGAAAATTACCCGGCTATATTGAAAAAAAAAATGATTTTCAACAATTAAGCGCTCAAAAAGATCGAAATAGTATTTTTATTAAGCCAGACTTACTGATGTATAATCATAATAATATTCGTATTGGTTTTATTTCAAGTACAAATATTCAAATTTGACAAGGTGAGTAAACGAATGAAATGTTACCTGCTTTACCTACTTTACTGAAAAGCGAAAATAAAAGGGACTACTATTATTATTAGTTCAAAGCCGTAATTATTGCTTATAATGACATTCTGGAAAGACCGGCATTCTGTTACTTCTCGGAAAAAATTTCATAATCTCCCAACATGACAATTGTGATCAATATATTTCGGCCACATCAGATATTTTACTGACTGTGACCGGCGATAGAAACCTAATCTACAATCGTTGTATTTACAGGGTGTTTCAGAATAACGTCGTCGTACGACAAAGGAAGATCTTTAAGCTTATTTTAAGGATAACAGTTCAGGTAAACGTGAATCCGAAACGGCTTCGTTACCAAGATACGGCATGTCAAAGATTAGAGAGATATGGAAGATGAAATAACGTCGTGCGGTATTAGCGTTGCATGTTATTTACGGTACAGCGCATGCATCTTCAGTTTGAGATAACGTGCGGTATTAACTTACCGCACCACGTAATTTACGGACGGATATGTATGACCACGGAAACATATTAGACAGCTTTCTTTTTCTTCTTATAATTCAGCTTACAGAACGCCATTTTTCTTCGCATACTTTAACATCGATGATTCCGTTAAACCGTTCAAATGCTGTTGGAAAATGTCAGTTTAAATTTGACAGGTATATTCAAGAGTATGTTCGAACATATCCTTCACCAAGAAAGGGGGCAAATGTATTGGAACGCCAATTATCCTCTTCCAGTTCCGATGATGAATTAAGTCCACTCGAAGTGAAAATGACTTGTGCTCCACAACCAGATGAAAGGCCTCTAATTTTCAATGAAAGAAAGTTGAAGAAGAGATTGAAAAATCTGCAGGAGGAAAATAAAAACCTACTGATTCTTGTGAAAAAGAAAAAAACCAGATGTCGTATATACCTACAAAAAATTCGTAGAATGCGGAACAAATTGTCCAGCCTGAATGAGGCTGCAGAGTTGAATAATTGTTTGAAGAACTTATTCCCGGGTGTGAAGACCTTTGTATATATGCAGATAAGGCATAAACCTAGCACTCCATGTCTCCTTGTGAGAAGAAATTAAGCCTATCTTAATTATATTCTAATTAAAGAATATGATGAAAGACTGGATATATTAGAGGGGTTTCAAGAGTTTCTCGAAGAAGGACAAAGAACACCCAGAGCAGCGTCTCATGCTCTAGTTTTTATGGCAAGAGGATTATGTTATAATTGGTGTGTACCTGTAGGGTATTGAAAATATGCCTGGAAAGATGCTTACTAGAAAAGGAAAAATTGGGTCTAGTCATAAATGTTTTAATTTGTGATCAAGGATCAAACAACAGATCTCTTTATAAACTTCTAGAAGTATCAAAAAGTAAACCATATATTTTTTTCAACGGGTATAAAATTTTGCTCTCTACGACCCTCCACATCTAATCAAAAATGTGAGGAATTCATTAATAAAAAGGGATATCATAGTGGGTGGGAGTAATGTTTCATGGAGAGATATAAAAAAACGTACGACATCGATTCGTCGAATTTACTGTCTCGTACCTTTCTAAAAATAACAGAAACTCATATTAACCCCAATGCCTTTCAGAAAATGAAAGTGAAATTAGCAACTCAGATTTTTAGTACGTCATTTTATTGTACCATGATGACAGTGATCGAGAGTGGTGAGCTCAATTCTTAAAGTTCCATTGCAACTGTTAATTTCCTATTGAAAATTAACCTTTTCGTTTGTCTAAACTCTCATAGATACTTTGATGAAAATTATTCAAAACGACCGTTATCTGATAAGAATACTGCTGCGAAACAAGTTGGAATCAATAGGTTTCATTGAGTCATGGACAGTTGATAAAAATACACCATTCTGCTTTGATGGTTTGGTTCAAACTATCAATGGTATACTTCAAATGTGGGAAGAGAAAAAGGATTCTATTCCTTTCTTAATGACAAGTCCCTTAAATCGGGTGGATTTTATATGTGACAAATGTGAACAAAACCTCCTCATCGATAATATTGAAGGTCTGGGAGACAAAGGAATTTATATTTCTAATATAAACTGTACCATTTCAAATGAGATAATTCGTTTGAAAATCCCTTCAACCGACTTTATATTGATAATAAAAAATTATTGGTTTTAGAAGATATTTTGTCAACCAAACCAGAAAAAATCAGCATAAAACGATATATTTTATAACAATAATTTAATAATCAAGAATTCTGAGTTTAATGCTAGATGTTCGTCTATTCGTTTACACACACCTTTTGAATATACCTATAGATAAATAAAAGTATATAATGAGTTTGAATTGATTGGGCATCTAGGTCTTTAAAAAAGTTCTAAAAAATTTTATTTTGTATAAACGTTTCAGCGCATCCGCCTTCTTCAGTATACATAAATCATAAATCGACATTGTTCATTTTTTCTCTTTTCTGGTCGGTATTGTCGTGTCTTTGAATTGATTGGGTATCTAGGTCTTTAAAAAAGTTCTAAAAATTTTATTTTGTATAAACGTTTCAGCGCATCCGCCTTCTTCAGTATACATAAATCATAAATCGACATTGTTCATTTTTGCTCTTTTCTGGTCGGTATTGTCCTGTCCATTTATGTATACTGAAGAAGGCGGATGCGCTGAAACGTTTATACGAAATAAAAATTTTTAGAACTTTTTTAAAGACCTAGATGCCCAATCAATTCAAACTCAACATATTATATGCTAGGTAAAACCAAAATTTTCACAATAAAAGTATATATATACCTAATGAATTTCAGCTTTATCATTTCCAAGATGAGATAAGAAATCAAATATTTTCAATGGTTTTGATCTAATAGTTTTCTGCAATTTTCCATTTCCGTTAAAATAGTCCATACTTGAGAAGTTATAGACATAAAATCAGAAACATTGATATAATGTTACATCTTCAATATTAGTACAAATTCTTGTTAAAATCGTATAATTTTGAGAACTAGCGCCCTAAAACGCAATCCTCACGCTAGTGCTCTTAAACAATTTTTGTAAGTTATAATAACAGCAGAAAGTCTGTCATAGTATTTTAAATTACATAGTATAGAAAGAGCTGCATTTTAGCGTTCGTTCACAATGAATGTAACGCATAGAATCTTATAACATATATTCAAGTTTAATCATTATTTAATCAATATTCAAGTTCATATTCATTACAAAATACAGCACGAATTAAATTATTATGGGACCGTCTATTGTCTATTAAGTTACATAATTGCCTAAAATGTGTGAAACTCCATTAATGTGAAGATATTTTTTGGTTGCGTTTACGTTACATTCATTGTGAATAAACCCTCAGGATTTTCATTTTTAAGTTGAAAATGATAGCCGAATGTAAACGCGCCATTTCAGTTCGAAATCTTATGTTCGTTCGAAGAAGTGTTTCCTGAAAATCTATAATATAATATAATATAATATAAAAACACAAGCATAATATATAAAATCTTAACTGAGAAGATCCAATGACATAACATACATGGGAGAAATTTGGATAAATCATGATATGAGGGATTCAATTTATAATGCTACTATCTTGGCCTCCCCTTGAATCTTAGTTCAGAAGAACAAATATCGAAATTAAATAACTATTAATCTTCGTGAAGAACAACATGTATTCTGAAGCCGGCCCTGGCCATCGTCTAACAGTTCGGTAACTCTCCGTTAGATACTGTAAAGAATAAATACATTTATTTCCAGAAACATACAGACCATCTATGAACCAGAAATCGTACTAGTAAATTTCTGGCTTCATTTCTTTGAACTGCGTTTCCCCTCTAGGTAGATTTATACTCAATGCCGACTTCAAAGATTTAGGAGTAATATTTGATTCGAAGTTGATATTTGATCAACATATAGAGGAGGTTATTAAATCAAGCTATAGAATGCTCAGGTATATTTTTCGCCAGAGAAATTGATATGTTCGAGTCGACATTTTTGAATATTTATGGAGTACCAAGTGAGACTCGGATGTGTTATGTGAAAAGGTTGACATGCGTCTCAAGAGTTGTGATAAATATTGGGAAAAGGACGCTGAGTGCAGTGATGGGAACTACGAATAGACGTTTCGCGAGTTTAGAACTTTTATTCGAAATTAAGAACTTAACGATCGTTGTAGAATTAGACGAAGAACTCAGTATCGGCCTTTGTATTTATATATTAGACGATAATTTAATTTATTGTTTTGGTGTAAATAAACTTGTAAATACGAGAGCCGTGTTTATTTCGACGTTAGACGTTATCTGTAGGCGGAAATCTATCATAACCCCTAGACAATTGATAAAAAAGCCTACAATATGAATGATATTAATATCTGGAATATTCTGAAATTTCATTACCATACCATATTATCACGGGAAGTCATAGGAATTCTTTCATTTATAAGAGGAAGTCACACAAAACCATAATATAAATAAGGAATGGATATTATTTTTCTCACTAAAACGAATGATCAATCGTACACAACGAAAATGTATAGACTGTAGTTTGTGAATCGTTATTTGAAATTACCTCAAGTAATCCATTCTGCGCTGTTGTTATCAAAACGAATCGTTCATAGATTTGCCCAAATATCTGTATTTTTCAAATATTTGTGTGAAAGTCGTATCAATCGTGTTGTTTGGACTCACTGATACAGATTCTTGGTGAAAATCAAATTTGTCCTTTTATTCCTGAGCACAATTACGCCCCAACAAAAATATCAACAAAGATGTGATAACCAGGCTCGATTAAAAACAATTAAAAATAAATATCTTGGACGAGTTCATTATTTGGCCAGATTAGCTCAGTGTTCTCGGAGTGACGAGAAATTATTCTTTTCAAATTTCACTTTTCAAATGTCACTTTTTTATGAAGTAATTATGTGATACGATTATACAGGGTGAGTCTTGAACCACTGCGTTAATTTTAAACGTAGGTTCTTGAGATCAAAAGAAACACATTTTCCCATACCGTTTTTTCATATTCAGCTGCGTTAAAAAGTTATAAGCATTTTAAAATTTCACATCAGGGAAATAGCCCTCTGTAGTCCAGTTTGGTTTGAATGAAAATAACCTTCCACAGCATCCACTATTGAATCCAAATTGTTTAAAAACATTATTTTCCCTTTAAGAAATGATTGACTCCCTCATGGATCATCAGATGATTATATCGATTTAGTTCCATTCAACTTCAAATATCTCTAAAATGGCGCCATTTAGGAAATAGATGAGGAATGATTTTATCTGCAAAAAAGACTAATGATTCTAGGAAGTAGGTACAAGATACGGACCTTCAGTTCAAGTGATATTTTTTTTTCATGCAATTTAACCAATCTGTACAGTAGTAGTGAGGAACTCACAAGAAATGGAATAAATCTGTTGATGCCAAAATATGCACGATTGTTATCAAAAACCTCCTATAAGAAATCATTTCAATTGATAATGTCGTTTGAATATTACAGGTGAATAGGCAATTGTTTTATATTTTTATTTTTTTTTCGAAGGAATTACACAGGGATATGGTCTTACAAAGTTTGAATAAACTTTCGCACACCTGTCTTCGTGAATCTTAAAGGAGACGTATATCAATTTTGAATCTGAAAACTTAACACATGATACTGTTCGCTGTGATACATATAGCTTAAATATTCGCAGAGCGCGGGCACTTCCTCCTGACTAGCTTGTTCTCAAATTCGATGGAATTTTTGTGATTTTCGAATTGTCGGACAGAAATCGTATCAATCATAGTAGCTTCAATCATGCCCGTCTGTGATAACCATAACTTTCGAATGGAACGATCTGAAAAACTATAATGTTATTGTAAAAACTCAGAAATAAAACAACCCATTTCCCCCAGTCGTATCATTTATGAGTAGCCCTACCTTTATATTAGAAGAAGAATTGAATAGGATGTTCAAAGAACTTTTTAAACTTTAATTTTAAACTTGAATAAACAATAGAAAACTCCATACAATTCATAGAAAAAGAAAAAAATTTCACAATGCTGCCAAATTTCTACTTACTCATCATCACTTTCAAAAGAGCTTTACTGATAAGAATTCATTTTTGGTATAGTTTGGTGGATGACACGTATCACAGCCACCTCTAGACACTTGAGCAAGTTTCTGAAATTAATGAATAGCTGTCACCCATCAAGAAAATTCAAACTCAAAATAGAGATAAATAGACAAATTTCATTCTTCACTTCAACATTTCAATGAAAAACTTGTTCAATACTTTTCGAAAACTAACTGGCTCGAATATTTCTGTTCCAGTAGATTCAAATCATCCTCAAACCCCCATCAGACTTATAAAAAAAAATTAAATTTAATTTCGACAATGATGATTTCAATCGACAAATCATAACTCAACTAACCTCGCGTAAGCAATACCAAATTAACCTTCACAAAATATACACAAACGTAAATCCTACACAAAGAGCCATTTGTGAATTGAAGCTAGGGTAAAAATTAAATTCAACTTCCTCTTAACCGAAACTCTGGCTGTAGCGATTATTTTTATACAAGGTGTCCAGAAAGGGTATCGGGCTTCTGGGAGGCCAGTTGATGTTATCCCTTCGCGAAATGACTTTATATTAGGGAATAATTCGTTAACAACTTCAATTGAATCATTTGAGGTATGACAAGTGGCCCCACCTTGCTGCAATCACGTTCTTGCGTTGAAACCTGCAAACTTCTGCAACCAAAAAATTTCATAACATATAGCAATAACGATCACTATTCACATGACCATTCAGGTGAAAATTTGCTTCGTCACTAAACAGTATGTTGTTAAAGTTTTCAAATCGCTACAGCAAAATTCATTATAAATACGATTGCCAAGAAAAATTTAGATCTAAAGATACAAAGACGGCCTTTGCAACCCACTAATTGCATAATAAACACCAATTTAATTTTCAAGCGGTTTTTGTTCTAGATGTAGAGCGAAATTATACAAAAAGAACCATGAGTGAAATGATATACATAAAACTCAATGATACCGTTAATTGCCGAACTGACACACGAAATTTGAGCTGTATATTTAATGATATTTTGGATCTTTTCAAAAACAAATATTCAGTACAGTGAGTTGGGAATTCGACTTTTTTAACAACATATTCTGGACACCACCAGTGGTTAAACAGGCTAAGATCGAAATAATATTTCAGTTTCGGCACACTCATGAATGTAACACGTTGATTTGATGATTTGGGTTTTGTCTATAAAAATTTAGAAGGCACTGACGTGAGGTCAGATTGCTTTGGCGCTCTTGTTGAGCTACTCGCGAGTAAATATCCAACCATAACAAATCTATAAGCACTCTGATCAGGTGAACAATATTCTTTTTCCTTTACTATGGGACAATGTGATGCAAATACGAACGGCTAATGAATGAACAAACCTATATCTCAAATCAAAAATAACTACTCATAATTTTCCCCAAGTTTTGTTCGAAGCTATAATTCCCTTCCCCTAAAAACTTACGTCAGTACTTTTCTGAATTTTGACAACGTATATTATTTCAGCCATCGGGATTGAATTCTATCTCTATGATTTCCTGTTATGAAAAATTTTGATTAATATTACGCTAACTGACACTGATTAATGAGCCTGGCATTTGTCAATCGAATATCGATCTGTGATGGCCATCGTTCAAAGAAAATCATCGGGACGTATGTCATTTCTCTTTTCTCTTGAGTAAATGAAAAAAATTATCATATCTTTAGATGGAAAAGAGCTGCGACAATGAAAATTGAAGATAAGTAAGATATCGATCATTAAAAATAAAAATAATAAAATAAAAAAATATTGGAAAATAATTCTGATGTTTCTCACCGTTACTCAACCGAACGTAGTTACTTTCATGGAGATATAGATCCTTCAATGTCGCTGACAATTATTTAAATTTTGAAAAATCATATCTCCAGAACTATTAGCTTGTCGAAGTCGAGACGTCGAGAGTAGTATTTTTGTATACGTCTGATAAAACTGCACCATAAAAAAATTTTTATTTGAACAGTGTCATTTGAAAAAAAAAATTTTTTTGTTACTCGAACCTATTCGGCCGATTTGACCGAATAACGAACTTAGCCGAGATATTTATACCTCAAACCTATTCTGAAAGTTTCAACTCTCTAACTTCATCCGTTCGAGAGTTATCGTGTTCACGGAACGGACGGACGGACGGACAGAATCGATTTTGACCACGGATTATTCATCAGTAGGTCCAAACAAAACGATTGATACCACTTTTGCCCAAAAATTCGAAAGTCACAGACATTTGGGCAAATTGATAAGCACTCTGTTCAGGTGAACAAGAGCGCCAAAAAATATTTTGAGTTTTCCTATGTTTCTGAACATGTTCGATTCCAATTTGCTCACCATGATAATATTAAGAACTTAAGTGTGCTAAACACAAATTCGACTTTGGTGAGATTTGATCGATTTTAAATATGTGTTTCTATAAAATCCAAATAGAAAGAAAAAATAAATCGAATAAGTGTTAACTTTAATAAATAGTTTGAATTGTACATTTGTGTTACCTATTGTTTTATGTGTTTATTTTGAAACCATTGTTTTTTGGTCTTTTATTCAATTTTTATGCCAGATATATTTGTGCCATATTTAATCTCTGTAAATTTCACTTTTATAGCCCTGAAGAAGTATATCCACGAAACGTTGGCATTAGTTGAATGTAGTTTTTTGATCTACTGCTTTCCTCAAAGTTCCGTGAAAATCAATCACAACATGTCTCTACAAGGAAATGATCTATCTGACCATTTCTCAGTTATATTGACTGTTTGAGATCATAAAAGTTTAGGATTTAGACAATTTGTCCGAATTCAAAGAAATCTGAAGACAACAATTTCAGAGAAAATTATTCTTCAGTACTCATTTTCTCTCCGCATATAAGGAATAATTCAACCAAGTAAAGCTCAGAATGTAAATGAGACTGAACAAAAGTAGAACGCCATTATTCCTTACCTCCTTTTTCAAGCGTAACATATAAGTAGAACAGTTGTTCAGTTTGAATAAATATATATTTTATATCAATACAAATACAGGAAATAAGCAAGTTTAGTTAATGAGTTGAGAATGATGTTACCTGGATATACTACTACTAAAATTATGTGCTATAACTCATTCAATTTGAGATTATGTCAAGATCATTTTGCTAAAAGAATGCATGTTGTATGTATGTTGAAACTTACAAAAGCTGCAAACAATTGAAGATAATAAATGAGTGGTAGGTATTCTAGTATTTTACATATAATCATTGAACCAATGATTTCTTTACATACTGGAATAATCGAGCCTTTCTTTTATACCCATAAAATAAGATGTGATATGAAAAATGAAATAAATTCAACACTTTGTTTATGATCATCACCGTAATTTTTCATTTGTGACTTAGAGAATTATAATTAGCAATCAGAAAATTATTTTTCAAAAAATTTCATTGTTTTTTAAATAACAATAAATTATAAACCAATTATTAGCTTCACTTTATTTTTGTCTCATTTGAATGAGAAAACTTACATAAACGTGCTTCTGCATAAAAAAACCGAAAAATATCTTTTTTTTTTTATTTAGTAATGTAACAAAACCGAATATGAACCGTCTAATGACTATTACGTCAACAGAGAAGTTCCGCTTCATGCGCCGACAAAAGGATTAAGATCGCGATAAAGGGACCGCTGGCCATAAAGCTGTCACATAAAAACGTTTAATGATGTCATATTTATACATAAAGAGGCCACTACGATTGTTCTGGAATATGATGCATCTTTCTGGTAACTTCTAGAGAAAAACAGCGCCGGATATAAATGACTGAAGCCGATTCATGGATAGAACTTGCCGACGAATAAACAGGTGTTCCTAGTGAAATTCTGTAGATAAATTGTGTATATAAATTATTGATTATTGTTAGTCAAGTGTGAATATAAATTAGTTTAAAGAAGACTTGTAGTGTGTTTTTTCTGATTCGCTGAGGAAAAACCTAACAGTATTGTTGGGGTTTCGCATATTTTTTGGATTGTGAATTTCGGAACGAATAGACCAATGTCGGGATATTTTGTTTGTTTTCCCTTGTTTGCACCACAATGTGTAATGCTGGCAACACTGGAATTTCGAGGGAAGAGATATTTTCCCGAAGATAAAAGACAAGAGAAAGAGATTTGATCGCATCGTCGTCGACAGTAGATTTGTTGCATTTTTGGAGAGTGTCGTTCACATTCGGTGAAGTTTATGATCGAAAGTGAAAGAAAGGTGAGTCAGATTATCGTTCTGGTGTTACTTTTTGATCATTTGATTTATTATTATTGTTCGAATTTCATACAGTCCACTTGCTCTTTTGTCGCGCTTAAACAAGTATTATAAAAATGAATTTTTTCGGTGTTTTGATGTACAGGAACGTTTCTGTACATTTTTAAACTACGAAAAGGAATAGAAATGTTTGTAATCTGTTTATAACAAATGTGTTTGTATTAATTTGTAGAGAACTCATTCAATTATTATTATCAATTGAAATGAAGAATATGAAGAAACAATTTCACAAATTCAGGAGATCAACTCCTACTTTAGAACATGTGTCGCATCTTTTTAATATAGATTAATTGAGGGCTGCAATTAAGTCTACCAAATCTCGGAAAGCAGCAGGTATTGACGGAATTTATCCTCAATTCATCAAATATTTAGGAAAGCAGGCCTTTGTCTTTCTATAACAATATTCTGAATTCAGGAAACTTTCCTTCCGAATTCCGTATGGCTAAAGTAATAGCTATTTTGAAACGAGAAAAAAATCCTTGTGATCCAAGTAGTTATGGAACAATCAGTTTATTGAGTGTTCCTTTCAAAATATTAGAAAGGTTAGTTCTTTTTAGAATTGAATCTTCTATAGAGAATGCTCTACAAAATTTCCAGGGAGGCTTTAGAAAAAGTAGAAATTGTTCAGATCTTGTTCCCAGCCTTACAACTTACAACTCATAGAATCAGGCTCCAATAATAAGTTGAAAGCAGGAGCTGCGATTTATCTTCGGAATATGACACTGTGGGGAAGATGGATAAATTTTCGAACTAATCAAGAATACCGGTAGGAAATGAGAGTTTTTTTGTTAAAATAAAACACTTATTATTGATAGAAAAGTAAAAAACATTTCATTTCAAGTATTGGCTATTATTTTCTCCATATTTTGACCACCCCTTTCTGGCAATTTGTGGATAGCAGGCCAATAAAATTGTTCGTTTATTAAAGCGAACCAACCAGACATCTAATTTTCGTCGTTCTCTCAGGAGTCAAAGTTACTCATTTTCAAACGCTATACACATCTGAAGAGAGGGAAAATGGTAAGATTATTAAATATGTTATCTCAACGAAGGTTTCATGTTTTTGGTTTACAATAAGAGTAGCAATATCAAAACATTGAAAAACGGTCTTTCGCAAGAATCATTTCTAGCTCCTAAACTTTTCAATTTACATCTCAGTAATTTACCCACGACATGATCTCAGAAATTTGTTCATGCTGATGACATTCCTATTGCTTACCTGCACTCAGATTACCATACTCTGCATAACATATTGTCATCTGATTTGATAATTTCAAACAATTATTTTAT
Source organism: Micraspis discolor (assembly GCA_030674115.1). Classification (NCBI taxonomy): domain Eukaryota; kingdom Metazoa; phylum Arthropoda; class Insecta; order Coleoptera; family Coccinellidae; genus Micraspis; species Micraspis discolor. The sequence goes on along the minus strand of JARTUT010000911.1, from coordinate 133,967 downwards.
TGAGTGGTGATTATGTCAAAATCCCAACAAAATAGAGGTTTCTTGTTTCCATCTAAATAATCATGAAAAATATAGGAAATTAGCTGTATCTTTCAATGATTCTCCTATCGAACATTCCATCCTAAATACTTAGGAGTTGAATTAGATTCACATCTCAATTACAAGGCTCATACATATAGATGATCTGAGCCTTAAACTAAAAACTAGGAATAATATTCTTCAGAAATTAGCTGGATAATCTTATGGTGCCCTAGTCTTTTTTGCAGCTAAGTATTATTGAGCTGTTTGGTTTTTTAGTGCACCTACACAAAAAATCGGTGAATACATCCATGAGAATGATTACTGGCACCATAAGTTCTACACCGGTCCATTGGTTACCAGTTTTGTCTAACATTGTCCCTCCGCATATTCGCAGACAAACTGCAGCTCTGAATTCTAGGAGTAAATATCACTCTTTTCCTAATTTTTTCCAATTATTTCATACATTCCACAAAATAGAATTCCAAGATCGAATTCACGTAAACCATTCAGGTAGAATACGTTCTTCAATATGAACATTAGGGATAGAGAATTATGGAAGATTGAGTGGAACTCTTAAGAAATGAACAATCAAAATCTGATTTTTGATCCTTCTGAAAAATTTCCAGGTTTTCGACAGTTCTTAATCGTTTTAGAACAGGTCATGGCCGTACCAATAGCATGCTACTGAGATGGAACTGAGTTCCAAGCGCAAGTTGTGAATATGGATATATAGACGAAGAAATAGATCTTATCATTTATTGTCCCATATACAAATTTCAAGTTGAATGAGACCATAAGCTACCTCGAAGAAATCATGGCTTTTTATCCAAAAAACCATATGGTTACCATATATTAACCATATTATTATGGGTGACCTCAATATAAACCTACTTGAATCGAATGTAAATACAAATAGTTATAGAAATGCTCTCAAGGCTATGAATTTTTATATTTTAAACGAAATAAAAGATGTTTCAAAATTCAATATATCCCAACATGCTGGTCACAAAAACCAACGGTATCACTATGAGATGTTAAACCATTTCTGTTTTTCTAATACAATTTCACATTTATAACAACTTTCTTGGTCTCGGTAGAGTGAGATATCCCCATAGGAAATGCAAATTTCAAACGGTTTGATGCGATCTTCCTGATAAATCCTAAAAGAATTACGAGGGTTATTGCATTTGGTTTCAGGATATTAATGAGATTTGGGTTTATTACTATTGCTTGGTTGTTCCAAGAAGAACAGCAAGCTATTGTTCTACCAAAACAGATAAACTTTTCGACTAGCGAGTCAAAAATATTTCCAATCGATTGGCTTTATGAAGATATAAATAAGGTCATTTAATTTTATCCCAATAAAACAATTTTTTCCGATACAGCTGAAGAACTTAAATTATTTGAAACAAGTCTTTAAATCGCGGAAATTTCAAAGAATTGGTAGTTCTTGTTAGTAAATTTGTCACGAATTTAAAAACCTTTTTAGAAAATGACACCAACAGTAAATCGGTAATTTCTGGTACATCTAAAACCATTCAAAATGAATTAATTGATTCGGTTGCTTTTGTTGTGAATAAACAAATCGAGGACGAAATATATATTACATTATTAAGTTTTTTTTCATATGTGCCTCACCATACTATATTGTCGCAGTGAAATGGTGATATCCGATATTAAGTGCATCTTCATGTATCGACGATCCGAATATGACAAGCTAGACTCATTTTATTTATTGCGCCCAAACCATTTATTTATTCGACGCCGGGTAGACTAACCCTCTTGACGTTCCCAAATTGAAGGGGCATGTTTCGAGTTGACATTTTTGAATATTTATGGAGTACCAAGTGAGACTCGGATGTGTTATGTGAAAAGGTTTACATGTGCAACTCCAACTTGAGAGAGACAAGATTTATGATGAAGTACCCTGAGTACAGTGGTGGGAATTATGGTAAACCTTATTCGTTTAAAGTGGACCATTGAGAGTGTTTAGGGATGTACCTTAAAAATTACGAAAGTTCCGGGAGACTGAAGGTTTCCACCGAGATATTCTAAGTTAAGACGTGGATAAGAACGGTCACCTGGAAGAAAAGACGTTAGACGAAAGACTCTCTAAGTTTAGACGCGGAGAAAAGACGTTAGACGAAAGACGAATAGACGTTTCGCGAGTTTAGAACTTTTAGCCGAAATTAAGAACTTAACGATCGTTGTAGAATTTAGACGAAGAACTCAGTATCGGCCTTTTGTATTTATATATTAGACGATAGTTTTATTTATTTCTTAGTAGTGTAAATAAATTTGTAAATACGAAAGCCGTGTTTATTTCGACATTAGACGTTATCTGTAGGCGAAAATCTATCATATCCCCTAGACGATTGATAAAAAAGCCTACATATATATATAGACATATCATAGACTACCTATAGATAGGCAACTCTGGCATGAATTTTGGTCCCGGCTTAGAACTCAACTTACAGCGCCATCTTTCGTCATCTTAGAGTTGATTACAGATTCCATTCGCACAACGTTCCGTCTCGTGGCGCCCTCTAGTGTATTTTATAAGAATTATCATAGGATTCCACGCAAGCGCAGGTTGAATCCCATATTTTTATTGGATTTGATAACAAATACATTTGAAATGACCATAATTCTTTCAATCTGCTGTAGATTGTCACAATTTCAATAAAAAAATATCATTTGATCAGAAAATTGTGACAATTTGCAGCAGATTAGAAGAATTATGGTCATTTCAAATATGTCTGCCTTTCAAATCAAAGAACATACTAATCTTTAGAGGATGAAAGGAAATAAACAAAAAAGAAACTTTAGAAATATATATATATAATGCAGTAAATAATCAATTTACAAAAATTTCAATATCGAGGGAAAGAATAAACGAACCAACAATAATTATGCAACAATTACTCATCAAGTTGTGAAAATACATTAAAAGAATGAATTAGAATATTAGTGACAGATACATCAATTTAAGCATGAAATGCATTGGATTTATACTTTTATGACAGAAACAATTTCTAAAAGTCTATTTTCTTTTAGATACTTTTTCGGATGCGATCTTCATTATTGGATCATAAGATCTTAATGTTTTTTTTCCCGATAAAATTTTATAAATAGTTCTGTCATAAAAGTACAGAAATAATATCATGGCAAAATCAATAAACTTATTAACTGAAATTCCTTGAATTTGGCGTTTCAACGGTAAATCTCACATATCCGTTGAAGTATTCTAGGAATCTTCTGATAGACGATTTTTATGAAACCTACTATAAGTGGAATACCCAAAACTATAATCAATGACCATGAGCAGTTCACTTATATATAAATACCTTGTTGCCTCAAAGTTTCTTCAGGAGTTCTGGAGGGTAGACAAAATATGCTTACATAATCTGAAAGATTATTGAAATTACAAAAATGATAATCATAGAGAGTAGAATGAATTACTTGGCAAATGAAGTGTTGGTAGAGTAAATCTTTTCAGCTTTCCATGTGGGTCTATACAATCCATATGAAAATGCTTTATGCAAATAACACTTTTGGATGAATGAAGACATGGATTTCCGATTCTTTCCAACCAAACATTTCTAACACCCTCAACTTGTGTAATGAAAAACCTAGAAAGAAAACAGTGTTAGAAACTGTCCCAAATTTTTACTTATCAGAAATTACTACACGAATATGAAACTGCTACAGAAAATATCAATTCACAGTACATTTTTAGTGAGTTATAAGTTAATCCAAAACTACTACTTATATGAATGCAACACATACCTTTTGACATTACTATCACTGTAGCAATTGGGAACACAGCAAGAATAAACCATTTCATTCAACCAGTTCATGCTCATCATAGAATAGTTTCTTACTCTTCATAAAGTCCACCAAGAGTGAGGTCCGATAAAATCCGTTTTTACCGATCACTACTGAGAAGTCCTAGTTTACCGATCCGAGCTTTTAAGACGACAACAGATGTCTCTGCCGCTCGTCGAAGAAAAACGTGATTATCTTTGTAGTAGGCGAGTTCCCACCCCCTGCTCTATATATATTAGCCTAGTTGATGAGAATGACGTTAATAGAAAAATTCGACAAGTACCTATATCAAAAATTTAAAAGTACTGATGTTAAATTGGTTTTCATTTTTCACTTAGGTAATTACCGTTTTTAACAAAAGGTATTCATTAGTGAAAAATGCCTATGAGTGTTCGGGAATAGTCGGATAGTTTACCAGCTAACTTTACTGGCTATCTGCATAAGAGTAATTCTTCCAATTAACATGTGTTTATTTAAAATGAATATATCAAGTTTTTATAACAAACAACTCTTGAACTAAACCCACCCTGTACACTTCGAAAAATGTCATTCATTCTTTTGATGAATGTCAAATCAACAAAAAAAAATGTTAAATCAAACCTACGATTTTTACAAAGAACAAAATATATACAATCAAACGACTTGCCAATCAAGTCCGCACTCAATTAATGTATAACAAATTATTTTTTCACGTCAAAGTATTTTTCTCGACAACTTTCTTATTTTTACTCTCAATTTTATTCCCGTCAAAGATCTAGATAGAGAAACACCAAAATTAAACTTAATGAGCACCACTTTCCTAGAAAAAGTTTCTCCAATTTAAAATTCTTGACTGATTTGGACGCTTCATTCCCTAGAGAGGAAGTTAGACTTTCTATTAGTTGGGCATAATAATCTCGGAAAATGATCGTAATTCAGTAGGCGGGGCTCAAGATCATATTAACAACACCGTGAAAAGGAGGAGGCGACAATGACGATCAACTTTCTGATTGGCCAGCGACTTATTTTGCGAAATGCCCTTGTTTTAGCACTGAATCATCGTGTTATTGTAAAATCTCAAGAAATGACCAGAATTTAGTAGTTGAACGACAGGTGGGCGAGACTTAAGATCTGTAAATCGGGGTAGGCGACAATAGACGGTCAGGTTTCCGATTGGCCAGCGACTAATCCTGCTTAATGCCCTCGTTTGAGTACTGAATGATCATGTTTTTGCAATAATCTCCAGAAATGACCTGAGTTTAGTAGTTTAACGAGAGATGGGTGGGGCTTAAGATCTTATTTTTAGCAGTGTAAAAATATGGGGGCTACAATAGACCGTCAGGTTTCTGATTGACCAGGCCATTATCTTGCTAAATAAATGCCTTGTTTTAGTACTGAATCATCATGTTTTTGTAATAATCTCCGGAAATGATCAGAAGTTATTAATTGAACGACAGATGGGCAAGATTTAAGATCTTATTGTCGGCACTGTAAAGAGGGGGGGGGGCGACAATAGACGATCAAGTTTTTGATTGGCCAGCCAATCGTCTTGCTAAATGCCCTTGTTTCAATACTGAATAATAATAATACAATTGTCCTCAACGATTCTGTTGTTCCTTACTCCAGTGAGGTTAGAAACCTTGGTATCTTATTAGACGAAACTCTATCCTGGAATAATCAGATTGCTTCTATCAATTCAAGAGTCTTTCATGTCTTGCATCAACTCCGACTGTTAAAGAACTTCTTGCCCTTCGGTACCAGGAAAACATTATTCTTCTCTCTCGTGCTTCCTATACTCGATTATACTGACGTAGCCTATATGGGTCTCACAACTACACAGCTGATGAAAGTGGAGCGTTTACAAAATGCAGGTGTACGATTTGTCTACAACTTGAGGAAATTCGATCATATAAGTCAACACAGGCAAAATATGGGACTGCTACCCATCAAACAACGTCGAATTTGGCATCTTCTTTTACTAGGGTTTAAGGTGCTGAGCTCCCGCGAGCCTAAATACCTGTATGATGGTCTTTGTCTTCTGGGGGATGGGGTCCGTCATACAAGGGCACTCTTTAACTTTACCTTGAGGATACCACTCCACTCTACTAGAGCTTGCTCCAATAGCTTCATAGTTGTGTTTCCCCGGCTCTGGAATCGCTTCCCTCTGGATATCGTTCGGAAGGTAACTTACCTTTCATTTAGGTTTTCCCTCAGGAGATATTTGAGTGCTTCACCGATCACACTTACTTGAGACCCATGTCTAAACATGGTCCCTTTCTTTGGCGACGTCTGTCCTTCTTCCTCCCATTTCCCTTTTTCCCTATTCTGGAGCAAGTTGAACTGAATTCAAGTTAAGTCAAGTTTTCTTGTTTTAATTGTAAATCTATATAAATAATGTAATTGTATACTGATTAGGTATAAGTTTCCTGTCCACCATTTGCACAATCACTGTAAAATGAAACTTATTTTGAGGCAATAAAGAGTTCAAAAAAAAAAAAAAATATTAATCATGATTTTTTTTAAACTTCAGGAAATGCTCAGAATTTAGTTGTTTGTTGAACGACTGATGGGCAATATTGAAAGGAGTAGGTGACAATAGAAGATCTTTTTACAGTGGTGGCAATTAGATTTTGAGCCCCAGCCATTTGTCCTTCAACAAATGAATTCTGATAATTTCTTGAGATTATTATATAAACATGATGATTCAGACTGTAAAAAGATCACCTCCTGTCGCCCACCCCTTGTTACATTGCCAGTAAGTAGATCTAAAGCCCCGCCCATCAATCTACTAAATTCTGATAATTTCCTGAGCTTTAAAAAGAACATGATGATTCAGAACTAAAACAAGGGCATTCAGCAAGACGAATGTCTGGCCAATCAAAAAGCAAATCGTATATTGTCGCCTCCCTCTTTTTACAGTGCCGATAATGAGATCTTAAATCCCGCCCATCTGTCGTAACTTCTAAATTCTGATCATTTTCTGAGATTATTACTAAATCATGATGATTCAGTAGTGAAACTTGGATATTCAGCAAGATAAAGCGCTGGCCAGTCAGAAGCTTGATCGTGTATTGTCCCCCCTTCTTTTTACAGTCTCGACAATCAGGTCTTAAGCACCTCCCATCTGTCATTCGACTACTAAATTTTGAATATTTCCTGAGATTACTACAATAACTTGATGATTCAGTACTAGAAAGGGCACTTTTGAGACACGATAGATATGATGGTTATAGGGGTACTTAATGCCATGGATATAAGGAATGGCTTGGAATATTATGTGATTGATCTAAAAAGGTTTACTATTCCTGACTAAGTTCAGTTGCTTGGTGTAAGGTGTGGGAAGTGAGAATATTTAATACGCATGGGCCGCCGTGTATCCCATTGCGTCACAATTTCCTTGAGCAGCTTGCAATATTGACCGGAAGGAAGTATTTTGTACCTACTGGGTGATTTCAATGCACTGATTCTTTGCTGGGGATCAGGTGCTTTGAACCAGAATGTTAGAATGGTGCAAGCCTTCTTGATGGACAGCGATCTTTTTCTCCTTAATGATGGTACACCAACTAGACGAACTTCACCTCGCGGGGGTCCTAGTGCTCCAGTTCTTTTCCTATGTACCGGTGATTTGGCAGCGAAACGTTTATGGTAAGTTTTATCAAATACTGGCCTTAGTGATCACACTGATCTGCATAAAGGTGCAGAATTGTGTGACACCTCGTCTCTCCTACAGAAGATTCCTTAGGCAATATAATACCAAAAAAGCAAACTGGAGGAAGCTCACTGTTGATCTTGTGAACCCTAAACATAATGTCCATTGGTGGTATTAGAGAATAGTAGTGGAGATCGAGTGTAGAAGATCCTATATGTCTGAGTATTGCAGGTACTCCACATTGAAAATGTATGTGAAACTCAAACAACAGATAGCCAGAACTAGACGCTTGATCAAGTGGAAAAAAAGAGACTCGTTCCGCAAATTTAGTAAGTGTATCAGCCAACCATTTTGGGAGGGTGGAAAATAAATTTCGAGAAATCACCCGAGAGGTAGTGTGATCACCGACCAATGTTTCAAGAAAATACTGGAACAACTGAAACCTATTATTGCAATGCCGGGAATGAATTTGGAGTATTGATGTGATGCAGACCCGTTTCCCCTAGCAACTACATTTTGTCTTGGTGAATGCCCTTGTTTCAATACTGAATAATCATGATTTTTTTTTTAATTTCAGGAAATGCTCAGAATTTAGTTGTTGAACGACTGATGAGCAATATTGAAAGGAGTAGGTGATAATAGAAGATCTTTTTACAGTGGTGGCAATTAGATTTTGAGCCCCAGCCATTTGTCCTTCAACAAATGAATTCTGATAATTTCTTAAGATTATTATATAAACATGATGATTCAGACTGTAAAAAGATCGTCTCCTGTCACCCCCCCCCGTTGTTACATTGACAGTAAGTAGATCTCAAGCCCCGCCCATCAGTCTACTGAATTCTGATAATTTCCTGAGATTAAGAAAAATAACATGATGATTCAGTACTAAAACAAGGGCATTCAACAAGACGATTGCCTGGCCAATCAAAAAGCAAATCGTATTTTGTGGCCTCCCTCTTTTTACAATGCCGATAATGAGATCTTAAATCCCGCCCATCTGTCGTAACTTCTAAATTCTGATCATTTTCTGAGATTATTACTAAAACACGATGATTCAGTAGTAAAATTTGGATATTCAGCAAGATAAAGCGCTGGCTAGTCAGAAGCTTGATCGTCTATTGTCGCCCCCCCCCTTTTTTACAGTCTCAACAATAAGGTCTTAAGCACCTCTCATCTGTCATTCGACTACTAAATTTTGAATATTTCCTGAGATTACTACAATAACTTGATGATTCAGTACTAAAAAAAAGGGCACTTTTGAGAGACGATAGATACGATGGTTATAGAGGTACTTATTGCCATGGATATAAGGAATGGCTTGGAATATTATGTGATTGATCTAAAAAGGTTTACTATCCCTGACTATGTTCAGTTGCTTGGTGTAAGGTGTGGGAAGTGAAAATATTTAATATGCATGGGCAAACTTTCTGCATACTTGGAATTTTTGAAGAAAATGCGATAACAACCCTTGAGAGTCGAAAAATCACTTAGGGGGTGGTTTTAACCTCGCTATCCCCTGCGTAAGTAAACGAGACTAGGTTTAATCGAAAGCTGTCGTCAACGCAGATTCCCGGAATTTCTTAAGAAAATGCGATAACAACTCTTGAGAGTCGAAAAACCACATAAGAGTGGTTTTAGCCCTGTTATCCCCTGCTTGAAAAAACGAGACTAGGTTCTATCGAAAGCTGTCGTCAACGTAGATTTTTTACATTCTCGGAATTTCTGAAGTAAATACGATACTACCCCATATAGCCAAAAATAGCATTCAAGGGTGGTTTCAACCCCGTCCTACTAAAGAAAACCGAAGTGGGCTTTTTCGTTCAATATTATGAGAATATGTCGAGCGGTGAACACGTCTGTGAGCGTTGCTCTGATAATTTCATCGTAAATACAAAGTTTATACGTTGTTTTTCATGTCAAGTTAAATTTCATCTTGTCTGTGTATCTGTAAAAGATGCATGGGCAAAAATTATTAGTGAAAACTCAAACATTTACTGGGTTTGTGATGATTGTAAGGTTAAAGTGATGGAAAATCAATTGTTATTGGTGAAAGAAAATGAGTGTCTTAAAAGAGAGAAATATCTACAAGAAAAGCTTCTTGAAGAGATGGAATATTCGAGTAAAATTCAAAAACAATTTATAAAAGCACTAGAAATTAATTCTGAAACGTCAATGAGCGGCTTGAACCCTCAAGGTCATCCCAATATTCGTTCCAACTCGATTTCATCAAACAAATCTGCAAGTGTGAAAAGTAAACATACCGGGAACGATAATACATTTGTCACCGATACCACTACTGAGCGGCTGTTGCGAACTAAGAATGAAAATATAAATAAAAATAGTTTGCCCAGAAATATATTACCGGCACCTTCAAGTCATATAATTGCAGGAATAAATATGGCTAACCCACAGGATGAATGGGTTCATGTACAGAGAAAGAAAAGACGTAAGTTTGTTGTGGGACAAAATAAAGAATTAACTGGTATTAAAACAATACCAAAATATACTTCTCTACATGTTACGAGACTGGCCCCGGGAACGACAACTGATGATCTAAAAAGTATACTTGTTGGAAATTTTCCTGAAGTAATTTGTGAACCGTTACGTTCTAAACATCCTGAAATTTATTCATCAATGAAAATTTCAATTAATCAAGAAAACCTGAATAATATATGGAAAAAGGACATATGGCCAAATGGAGTTCGTGTTTCACAGTTTTTCAAAAAGGCAGGTCCCCACCGAAATTGCAGTGGAGGATCTCCCAAGGTCAATAAAATAGATGTACACACCCCCTTTCAAGGAACTTATTTAAAAATTCTGAATGTTAACGCCCAAGGAATAGGAAACAAATTGAACATTATGGAAATCCTGGTGGATGATCAACTCCCGGATGTTGTGTGTGTGACTGAACATATGTGTAGCAGTGAAAGTGTAGAGTATATTTCTTTACCTGGATATATAATTGCGGCACATTACTGCCGTGAGACAACGATTCATGGAGGTACTTTAATTTTTGTTAAAAATGACATAGAATTCAAAAACTGCAATTTTCAGGTATTTGCTCTGACATTCATTGTGAGTGCTGTGCCGTTAAAATAAGATTTCATGATTTGAATGTAAATATATTGTGCGTTATAGATCTCCTTCCGGAAACTATGACATTTTTTTGAAAGAATTATCTATTATACTAGAACGCAGCTTCCGCAAAAACGACTTGATATTTGTCTGTGGCGATTTGAACGTCAATTATCTGGATCTCAATTGTGGCAAAAACGATTACTTGATGATATTATGTTGTGTTTTGATCTCAAAATAACTTCTTCCGAGCCTACCAGGATATTCACAAATAAAAATAATCATACATCAATTTCCAAACTTGACTACATTCTAACGAATGTCAAACCCGATAGCTATAACTGTCGGGTTTTTGAGCCTCATTTAGGGGATCATAAGGCAATGTTACTTTGTTATGTGGTTACTAAAACCCCACAGGACAAAAAAATGGAAAAACATAAACTCATTAGGGACTGCTCTGAACAAAATCTATTTCATCTAAATAAGGTCATCTCAGAAAGCGATTTCTCTAGCATTTATACTGCATCTTCTGTCGATTGTGGTTTTTACCACTTACTACAAACTATACAGTGCTCAATAGAGGACTGCTGCCCACTACGAAAAGTTTCGGTTAATAATAAAAATTGTGGATGGGTGACTGAAAAAGTTCGACAAGAAAGCCGTGCTTTGAAAAACTTATTTTGGCTGAGCAAGTCCACAAACTCGAATTATTTGTCAGAATTATATAAAAGCAAGAAAAAGACTACAGACTACTTTTAACTAACACCAAACTTGAGTTTAACCGAAATATTCTATGTCGTTCCGTAAATATGAATAAAACTGTATGGAATATTGTGAACGAGGCGACCGGGAGAAAAGCTAGGCCTAAATTTCCCCATCACTGCTAATAGGTGATGCTTTTTGCTCCGATACCAATAAAATTGTAAATGCGTTTGGTGAATATTTTTCTACTGTTAGTACAAAATGTATCCAACAACATTATGGGACCACATTTTCAAATATTTGTACATCGTCTAGGATTAATTGCAACACCTTTTTTTTTCCATCCTGTGACTCATATGGAGGTATTTCAAGCAATCACAAGTTTAAAAATAATAAGAGTACTGATGCTGATTCGGTTTCCGCTAGAATGCTGAAATCATTTGCTCAACCAATCATTGAACATCTGGTTTACCTTATTAACCTTTCAATTACCAACGGCGTATTTCCATCTCGTCTGAAGTTGTCTACTGTGGTTCCGGTATTTAAGAAAGATGATCCTACTATTATTAGTAATTATAGACCAATTTGTTTGCTTAGTGTTTTTTCAAAGATAATCGAAAGGATAGTATTTGACCGAATGCTGGATTTCTTGGGTGGGTTCGGTTTGTTGAGTCGTGCTCAGCATGGTTTTCGGACGGGGCGTTCAGCACAGACTGCTGCCGTGTCTTTCATTGAACATGTTTATGCGTGTTTAGATGCTGGTCTATGGGTGTGCGGTCTCTTCTTTGATCTTTCGCGTGCATTCGATTGCTTAAACTTCGAGAACATACACAAAAAGCTGTTTAGTTTGGGATTTCGAGGAGTTTTTCTCCAGTGGATCAATAGTTTTTAACGGACAGGTATTTATGTGTCAAATTAGCTGAATACATTTCTGATACATTTGGGTGTCCTCTTGGGTGTTCCACAGGGGTCCGTGTTGGGTCCACTAATTTTCTTACTTTTCATCAATGACATGCCGGAACATGTGATTGCTGAGTGGATCACAATGTATGCCGATGATACGTCATTTGTAATTTCGGCCACAACACTTGAAGAACTCGTAAATAACTGCAAAAATCTAATAAAAAGTTTCACGAAATGGTGCAAGGATAACTCTGTTATTGTCAATGTTGATAAGACTGAGTGGGTCATTTTCAGCCTCAGGGCTAGAAATGAGACTATAACGCTGAAGCATGACGATGTAATTGTCAGGTCAAAATCAGGCATCAAGTTTCTTGGCTTGATGGTGGACGACCAATTGAGGTGGTGTGATCACATCCAATATTTGAGCACTAAACTGAACAAGGCTTATTATGCTATGAGCAGGATAAGGGAATCTCTGCCCATGGAGTCATTAATCACCGTGTATTACGGACTTTTCCATGCACATTTGGACTATGACATCTTGCTCTGGGGTAACTCAGTAAGTGTTGGCAGAATTTTAATTTGTCAGAAGAGGTTAGTACGCCTGATGTTCGGCTTGAGCTCGCGTACATCTTGTCGTAATGTTTTTGTTCAAAAGCAGATAATGACTGTGCCTTCATTATATATTTACAGATCCTTATTATATGCGAAAGAAAATATCAATACACTGCCTAATCTATCGGATGGACACGGTTATAATACCAGAAATGTGTCCACTTTATCTGTTCCTGCGCACAGGACATCCAGGTATGAGTCCTCTCCAAATTTTCAAAGAATAAGATTCTTCAATCATCTGCCCCCTGCAATGAGAGAACTGCGATTTTCTGTGTTCAGGAGTAGATTGAAACAGATTTTGTTAAATAAGGCTTATTATAGCGTGGGGGAATATCTGGGAGATTCTGTTTTTTGTTAACATTTATATATTGCAAATTTTCATTGTTTCTTTTTATTGTAATTTTTCCTATTTTTCTATTGACTTGTCCTATACATGTAAAAATGTCAAAAAGGATTGAATAAAATGTTATGTTATGTTATGTTAATAACTGAGCGGGAATTTTAAGCAAGTAAGGAATTTTTCGAAAGATGAATAAGTGTACTTCTTGAAATTTAAACAGAAAAGGACTTTTTTCATATAACCAATGAACCCACGTGATAAGAGGAATAAATGAGTGGGATATTTTCCCGATTGAAAGTTGTCGGAAGTTCAGTGAAATTCTCAAATTCTCCCATTGAATGTTTTCCACAACGCTCTGGCGGACGCCTATGGGTGTTCGGGAATAGTCGAATACTTTACCAGCTAACCAGCTTTACCGGCTATCTGCACACGGGTGGAAGAATTATGTTTATACAAATCATTCAATTTTTTCTATTGTGACACTGTTTTATAGATGACAGGATTTTAACGGAATTTATCCTGAATTCATGAAACATTTAGGACCATGTCTTGGTTATTGTCTTCCTTTAACAATACTCTGAATTCAGGAAACTTTCCTTCCAAATTTCGTAAGGCTAAAGTAATAGGTTTTTTGAAACGAGGAAATAATCCTTGAGATCATAGTAGTTATCGACCAATCAGTTCATTTAGTGTTCCTTTCAAGATATTAGAAAGCTTAATTCTTTTTAGAATTGAATTTACTATAGAAAATGCTTTACAAAATTTCCTGGAGGGTTTTAGGAAAAACAAAAAATTGTTCAGATCATATTCTCAGACTAACAACTTTCATAGAATCAGTGTTACTGCAACTCGGTGTTGTTGGTTGCATTCGTTTATTTTCTGTTCCAGAATGCTTGTTCGTTTCGTGCGGCCCGCGTATGTTCATTTCTTTCTCTATGGACGTATATTTACGTGTGGACATATGTTGGAGATATACGACAGTGCGAGACGAAAGGAGTCGTAGTTCGAATACAGACATCGACGCTCGTTCGGAACAGTGCAAGAATTTTCTTCGTTTCTTCGCTATCTTTCTCGTTAATTTCTACAAACTAGAACTCTGGTGAAAAAGTGACTATTTCTCGCTCGTGAGTGACACATTGATGTGCTGTAAAACCAACAGGTACGCAATCGTCGATACTCCAGCATTCGCCTTTCTTTCGAGTCATTTTTTTCATATTTTTTCAGAATTTCATTATTAATTTCTTTGCTTTCATTTCATTTCAAAGGCCGTGTCGTGCCATTTTGTCCTCTTTTTTGTCCTGTTGTTCATTTCTTGAAACTTGCACGGTTTCACGTCTACAATATCTTTGGTCAGGCCGTGTCGTGCCATTTTGGTCCTTCTTGAGCCGCATATTTTCGAACCGCGTTTTCAAAATTATTGCGATCAAGCATTTTGGAATTTTTTCATTTCGTTTTTTCATTTGCATTTATTTCAATCTGTCATTATTCACGTGACCTCGAAAACTTGATAAGATATCGAACACATTCATAAATCCTTTAATATCTGCGCATGTTAAAAGAATTTAGCTTTCATTACCTTTCATTTGTTTTTCTCATCTATGCTCATAACCTTGATTCGAAACATAAACAAAGATTGACATTCTTGTTTTTGTTTATTTACATTTCATTATTTTCATTTGTTTATTTTCAACTCGATTTTCAATTTAATAGATTCAATCTTAATTATTTGCTTTATTAATTAATTTAGTTCTTTTCAATCGGTTAGTCTATTTACTCTTTTTTCGAAATTACTCAAAACGAAATTCATATTGTTTTCTGCAGTATACCTTGAATAATAATAATGGCGACAAAATTGAAACAACTCAAAGCTCGTCGTCAAATTGTTATTGATGATCTCGAGGAAATTCTCAATTTAGCACAATTCGCTGTCACTGATGAGAGTTTACATGTTAGATTCAAATTAAGATGTGAAATACTTGACGATATTCTCGTGGACTTTCAAAATTTACATACGTCTATTGTCTCTATGATAGTATCTTCCGAAGAACCCGAATTGAACACTGAGAAGGTTATTCGAACAGCCTTTATGGATAATTATTACACCATCAGAACAACTTATGTTAATTTATTTCCTGTAGTAAACATTCCAGTAAAAAACCAAGACAGTTGCTCTATTAGTTCGCCAAATGTTAAACTTCCAAAGATAGTATTGCCCATTTTCAATGGGAATTATAAAGAGTGGCCTACTTTTTTCGATATGTTCCAAAGTTTGGTACATGAAAATTCTAACTTGAGTCAAATAGAAAAGTTTCAATACCTCCTTAGTTCACTTTCTTCTCATGCTTTAAATTTAGTTAAAGGATTTCCATTGACTGCTGAAAATTATGAAAGCGCTTTTCAGACATTGGCGGAAAGATATCAAAATAAAAGACTTCTCGCTAATACATGTTGGAAGGAAATCTGTAATGTTCCAAAGCTACAGGGTGATTCAGCTAAAGACCTTAGGCGAATTCTAGAAGTTTTTGCGGAAAACTTATCGGTATTAAGGAATTTAGGTTTACTCATTGACCAGTGGGACTTCGTTTTATTTCACATTCTCATTCAGAAATTAGATTCAGCAACGATCAAACGTTTTGAATTACAAGAATGTTCAACCGATATTCCGTCGTTTGTCAATTTGCGAAATTTCCTGACAAATCAGTGTATAGCCTTGGAGGCAGTAGCTCTTTCTCTTCCTTCGAAAACTCATTCAGTTTCGAATTCTCCAGTTTTGAAATCTAGTTCTCTCTCAATGAATAAAAGAAATTCGACTCTTCTCGTTCAAACGGAAACTGAATCATTCAAAAAACGTATAACCTGTAATTATTGCAAGTTAGCTCATAATATTTACAAATGTCCATCATTTTGGAACAAACTGTTCAAGATCGGTTCAAGATTGTGAAGAACAAAATTGGTGTATCAATTGCCTCCATTCTGGACATAAGATTAACAATTGTTCTTCAAGGTCAAATTGTCGTACTTGCCACGGAAAGCATCATACCCTGTTGCACATGCGCAATAATGCGGATAATAATTCTTCAACAGAGACGTTTCATTTCAATGCTGCAAATTCATCGGATTCAGGCTCAGCTCAGGTTTTAACCAATGTTACTTCAAATTCTACCGTTCTCTTAGCAACCGCTGAGGTTGAAATTCGTGATGCTTGGGGTAGATATCAGAGGGTCCGAGTTCTGTTAGATGGAGGCTCTCAAATAAATATTATAACTCAATCGTGTGTAAATAGATTAGGCTTGAAAATTTGTGATGCTTCATTTTCGATAAATGGAATTTGTGAAAGCTCATCTTCTGCTAATTGCAGCACTGAATGTACTATTCGTCCATCAGGTCAAATAAATCCATCTTTTACATTCGACGCCGTCGTGATTCCGAAGATTTGTGCGGAGATGCCGAGTTCTTTCGTAAATTATTCGTTTTGGAATTGTGTACAAAACAAGAAGTTAGCAGATCCGAACTTTTCCATTCCGAAATCAATAGACCTTCTCCTCGGAGCGGATATATTCTCTTTAATAATTCGACCGGGTCGTATCGAGGGTAACGGTTTGGAACCAACAGTACTTGAGACAGTATTTGGTTGGGTTTTCATGGGAAAGATTCAATCACCTAACATATCAGTTAACAATTTTCATTTGTCATTGTCTGAATCAGGTTTAAACTCCTCGTTGAAAAGATTTTGGGAACTTGAAGAAGTTTCAGAGAATGTTATTGTATCACCAGAAGATCAATTTTGTGAGAGCTTGTATAATCAGAACTATTCTAGAAATACATCTGGACGGTACACTGTGGCATTACCATTTAAACCTGATCAGTCAACTCTTTCATTCGGTGACACATATTCTCTAGCACTACGTCGTTTTTTATCCCTTGAACGTAAACTTATTAAAAATCAGAATATATACAGGGAATACTCTACTTTCATGCAGGAATATTTAGAAAAAGATCATATGTCATTGATTTCTACTAGTTCGGATTATGAAAATACTTTTTATATCCCTCACCATTGTATAATCAAACCAAACAGTCCATCCACAAAGTTGAGGGTTGTTTTCGATGCGTCAGCTCATGTACCCGGTCATTTATCTTTAAATGATACTCTATTGATAGGTCCTAAATTACAAAAGGATATTATTGCCATTTTGATGAACTTTCGTGTTCATCGGTTCGTTTTCACAGCTGATATCAAACAAATGTATCGTCAAATATTAGTTCAAAAATCACATCGAGACTTTCAAAGAATATTGTGGCGGTTTTCTCCATCGGAACCCATAAAAACCTATCAGCTGAATACCGTTACGTACGGAGTTGCACCAGCACCTTTTCTTGCCCTTCGAACTTTGGCACAGTTGGCCAAGGATGAGGAAGCTCGTTTTCCGAAAGCATCCAAAATTTTGCTCACAGACATTTATGTCGATGATGTCGTTACAGGTTGTGATGATTTGGAAGACGCAAAAACGTTGCAAAAGGAACTGATTTCCTTATTGAATTGTGGTGGTTTTGAGCTCCGAAAATGGAGTAGTAACAGTTCTCAATTACTCTCAACCATACCTCTAGATCATCAATATCACCATTCTTTGGAGTTTGATATAGATCCGATAGTCAAAATTCTCGGTTTGAGGTGGTTTCCTTCGTCGGACGAATTTTCTTATTTTGCGGAAACTACTGTTCAGGTATGTACCAAACGTACCATACTTTCAGAACTTTCTCGAATTTTCGACCCTTTGGGGTTCCTTTCTCCATTTACTTTTCTTGCTAAACATTTGCTCCAGCATCTTTGGACATTAGGTTTGCAGTGGATGATACACTTCCAGACGATGTTAGCCGTCGCTGGAATCAGTGTAAATCCGAATTAACCGAATTGGGTAAATTAAAGATACCTCGGAAACTTGCATCGAAATCATTTTATCGTTGCGAACTTCATGGTTTCGGAGATAGTAGTGAGCGTGGCTACGCAGCCGTGGTATATTTCAAGTTTTTCAATTTTGACGGCTCCATTGACATCTCTTTCGTAGGTGGTAAATCAAAGGTCTCCCCATTGAAGAGAATTTCACTTCCAAGACTGGAATTGTGTGCTTGTCTCTTATTATCAAAACTCATTAATGTGGTTTCCTCTGTTTACCAATCAGCCTTTACAATAGATGACATTTTTGCTTGGTCTGATTCAATGGTAGCTCTAACATGGATTAAGTCTTCTCTCATCGATGGAAGACATTTGTAAGCAATCGCACTACTCAAATTCAGGACTTAGTTTCAACAGAAAATTGGTATCATGTTCAATCGAAAGACAATCCAGCTGATTGTGCTTCACGCGGCTTAACGCCAACCGAACTGTTGAATTGCTCTTTGTGGTGGACAGGCCCTGACTGGCTTCGTTCCAAACATCTCACCGTCGCAAATGATGAAATAGAGAATTCTCTTCATCTTGTACAAACAGAAGAGCGTCACCTCTCTTTGTCAACTTTCATTTCTCTATCGTTTGTTGATGATTTGCTCTCCAGGTATTCATCCCTGTCCAAGGTTCAAAGGATGGTAGCTTACATTTTCAGATTCGTTAACTTCATAAAAACTCTAAAGCTCCTAGGATATATAGATTTTCCGCAGTTCATCTCAAAGATGCACTTTTTCATCATAAAACAGGTTCAACGGGTTGTGTTCAAGGAACAGATCGATAATCTCATCTCGGGAGGTCCCATATCTAGGTTACTTCGAAAATTGAGTCCATTTGTTGGAGAAGATGGTGTTCTCAGGGTGGGCGGTCGTCTGTCTTTTTCTGGTCTGGCTCTTGATCACAAACACCCAGCTTTGCTTCCTTCATTTCATCGTCTTACAGGGCTCCTTATTCAGCATTTCCACAAAATATGTCTGCATCCAGGTGCCCAGACTTTACAGTTCCTTCTGTCTCAACAGGTCATACAGGAGTTTTATACAGTCCACTTAGAGATTGAGTCTGTGCTCAATTCTCGCCCTCTATGTCCGCTTGGTAATGGTCCGAATGACATATCTGCACTGACACCAGGACATTTTCTTACTCTGGCTCCATTAACTGCTATTCCTGAACCAGATTTATCTCACCTATCTATCGGTCGATTATCGCGTTGTCAGCTTTTATTAACTCGTATCCATCAGGATTTTTGGAAAAGATGGAATTTAGAATATCTGAACACACTGCAACAACGAAAAAGGTGGTTCAATAGTGACTCGCCTCCTTATTCAATAGGTGCACTCGTCTTGATAAAAGATGATCAACTCCTCCATTGCGCTGGCGACTTGGACGCATTGAGAAATTGCATCCTGGCGCTGATAAAATGGCTAAAGTAGCTACTGTTCGGACTACTCAAGGTGTACTGCAGAGATCAGTGGTTAAATTATGTCCATTACCTCTTCAATAGTTCTGACATATGTTGATGTATATATGTATATATGTATATATTTTTTTTCGCTTTATGTTCGATATCTTCTCAATTTGTTATTTGCTTTGTTTCATAAAATATTCTATTTTAGGTGGGCGGTTATGTTACTGCAACTCGGTGTTGTTGGTTGCATTCGTTTATTTTCTGTTCCAGAATGCTTGTTCGTTTCGTGCGGCCCGCGTATGTTCATTTCTTTCTCTATGGACGTATATTTACGTGTGGACATATGTTGGAGATATACGACAGTGCGAGACGAAAGGAGTCGTAGTTCGAATACAGACATCGACGCTCGTTCGGAACAGTGCAAGAATTTTCTTCGTTTCTTCGCTATCTTTCTCGTTAATTTCTACAAACTAGAACTCTGGTGAAAAAGTGACTATTTCTCGCTCGTGAGTGACACATTGATGTGCTGTAAAACCAACAGGTACGCAATCGTCGATACTCCAGCATTCGCCTTTCTTTCGAGTCATTTTTTTCATATTTTTTCAGAATTTCATTATTAATTTCTTTGCTTTCATTTCATTTCAAAGGCCGTGTCGTGCCATTTTGTCCTCTTTTTGTCCTGTTGTTCATTTCTTGAAACTTGCACGGTTTCACGTCTACAATATCTTTGGTCAGGCCGTGTCGTGCCAATCAGGCTTCAATAATGAGTTGAAAACAGGAGCTGCTTTCATTGATTTATCCTCGGCATATGACACTGTGTGGAAAGATGGATTAATTTTAAAACTCTATACTCATCTGAAATGTGGAAAAATGGTAAGATTATTAGAAAATATGTTATCTGATAGATGGTTTCGTGTTTTTATGGACAATATGAATTAAAAAACGGTCTTCCTCAAGGATCAGTTCTAGCTCCTTTACTTTTCAATTTATATCTCAGTGATTTACCCACTACATCATCTCAGAAATTTGCTTATGCTGACGACATTGCTATTGCTCACCAACATTCGGAATTCCATACTCTGGATAACATACTATCTTCTGATTTTAAAATTTTAAAGAATTATTTTATTGAGTGGCGATTATGTTCCAATAAAAAAAATCAGAGGTATCTTGTTACCATCTGAATAATCATGAAAAATATAGGAAATTAGCTGAAACTTTCAATGATTCTTCTATCGAACATAATTTCTATCCAAAATACTTAAGAGTTAAATTAGATTCATCCCTCTATTACAAGGATCAGAAATGAGATTTTTATTGAACATTTCATAAGAGTTCCACTCAATCTTCCATAATTCTCTATTGCTTATGTTCATATTGAAGAATGTATTATACCAGAATGGTTTACGTGACTTCAATCTTGAAATTTTATTTTATGGAATGTATGAAATAATTGGAAATAAATTAGGAAAAATATGATATTTGCTCCAAGAAATCAGAGCTGCAGACAATCTGTAAATAAGGGGAGGGAAAATGTTAGACAAAACTGGCTCAGATCATTTAAATGGGCCTAAAACTGAAAACTAGGAATAATATCCTTGAGAAATTAGCTGGGTCATCTTGGGGTGCTGATGCTTCCACTCTTCGCATAGCATCTCTAGCCTAAGTCTTTTCTGCAGCTGAGTATTGTTGCTCAGTTTGGTTTAATAGTGCAAATACACAAAAACATCGAAATACAATTGAGTACATCCAAAACAATCATTACTGGCACCATAAGATCTACACCGGCTCATTGGTTACCAGTTTTGTCTAACATTTTCCCTCTCCTTATTCGCTGATAGATGGCAGCTCTGAATTCTATGAGCGAATATCATTTTTTCCTAATTTATTTCCAATTATTTCATACATTCCACAAAATAAAATTCCAAGATTGAAGTCACGTAAACCATTCTGGTATAATACATTCTTCAAAATGAACATAAGCGATAGAGAATTATGGAAGATTGAGTGGAACTCTTATGAAATGTTCAATAAAAATCTCATTTCTGATCCTTCTGAAAATATTCCGGGTTTTGATCTCCCAAGAAAAATTTGGACAGTTCTTAATTTTTTGAGAACAGGTCATGGTCGTACCGATAGCATGCTATTCAGATGGAACTCAGTTTCAAGCGCAAGTTGTGAATGTAGACATGCAGACATGCAGAAGAAACAATACCTCATCTCATCAATAATTGTCCCATATATAAATTTCAAGGTGGTTTTAGGGCTATTCACGAAATTTCAGATTCTTTCTTGGAATGGGTTAAAAATTTTAAACAAATTTAATATGTATATTTTGAATTCAGTTCTTTTATCTGCGTTTATCTTTTTATTTTCAGATTAGATATATGCAACTTGAAGAAGCCCCTGTGATTATTACTTGAAGATCACTCTGGAAGAAAGAAGTCCCTCAAATATATTTAAGATTATTTCTGTACATGCACAATACTTATGCGGGGAGCCAGGGTTTTTTTCGGTGGGTTTTTTCCTTAGGCTTCTATGTCATACGCCGAATTGTAAGACACCTCGTCACCAACCCTTGCTAACATTTGTTTGTAAGCCAATAGTTGAAAATAATATATATAAATATATAGACGATCCGAAAAAATTATGAGATATAAATGTGATGTACATATGATAAATATACTTTTTTGTATGTGTTTGTTTTTTTTTTACTCTGTATTCTTTGTATTTAACTGAAAATCAGATGTATAGTATGATCCTTGTTGAGCTAACTAACCACTAACCCAACAAATCGATAACGAAAATGCCTATGCCGAGATGCGTCTGTACCGTTAACCAATCAGAATCAATTTGATATTATGATGACAGCATTCTCAGACAATTCCTAAATTGGAAAATTTATTTTGTAGCATTCGATGCTAAAAGTAGATATATTTATTTCATAGATATAGAGACCGTATCTATGAATTATATATATATATACAGCCTTGGCCAAAAGTATTGAGCACCCATGTCACCTTTCAGTTTTTTGAACAGGGTCAAACCGAAATAAAATGAAACAATTCCTGTATGTTTATATCATTATTTATTAACACATAATCAATATTTTGTGGGTCCACCTTTTGCATTAATTACGGCAGAAATTCTTTTTGGTATCGAGTTCACTAGTTTTCTACAGTCTTCAGTCGTTATCGCGTTCCACTCCAGACGCAAGCAGCATTTTAGCTCTTCTTTGTTGTTAATAGTATGGCGCCGGACTCTGCGCTTTAATAAACCCCATAAATGCTCTATGGGGTTTAGGTCCGGAGACTGGGCAGGCCAGTCCAGAAGTTCAATGCAATTTTCTCGAAACCATGTCATCGAGCGAGCAGACTTGTGGCACGGCGTGTTATCCTGCTGAAATTTAACGCCATCTATATTTGTGTCTCCAAAAAGTGTGTTGAATGAATACAACAACGCAGATTCTAGTACATTTATTATATACTTTTCAGAGTTCATGCGACCCTCACACACGAACAATTCGCCAACTCCAGAATCAGTCATGCAGCCCCAAACCATTATGCTGCCGCCACCGTGTTTTACAGTTGGTACTACACACTCTAGTTTAAATTCTTGACCTACCCGGCGACGCACAAAGATCACACCAGGTGTTCCAAACATCTGCAACAACGAGAAAAATATTGAGCCCCGAGAAAAATATTAAATTAAAATAAAGAGGCATTTTTTTCAAACTGTTTATGAAATATTATAAGGACAGTAAATTAACTAACTTACCTCAAAGTTTGATTCATCTGACCACACGACATTTGACCAATCTTCTGCAGTCCAACTTCGGTGTTTTAAAGCCCATTCATATCGAGCTTTCTTGTTGTCATCCGAGAGCCATGGCTTCTTTCTGGCTTTACACCCTCTCAAACCAGCTTCCTGAAGTCCTCTGCGAATTGTGCGAGCAGAAATTGATGGTGTAATTTCTACTGACAATTCAGCAGCAAGCTCGAAAGATGTTTTTTTCCTATTTTTTAACGATTCTCTCAATAACTGACGATCTTGACGACCTGTAGTGATGCGTCCACAACGAAGGGCAGTAGGGAACTGATAAATAAAGACGAAATGTGCAAAAATAGCAAACTTTATGGCACCCAGGTGTTTTATTGCTTTTTGCGGCACATGTAATTATTTTTAATCCTTTTTAGATGCCGACAAAAGAATCCTTAAACAATAGCTTTGTTTTTCCCACACTTGCCGTGCACCTGCGAAATTTTTTAGGGTGCTCAATACTTTTGGCCAAGGCGGTATATATACAGGGTGGCCATTTGAAAACGAAAAAGACGAGATTACAGACGAAAAAATTTTTTCGATAGAAATGCTCTGACAGGTCGATTTCTGTTTCAAGGGGGACAACTTAAGATGTAGGTTACGGACGCATAGCTCTTCAACCCTTGTTACTACAACCCTCACCCCCTAATTTTGAATAGTGAAGATGGGGTGAGTGATACCTCATTTGAAAGGTATTTTTATACTGATTTCAGCACAGTAATTTTTTTTTCAT
Organism: Micraspis discolor; assembly: GCA_030674115.1. Classification (NCBI taxonomy): domain Eukaryota; kingdom Metazoa; phylum Arthropoda; class Insecta; order Coleoptera; family Coccinellidae; genus Micraspis; species Micraspis discolor. The sequence goes on along the minus strand of JARTUT010000911.1, from coordinate 109,956 downwards.
TTTATGCATTAGTTCTCGAAATATTCTTAACTAAGTATTTGGAAATGAAGTGGTGTTTTCATGGCACTTGTAGTGTTTTTTTGTGAAAAATCGACATTTTGAGCTTCAAAACAACCATGACTGTGGCTTCCCTCCTTCAATCCACTGACATAGAAATCTTTAATCAAGATGTCGAACAAACAAAGCGTATTGCATATTGTGCTTCAGCAGGATGGAGCTCCTCCACACTACGCCTTAGCCCAGTCCTACATTGGAAGCGGATTCGGTCTGGCCAGCCAACCAGACCCGATTTGATTCTCTTGCAGAGCAGTCCAGACCAGATCGAACACTGCCTCCAATGTAGGAGGACAGTACGTTTTCTTTGTTTTGGTTTCCTCCAGACCCAGCCAGACCCGTCCAGACTGTCTGATCTGGAGAAATTCCGCTTCCAATGTAGGACTGGCCTTACCAGTTCAAAGATTTCCAAATTGGAGAAGGGGTCCCACTGAATGGCCAGCCAGATCGCCAGATCTGTCACCACTAGATTTCTTTCTTTGGGGCCACTTGAAGAGTAAAATTTACTCTACACAGCCCGATTCCATAGCAGTGGCGGCTTTTCAGGTGAAGGGAGTGAAGTGACTCTTCACCTAAAAATTCCTAGGGTCAGGGTCGCCTAATATGTTCATTTAGGATGATAATTATTAATCATTATTTATACAATAATTTAATCGTTTCATTAGCTCCATGTCAGAACTCAGGAGACGTTTATTATCGAGAACATTTATTACATTACACGAAACCCATTATAAATACATATCTTGTCGCTTGCCGCATCGAGTGAAGAGGTTTATCACGGAACTTGCACCTCGATCGCTCAAGCAGACTGCGTTGCTATGGTAACGGGTGACGTCACCGGGGCTTTCTATTACGGTTTCTAGCTGTAGTGAAGAGCTTCAGTAACCCTCTGCACCTGTTACGTTCGTCGGTGTTTTTTGAATTCATTGCAACTTCTGAACAGTCTGATGGAAAATCTATTCAGCTTGCGAAAGGATTTTCAAGTGACTTCAATAGAATAGAATAGAATAATTTATTCATCCTGATAGACATTCTACAATGTATAGGACATGTCAGTTATACCAAATTAAAACACAACAATGAATAAAGAAGAAGGAAAAAAAAACAAACTTAATTCTAAAGAATATCATTAAGATATTCTTCAACACTGTAAAACATTTCTTTTGAAGTAAAGTTTTCACTACCTTACGAAATTTCAATTTATTAAGTGATTTTATGTCATTCGGCAATTTATTGTACAATTTTACACATTGGTATATGGGCGACTTCTCAAATTTGCTTGTTTTATGGCCAGGAAAAGAGAAAACATGTATATTTCTTGTAGCATAATTATGAAAACAAGATAGGCTGGCAAATTTCTGTTCGTTATCTCTAGCATAGAGAAGAATTTTGTAAATATATATGCATGGAAGTGTCAATATTTCATGCTTTATGAACCAAGGTTTACAAGACGTTCTGTTCATTAATCCGAACATCATTCGCATTATACGTTTTTGTGCTATAAATAGTCTATGCAAATCGGAAGTAGCACCCCAGATTTCAACATTATATGACAAGTGACTATAAACCAGACTGTAGTAGACCGATATCAAAGCACCGAGTGGAAGCGAGCTCTTAAGTCTACTGATAGCATAGTAGGCAGCAGAGATTTTCTTACTGAGATATTCAACATGACCAGTCCACCGTAGTACACTGTCAACCACAAGGCCCAGGAATTTTGTTGTCTCCTTAGACACAAGAACATCTGAATCACAATTAAGGGTTAAAGGAATGCTCTGCCTTAACTCGAATTTTATTAATTCAGTTTTATCAACATTTAATATAAGTCTGTTTGCATGACACCAGGACTTGAACTTTTCAACTAGATTCTTACAGAGACCAACAAGCTCATCCACACTCATCGCTCTCACAATAAAAGATGTGTCATCTACGAAAATGATAATTTTATCTGTCTTAACAAAATGGGGCAAATCGTTTATGAACAGTATAAATATTAGTGGTCCTAGGACAGAGCCCTGTGGAACTCCGAGTTCTAATTCGAATTGGGACGATTATACATTGTTAACTCTAACTGATATTTTCCACTTAGAGGTATAATCAACCAGCCATCGCAGAAATATACCCCGAAAACCCATGTTGTAGAGCTTACTCTCAATGAAACTAGGTGCTATAGTATCAAAAGCTTGTGATAAGTCGAAGAAAATGCCAGCAACAACATATTCTTCATCCAGTGAGGTATACACAGTCTGAACAAAATCTAAAGTTGCTGTTTTAGTTGAATAACCGCGTCTGAAACCATGTTGATTTTCACAAAGTAAGTTGAACCTATCTAAAAACTCAATCATTCTATCAAGAACTATTCTTCCAACAATTTTAGAAAAACATTTAGAATTGAAATTGGGCGGTAATTTGAGATTTCCTCAACTTCGTTCTTTTTGTGAATGGGAATTACTTCAGCAAGCTTGAGTATGTACGGAAAGATTCCCGAAGATATCGATTCATTAGTAAGATGTGCTAGATGTTCAGCTAAATATTCAGATATAAATTTAAAAACCCTAACGGGGACATATTGGAATCCAGAACTATTCCTATTTTCAGCTTATCAAATGAAGACAGTATCTCTCGTCGGTCTACAGGATGAAAATAAAAGGTGCTGTGGTGAATGGGGTAAGTTGTGCAGTTGTTGCTCAATGAGTCAGAATATCTCCGCTCAAGCTCCCGTTTAGCAACATTTGAGAAAAACACCCGAAAGCATCCGCCACCATTGAAGGATCCGAGCATAGAGTGTTGTCAATAGACAGAATCAAATTGTTAAAGTTAACTTTTTTCCTACCAGTTTCCTGGTTTACAATATTCCAAATAGTTTTGTTCTTATTGGTTGAATTTATAATAATATTTTCATGAAAGCGCAGTTTACAATTTCTAACAAGAGTATTATAATTTGATTTAGCATTCCGATAAAGAAGCGAAGCTTCTACAGTTTTCATATTTGCTTGTAGCCAATACAATTTTTTTAAATCATTACTTGCACTCTTTAAAATCGGTGATATCCAGCCTCTCAATGCATCATTCGGTAAAGTTTTATGAACTAATGGACAACAGAGGTCAATACAATCTTTGATAATAACCACAAAATTTTGGAAGAGGGTATTTATATCAGAAATATGATAAATTTCAGAAAAGGAAGTTTCAGCAATTTTTCTGGCTAGTTTCATGAGATTTTCATGTGCGAAATTTCTATAAGTTATATTCTTCGAATTGTTATTATTTTCCAACTTATCAAGATCGTCTGTGAAATAATCCAATAAAAAGGCACCATGGTCTGCAAAGCAAGGTGGAAAAACTTTAGCCCTGCACTTGCTCAGATCTACATTTGTCACAATATAGTCAACTTTAGAAGAGGATGTTTGACCTATAATATTCGTAAAAATACGAGTTGGAGAAAGTGAAGTGGTCTTTAACAAAAAACAATTAAACAGGTCATCAAGTGATTTTTTCGACTCGAATTCACTTGTAAATAGTTCACATTGAGGTCACCACACAGGAACAGAACTTCTTGTCGACTGGAACAACGCTGAATAATGGATGACAACTTAGAGAGGAACTGATCGAAATCACTTGAAGGTGACCTATATACACTCATCACACAAACACTATTTCGACCGATGGTTAACTTCACTGCACAGCACTCACACACCAGTTCTTCAGACAAGTTGGAAACCTTGAGATCTCTTGCATTAATTCTATCCTTTGTAAATATTGCCGTGCCTCCATGCTCCCGTGTTGGACGACAGAAACTTGCGACACGTTGATATCCAGGAAACTGAACAAGCTTTACACAATCTTCATTGCACCAATGTTCCACAATACAGACAATATCTGGATTCTTGTCAACCAACAGTATAGAGATTACATCAATTTTATTCATAATAGACTGAACATTGAGATGTAGAATTCTCAGTACACCTTCCCCTAAGTGCTCAGCTCTTTTTCCCTGCGCTGGTAAAAATTATGCACACTAGATCTATTGGGCCAGTATTCTTGAACCTTCACTTTGTCAATTTCATCCATAGGAATAAGAACTTTAAATGATGCGTAGATATCAGGAAAACGTGATTTCAAAGCTTCACATTTAACATCCGAAAATGAACTTAGTAAAAATGTGGTGAGGTCTTCAACTTTTGTATCCGGCTTCAAATTGGAAACATGCAGCGCTTTGTATTTTCTTATACCCTCTATATTTGCAGGACCGGAAAATTTACCAATAACCAATGCTCGTTGTTTACGCCCAGCCCAGTTCTTTTCTTGTGGGGAACCTGCTTCCACTCAGATTCATCGCCTTTTATTGATGATTTTGAATTTACGTTTTTAGCCTTGGTATTTAATGATCTTTTTTGTTCCACCTATATATTGTTTGATGTTCTTCAAAAAAAATCCCTATATATTACTTATTGCCTATCTCAGATAAAAAAAAAACACGTGAAATATTACAAAATAAAAGAGATGATCAGTATTTTAAGAGAATGTTTGAAAAAGCTAACGAAATGACTGAAATAAACTACTCACGAAAATACGCTGCACTTACAAAGGATGCAATATCTCTAAGATATAAAGTGCTGTTTTACGAAATATTGGACCATATTTTAATGGAAATGGACATACCATTTCAAGACTGTGACAAGCTGCAGTTTCTTTCTCTTGGTGATCCTACAAAGTTTGAACAATATAATTTATGTTTATTTCAATTTTATGGAAAAATATTTACAAAAAGTCAGCGCCTTAAAAACGAACTCTTGCTGTTGTATGCCGATGAAAGCTACCGAAATGTATCCATGCAACACCTACTTCAAAACCTCAGTGAAAACAAGGACATATTTGCTGAAGCTTATAAACTGTTTTCCCTCATCTTAACCATTCCGTCGACAAGTGCGTCAGTAGAAAGGAGTTTTTCTTGCCTCAAGAGAATAAAAACTTATTTAAGAAATTCTGTATCTCAACAAAGGCTTTCCTCTTTGGTCAATATTTCTATTAAAAAGAACTTTTAATTCAACTAAAAAACAAACGACCATTTTATGAAGACATTATGGACAAATTTGTTAGTTTAAAGGACCGAAGGTTGGACCTGATATACAAAAAATAGGTGAGTTTACATAAAAAAGATGTTATTCTAGATTTTTCTGCTCGTTTAGCTCTTCACCTCTTTTTTCACCCAGGAGCCGCCACTGTTCCATAGAAGATTTAAGAAGACGTATAGTGAACGAATGTCGTCAAATCACTCCAGGAATGCTGCAAAATGTGCGCCATCGTTTCGAACAAAACTTATTTCATTGTATGGAAGCTAATGGTGAACAATTTGAATATTTAATTGATTGATGTGAGTTTTTGATAAATTATTTACTTTACTTTGAAATGTCTTATTTCTTAGATCAATACTTCAAATCGTTCTGATACCGTACAGTTTGAGAATGATTTCAGTGAATAAAACAGCTAGTCGAACATCTGACCCTACTAGCATTAACACGTACGGTAGATGTGGTAGATGTTTTGTTGTAATTTCAAATACAAGTACGGAAATTTTGGTGTGTCGGAAGCACGAAATGTCAATTATTCGCAAAAAATTAATTTAAGTGATAAAATTATCTAACGCATGAATATTTCGAGAACTAATGCATAAAATGAAAAACAATTACTGTACTGAAATCAGTATAAAAATACCTTTGAATTGAGGTATCACTCACCCCATCTTCCCTGATCAGAAATTGGGGGTGGGGGTTGTAGCAGCAAGGGTATAATTACCTTTTGAATAGAAATGCTCGGAAAGTTCACCGTCACTATGATAATTTAAAGCGACGTTACATTCAAACGTTTGTGGTATGTTTCTGAAACATTACTTTGAAATGTTTTCTTATAATAATACTAGCGTGTGATCGAGAAATGATAACAGAACAATGGAGAATAACGATTTTCAAGAAAGTGCAATTAAATTTTTTTCCCAAAATATTTGAGTTTGCACCGTTCTCAGCTTCGTAAACTATATAACATAAAGAGTGAATATTGATTTTATCATAAAAATATTCACATTATGGTTTATTCTAAATAATTACTTTTTTTGCTAAAAATAAGAATTTTATGCAAAGCACAATGAATCTTTATCAATTTCAAAAAAATATATATGAATAATTATCAGATAAATTCAAAACTTAAGTTTTCTAATAGTTACTAGACAAACCGAAATTTGTGTAATTCCGTCAACACCGCAAGAACATTCCCTCTTCGGTTCAGTTCGGAACATCCTTCGACTCCGACCCGACAAGTGACGAATCCGAATACGAGTATCCGACGTCCCACTGCCTGATACTTGTCATCCGTCAGTTGGTGTTCATTTGAAAAAATCCAGAATCTCCTTTTTAGGGATCAAGAACAGCAAGTACAAGAAGGCACTAAACTGTCCTGAACTCTGATCGACCCGATTATGTTGAAATGATTATCCTTTTATCTTCTATGTCATAATACCGCTGTTCTTACATCGATACAACCTATCCCATATTTCGTAAGTACTTGTTCCCTAAATATTGTTTACTTTATAACTATTTTAAACAAGGCAGGAAAGAGATGAAGATTCCTTAAAATTACATTTTTTGCAACTCTACTCCTTTCAATCAAGCCACATTTTCAATACACTCGATGTCTTTCATATTTTCAAGAAACATTTTAACATCTTGAGTTGGATTGTGTGGGCGCACGTTATTTTTGATTCTCTTTTTTTCCACTGAATTCATTCATAATTCCAGGTGAAAGTTCGTATTAAAATACAAAAATCGTTTCAGATAGTTACTCATGAATTTATAATTGGGTATATGACATCATAATCTTATAAAACTGAAACCTTCTGAGAAAACATTAACCATATATTCTCTGATTGAAGTGTTTCTATTTTAGGAATTATCTATGTTTGCTGCACAGGTTAACAAATTTAAGTGAAGTTGAAATTTGTTACAATACCATGGGGGTTTGCAAGTTTGGTTTTGTTTTGATTAGCTGTTGGACAGTTCATTGTGTTATAGCCCAAATTCCAGAACAGCTAACTGCACAAAATCCATGTATTTCTAGACCAAATTGTCATGAGTGTATTCAAACACCATCATGTGCTTGGTGTTTTGATCCTAAGGTGAGCTCTAACCATTGTGTAATTTTCTGATTTAATGCCTGATTGAAATATATAGAGAGAAAGTGATAGAGCTCGATGCTTCCAACCTGCTTATGATATAAACCCTAACCAAGAGCAGTGCCCTGAAGAATTCACTTTCAATCCTGACAATATCATGAGTCTGGTTTCAAATATGGCACTTTCCAAAGCTCATGGAAAAGCAGCTACATCTGGTGGAACAGTAGAATCTGGATTTTCTTATTCAAACTCCTCCTCATCATCATCCTCATCCTCCGCTAGTTCTTCTGCAAGTGCAGGGGAAGAAACGAATTGGTCTGAAAGTGGATCAAATCAAATAGTACAAATAGCACCCCAAAGGATAAGTTTAAAGTTACGAGCAAGTAAGTTTTTTCTTTATGTTTTTATCAAAATCATCATTACTATTTTTTCAGGACAATCATACAGTATATTCATGAACTATACTCAAGCTGAGGATTATCCAGTTGATCTCTACTACCTCATGGACCTCAGTAAATCTATGTTAGACGACAAAGAAAAGTTATCGCTTTTAGGTGATCAGTTAGCTTGGACCATGAGGAATATCACATCCAAGTTTGCCCTAGGTTTTGGTAGTTTCGTGGACAAAGTGAGGATGCCATATGTCAGTACAGTTCCAGATAAGTGAGTTCACCAAATTTTATTCATTCTCAGATTATTGATCTCCACAGGTTTTTTATTAGGATGTTGAAAATAAATACTAACGTTATACAATTGAACATACAAGTTCTTTTACTGAAGGTTTAAATGATCACATTGATCGTCAGATTTGGACTCTGTCTATTCACATTATGTCAGTGTCAGATGATAGTTTATAAGATTATTGAATCAGTTTTAGAGGAATATACTTTACAATTCGTATGATATATTTGATTTTCGTTAGCTTAGATGTTTTTAGGAGTCTTAGTTTCATTTAATGTTTTGCTCTCAACCTTTCAACTGGATCTAGTTGATGTGAAAAAAATCACTGAAAGCTTAGTTCGAGAGGCTGTAACGAATTTGGAAAATTATAAACTTTAGTATCTTTGAATCATCTTAGGGAATAATATAGGATGGTTTTTATTGAAAATTGATTTGAAATTCAATGCTGATCGAATTAAGGTTCAAGTTACAGTGCTACAACTTCATGGGGATTTATCATGTGTGCATTCTAGAAGCCTTTCAGATTGAAGCACAAAAATTTTTAATAACATTTTTTGAAATACTAATTATTTATTCATATTTCTACTCAAACAACAAATGCAAATAAATAGGCTGAACCAATTCATCAAAAGATGTCATATAACGTAGAAAAATTCTTATTCTAAGTAATGTATTTTCTTTTATTTCAACTCAATTTTTGCCAATTCTGTTTCTGAATTGATGTCAAATCAATATCTGCGTTGACTATTGTTTCAAATCAATATTCATTACCGTTGCTTCCCTCCCCATCCATAATTATATTAAAAAATTCATAAACATCAATCTTAGGTCCAGTAGAAATTGAATAACTTTAATTGGTATTATTTTCATGAAATTACATCATTTTTTTCCGAAAATTCTCTAACTCTGAATTTCAATACGGCCATTTTGTCAACAAAGTGGACAAGACAAAAATTGAATTCACCACCAAGTGAACAGTTATCTGCAAAAGTTTTTTTAATAAAATTCAAATGAACCATAAACATATATGACGTCACTGCTTGAAATCGTAGACGGGTTTTTGAGATTGATATGATCGATCATATCACAGTAAAAACACTCACTCATTCTGTTTCGAAGAAGAACTGTTAGTTATATACTGTTTATGTTGACTTTGATGACTACATTTACAATATCTGACTTGAAAGTTTTCATATTGAATTTTAAAAACGACTGAGAAGAACTTGGAGTGTCAAAAAACCTTTAAAGAATATCATAGCACTCATTACAAATGTGTTCAAATAGAAATTGGTGCAGTAGCATCAACTTATTGTTGAAGTATATCTTCTTCTAGGGAAGTACACTTAGGGAGTATTTGGATTGTATATTTAGTCTTTCTTATTTAAGAGATGAATTCATAGATTCGTTTGCCCACTCATTAAACGTTTACTAGAGGGATTCGAACCTAATTATTTATTTGGCTGGGCTTCAGCGCTGATATTTAACAAATCAAGATTTTCCAGTTAATTGATTATGATACCTTGTATTACTTCACTAATTCAAAGATTCCAATTTTCTTGATTATGAGAATTCTGCTGGAGTTGATTGAACTGAAAAATCTCGATGTTTAAGGTTAACAGTCACAGAACAAAAATCATCTCTGATCCACACAATCTGTTATTTAAAGCGGTTTTCTCGGTCTTAATTGTTCATTCTCTGTTAACCCATCCTTGTCATCAAACTTTACTAACTATTTGAAAACATCGACATACCTACTTGACTTTTCAGTTGCCGAGGAGTTGTAAAATAAGAGTGAATGAACATAAAGCAATTTTCAGCCACCTAAATCTTTGAATATGGTGTATTTAACGCCCACATTACTCTTAGGTTGAATAAACCAGACCTTGATCTGTATTAGATACAAGGAATACTTTTTTTCCTCAGGGACATATGGTTGAAATCAATGCATGGATTATAGATTGATCTCGTTTATAATTCCTAAATAATCAAGTCATTATTAAACCTTTAGGTTAAAGCAGCCTTGTACCCCTGATTGTGTTGCTCCATATGGATATCGTAACCACATGACTCTAAGCCAAAATACAGAGAAATTTTCAGTAAGTTTAGGATCACATATTCTCTCTGATTAACATTCCTTCTTCCTAGTCCAGATTCCTTTAGAAATTCCCTTTATCATCGAATTGACGATGAATATATGTTTTCGTTCATTATTTATTGAGTTACTAATATGTCATACCCATTTTGGTTCCTCTTCTATATTGTTTTAGTTTTGAGTGTCCTATCATCTTTCTATTACTTTAAGTGAATGTTAAGCATGTTATTTGTGGAGGTATCATATGAATGCACCGTATCTAGGTATTTTGAGACTTGGAATGCGTGGTATGTGGGAGATGCATGTATACCGGTATATCAATATTTTTCACTATTTTGTACAATTTTTTTTTTTGAAAATGTAGAGAATTGGAGATGGAAAAAGCAAGGTTTTTATATTAGTTATTAGAAAAGGGTATTCCAGAGAAGGCTTGATAGATAACCAAACTGAGATATAATTCTTACAGCTCTGTCAATAATTCTATCTATATTATTTAGTTTATTATTTTTTGTCCCTTGAGAGCCAGAATGATTGGAACCTCAAAAAAAAAAACCAAAGATATGGCTTATAAAAGATGGGTTATTACAAGGAGAGATGAATTTTGCTTTTTATTATTATAATTATTTATAAACTGATATAAATAGGAACTTTTGTTTAATAAATAAACCGCATCCACTTTATAGATATTATCGGTCAGATATTATCAAACTAAATATTTGCGAACCCTTATTTGAATTATTTGGGTGAAAGTTTTAGCATGGTTTAGTGACGGTACCATAAAATTCGCCGTATGATACGAAAGCTTAGGAAAAAAACACTAGTAATCAAACCCTGGCTCCCCGCATAAATGGTTATTCGTCTGTGTTGAGATGTCTACAAACTAAGCTGAAATTTGAATGGTGCAGGATGATAAATCTTTAGGATGCGACGCCCCTGTATTGATAGTCCGAAGTAGCTTTTTGTTGGAACTGTTACTTTGAATTCATTATCTGAGAAAGCATATAAGGAAAGGATAAAAGTATTGAGTATTGTATTCCATATGGAACAAAAGTTTTATATCCTTGCACCTTTATACTGAAGTTACAACAAAAAACTTCTCATATAACCACAAAGCGAAGTAATGCAATGTAGAGTTGTGTACACTACACAGTAATCCTAGCTAAGTAAGTTTGTGAACTATTCACTCACATCTCTTTTTCAACGTCACTTCATCGAAATTTAATTGTTGATTAAGCTTTGAACGCTTTTCCAACAAATATATTCGTAAGGCTAATGCATGTAGTAGAAATACTAGATCTAGTTTATGGTTATAGTTTGATACATCCTTGTCCTCGTTGCGATGCTCCCTATGGTTTTCGGCATATGATGCGCCTTTCGAAGGACACCTGTCAATTTTCTGTAAGTGTAATGAAACTGCTTATAGTTCCTGGATTTGGTTTTTTCCATCACCCTGATATAACAGAGATAATAAATGCCTCTAAATAATACTCCACAATATAGTTTCTATGTAGCACAACCCTTTAACCTTTATAGTAAAATAAATATCTCTGGAAACTAAAGAAATCTCAAACGAAACGCATTTAATTGGTGTAAGTAGGTAGTAATCTTTATATTTAACTTGCGTGGTGGTAAGTACATGATAACATCTGTTTCTGGATTTACACATTTGGTAATTTTCACGTTTCTACTAATAATTTCGTTAACTTTTTAACATATGTTTTAAATTGGATATGTGCATGTACTGTTTATATTTGTTTGTATTTTTCTTGAACACTCCTTCCATTACTTCAATTTTTTTTACTAATCCCTTATTTAAAAAGGAATATCCACTGCTAAATTTGTATTACTAGGTGATGTTATTTCTCCAAGTAAGTCTTGAGGCAGAAATCGAAGTAATTTTAGGGTACATCTGATGACTGAATTCGAGTGAGTCCGGAGTAATGAAAAAAAATTATTTTCATGTCTATTATTAAATTTATGTCTTTCAAGATGTAGAGTTATCATATAAATTCATGAATATCATTTTCAACTTTGACAATTCAATACTTCTGAAGATGTGATAATTTAAAGTTCACTAATTACCCGCAACTTGATCTTATATTATCGTACAAAATGTCTTCAATAAAGTCTAGCGCAGTCCATCGAACGTTCGCCTCTCACGCAGTCATAACACGGTTTGATTCCTGGAGAAGTCAAGTGATCAAATGAAATTATTTTTCAAAAAGGGTAACTTCAGTACTTTTGCGAAATGAGTCGAAGCTGTCATTCTTAACTTTTATTTGGATAACACTATTGATTTGATTTTTTTTATATCATTCTCATCTTTAACAAACAAGTATTTCTGAGATGTGATATCCCAAAGCTTCAATTATTTTGCGAGGACCTCGCCAAGAACTCTTAAGGCAACCGGTGTTTATTTTTTTTTACCGATCTAACAAAGAAAGTGTTACATCATTGAAGAATCCTGAATAAAACAATAACTTTCAAACTAACCTACCGAAATGATGTACTTTAGAATTTTTTTCGGTGCAGTCAGTTCAAGTTTTGCGAAATATTAATTTCGAATATTTGGTTAGGCAGTGACGAAGAATCAGTGGTTAGAAATGTATTCTGGTTGATAAATAAACCTTATAATTCTCGAACGGAAGGAACAAGTGATATGTATTTTCAGAGTAGCTTTGGGGATGGATATCTCGGCCAAATTGGTTATTAGGTGAAGTCGAATTGGGGGTTTCGGAAGTTTTTTATGATGGAGATTCAACATGATAATCCATTTTTATCAGGCTGACTCTTGACAAGCTCATTCTTTCGTAGATGTGATTATTCGATTATTGAAAACTTCACAGTTTTTAGTTTAACAAGAGCAACAGTACAACCTGACCTCACAATAGTGCTTTGAACTACTGTATTGAACCCTTACACTATATAATGCTTGTCTGTAATTGGTGAAAATAAACAAAAATCATATTATACGATATTGTGGAACGACTTGAGTTTTCATTTAAATATTTGGAATTCAGTCACTTGAATTTCAAGAAACTAAATATTCCTTAGAGCAGTCATATCAAAGATACGACCTTTGTATCAGTGAGGCCCGCGATCGCAATGTGTCTCAGAAATATGATACTTGACATGAAGAGCAGTCAGGTATCTGGATCCTCGACCTCAACTAAATTACCTATTATCTTTTAAGGGTGTGATATGATTTTTAACAACCGTATATTGCATATCTATAAACTTAAATAAATAAAATGTTGTAATTATTCAATTCATTATTTTTATTTTCAATCTGACTTACCTACGAATTGAAAATTTGATATGGCCCTCTGCAAAAATGAGTCTGACACCTTTGCTGTAGAGTAACTTGAGTAATGCTATAACGATTCTATTCATCAAGTCAGATAGATAAACAAATGATTAGGGGAATTGTAGAAAAACTGACGTTAGGTCAGATGGCGTTGGCGCTGTACTCAATATCACATCTTCTCAATATTTGTTGCTTATCAGGGACGTCGTCTTAACTGTTTAAGTTAACAAGAACACCGTGATTGTTGATTGGATAATATGCTTGATTCATGTCCATATAAGAAACAATGAGATCGATAAAAAATTAATTTGAAGAGAGTAATCCGAAAAAAGTATTTTTTTGTTATATCTAAACTACTGATCAACTCAAGATTACTTCATTTGGGAGTCACGGATGGACAGAATCGGTTTTAGCAATACCATTGATACAATTTTCAATTAAAAAATCGGCACATACAAATATTCGGTAAAAATTGAGAGTACCCTATTAAGACGAAAAAGATCGTCGAACATTTTTTTTGATAAAATCATTTCGTTCCACGTATAAACAGGAAATTCCGAGCTTCGAAAATATTTTCCCTCTGTACAGCATAACGAACAATATCATAAATCATCTCAATTTTCAGATTTCAAATAGATTCAGTGTTCATAAACGTCTAATAGGCACTTGGACTTTCAACACCCTGTATATGTCGTGGAAATGTCTTAAATAGGTTCCGGTTCAACATATATTTTTCTTCATTTGCGAGCCATTATAACCAAATAGTTAATCAGTACAATAAGGCGTTGATAATAACTATGTATTACTGATGCTCATCCCAATGACAAATTATTCAAACTTCGAAAGTACATATCTCCGGAATATATTAAGAATAGAATTGTCAATAATATCCACTTTCTGTGTGAATAAATAAAACGAACCAATTTCTGCCGCACGATGGTACTTAGCGTGGCATAATAAGCGAGCTTGGAGCTGGCCGGCCAAGAGATAACATCATCCCTGTATTTGGCAATAAAATCGATTTCGATCGTAGTGGAAATTCTTGTGAATTTTTGATAGGAAATCAAACTTATTTATTCATCTCGTAGATGATGGTTAGGCGAGCTAAAGTATCTGGTAATCTTGATGCCCCTGAAGGAGGATTTGATGCTATAATGCAGGCCATAGCATGTAGGGAACAAATTGGATGGCGACAGAAAGCAAGGAGACTGTTGGTAGTTTCTACTGATGCCGGTTTTCACTATGCAGGAGATGGAAAGGTAAGGGAATGCAGTATATTTTTTGCTGGCAATCGAATAATTGCTTATTGAATAAACAATTGGCTATGATAGGTTTTGGGTTAATTTGTACTAATTTATCCGTTTGTCAGTTACTCCACAAAAAGTTTATTAGTCCATTGAAATGTTACATTTGCTTTGCATCTTTTAGAGGACGCGATTTTATTTATGGGACATGTTTGGGGGTCAATAGAAGCTTAAAATCAAGTTTATGAGGTCGCCACCCTTATCTCTCAGTCGCCATTTCGAAAAAAAATGGCGAAAACACTTCGCAATATCTCGGAATTTATGCCTCCTACAAAAAATTGTATAGACACTATTTGTAGCAAATTGTTTTGCTACACATTATTTTACATCATTTTTGGTCTCTTAATTGAACATTTAAGGAGTTATAAGCAGAAAATTGATACAATTTTGGTAAAAATTTTCTTTTTAGCTCTCTCACTTTTTTATACATTTTATAAAAAAAATTTCCTGAAACCAATCTTGTAGGTAATCATTTGAAGAAAATTATGATCTATTATTCTTTTTTATTTCAATTATTAAAAACGCTGTTACAGCAATCCAAAGTTGACCGGGTTCTTCAACGCTCAGGAAAATCGTTCAAAACGAAACGTTTAACTTTTTTTAATTTTTTTTTTTATTGTAAATATATTCTAACAATTTTTTTCAAATTCGTATAACTTTACCTATTATAATATCATCATATTTGTAATTATTTGTTAGCTGTTTACTCTTATCGACTTCTCTTTGCTGGTACAGGCTGTGGTTAAGAATTAAAATCAACTTCAAATGGAAAAGTTTGAAAAATTACAGGAGATAAAATTGGATTCAAAGATCATCATGTAATCCCGAAATATAAATGGCAACCTTCGGATATATGTTATGTCCATGTTGGTCATTGATGATCATATTTTTAATCAAACCAATTCATATACAAAAATCTAAAAATTGTCAACAACTTCATTCGTGCCATAGAATATAACAGGAGAAATTTCCATGTTTCTTAAAAAAAGAGGTCTAGAATGTTCCTTCTATGCGGATACAAAATTAGGAGTAAATAGTAATCACCCGCTTAATGGAGAGAAGCGGACTTCCTGAGTCGCTGGTTATACTATAACAATAGATGCAAAAATTATCTTTGGTAGAAAAGATGTTTGCAAGGTGAATAAAACGATGTTTGGCACTTGAGAGTTTATATTCACAGAGAAGAAGAGTTTTTAAATGTCTACAAAGTCCAAGTATTTGAACTTCTTTGCTCAATCTTGAGCACTTCTGGTAAGACTAGACAATAGAAAGATCTGACCTTACTTTCCTGATATGAAGTTTACCACAGCTCTGCTTCAATCGTCGAGGGTAGATTTCTCAACTTTCTTGTTTCACTTGGGAGGATTGCAGCTGAATAACTCAGATTCACAATGTACTAGGGTATCTAACTGACCTAACTGGAGAAAATATATAACAGAGAGATGACATTAAACTACGAGAGTTTACACGTTATTCGCTGCTGAAAACTAACTGGTAAAGTAGAACTTACTGGTAGAACTGACCACACTGGTGGTCAAATTTAAACTGTACTGAGAGAGGGTTCTTGAATAAATGAGAAAGGTCGGACGTATCGAAAGTACAGGTAGCTGAGCTGATGGAAAGCATTCTTGGAAGTAACGGCCGCGGCCCTAAATTCCAAGAACTGTCCTTTGTTGCGAGAATATCGCAACACCTACTTTTTAAACCATTTCGCACATTTAAGAAGTTTTAGTTCAAAGACTACCAATACTGCCCATCCGGAATATTGATACAGTAATTCGGGAAATGATATTAATAAACAACTTTATATCATTTAAAAAATAAAGTTATGTATATATTATGAGGGTTTTTTAGTATTTCATGCAGCAGAAAGACTCCGGTCAAAAGCTGATGAAATTCGAAACATAATTTTGTGTGTCTAATATTTCTTTTGATATTCTTCGGGGGATTTATTTGATTAAATAATTTCATTTTTTTTATTATTTTTCTTTATTTTATTTTCAGCTTGGTGGCATTGTTAAACCAAATGACGGAAAGTGTCACTTGGACGAGAATGGCTACTACACTCACTCAAACCTTCAAGATTATCCTAGTGTATCTCAGATCAACGCTAAAGTGAAAAAGAAGTCCATCAATATAATATTTGCAGTTACAGCCGAAAAAACGGCCGTTTATGAGCAGCTAAAGTCACACATTGAAGGTGCATCTGCTGCTACTTTATCTAGCGATTCTTCAAACATTGTCGAGCTGATCAAAAATCAATATCAGCAGATCTCTTCCTCTGTCGAGATGAGGCACAACGCTTCAGGGGCCTTAGATATCAAGTTCTTCTCTAGATGCTTGAATCCAGATGGCGCCATGGTCAACACGAATAAGTGCAGTAATATCAGGGTAAGCCAATTGATATTATCATGACATATTTTTGTAACATGTCTGAAATAATGCTGTATGCATTTTCCATAATTTGAATGGAATGGTCATTCCAAATCTTTGAATAAAACTGTTTTCATGACATGTATATCTACGTAAGGACGCCACTATGCACACTAAATATTTTACAATTTTTCATTTCAAAATTTATGTATATTTTTTCAGGTGGGTGACATTGTCAACTTCATGATCCAAATTGAGGTAACAAAATGTCCAAAAGATCCTAAGGATTGGAAAGAAACAATTGAATTCTATCCTGTAGGCATCAATGAAACCTTAGTGGTTGATTTGGAGATGTTGTGTTCATGTCCTTGCGAACAGCCTGACAGTCCGGTAAGTTGAAGATCAAAGGCTCAATACATTGGTTTTTTATGATCTCTCCATTATTGAATTGAAGAATACATACATAATGGGGGCACCCAATCTATGTGGTCTGAAGCAGTCATTTTTGGAGCTGTTCTTTGAACACAGTGCTTATATATTTGCCCAAATCACTTTTTTTCGAATATTTGGGTGAAAATGCTATCAATTGATATATTTGTACCCGGTGATGAAAAATCCGAGGACAAAATCGATTCTGTCCGTCCGAACGGAAACAGCTGGAGAGCTGAAATATTCAGGTTGGGTGATTCGGCCAAGTTCACCCCACAGTTTCGGAGTAACGGATATCTTTTTTTTTTCTGTTTACATTTCCGGATTAAAATTTTTCCTATGATTCAATTCTATCATACAAAAGTACTGATACCATTTTTGGCGCTTTTGTTCACCCGAACAGAGCGCCTATCATTTTGCCCAAATGTCTGTAATTTTGGAATATCGAACCGAAAATGGTCTCAATCGATTGGGTTCGACTGCCTGATGAAGAATCCGTGGCGAAAGTTGAGTCTGTCCGGCCGGCCGTATCCTCTCTAGCATCCAAAAGAGATGAGCTAGAGTTTTCATCTTTTCAGAATAGGTTAATTGTCCAAATATCTCGGTCAAGTTCGTTATTGGGCCAAATCCGTCGGATGGTTCAGTAGTTATGAGCATCTGAAATTTTGTTTCCTCAATAACTTCTAGAATATCCATCTGATCAAGTTGATACTTGAAATATTGTCATTATTATTATCAAATATTCTCATCTTGATTTATAAGGGTACTCAGTTATTGGACACACATGATTTTTATGTATATAAAAGACTTGAAAACACTGAATGCTATCGGTTACTTTACGAAGTTGCAAACAATTCTATAGAACGCCTTATAATAACTGTTGTATCACCTTGCTGCTGATGATGCATAGGCGGATTCCTGTCACCTTTATAAACCCATATGATGACCCTATGGTACTATAACCTGAAGTTTTTATGAACAGTTGAAAATCTATAGTTAATAGAAACTTTTGAGAATCAATAATTTTTGCAACTCCTATATGAACTGAAACACCTCAGGTATTTAGCACCCCTATTATGAATCACTAATAACACCAATTTCAAATTTATAAATCTTCCGGTTACCAAAAATGTTACTTGGGTCAAGTGCCTATTAAACGTTTATGGAAGACTGAATCTATTTGACATCTGAAAACTGAGATGACGATATTATTCATTATACCCTACAGGCCCAAAATATTTCCAAAGCCTGGTTACACAGGGTACGAAATAAATTTGTCTTGAAATTTTTGACACACTTGCTCACCTGAACAGAGTGAGAATTAGGGGCGTGTACATTTTTAACCCTACTTGTGATGACTTATAGTGCCAGTTCTAAGGCGGGTCGTATACTTATACGATATATTTTTCGATATGTCAAAGATGTCGCTTTATACAGGGATTATTATGACGTTTCATACATCAAAAAGACGCACTGCAAATGGCACGACAAGGGCCTTTGAAAGTTAAATGAAAACGAAAGAAAATTAACAATGAAATTCTGATGAGAAAAAATGACTCGAAAGAAAATCGAATGTGGAGCACTGACTTTTGCCTACCTGGTTTCACAGTACGGCTGAATCAACGTGTCACTCACGAGCGAGAAATAGTCACTTTTTCACCAGAGTTCTAATTTGTAGAAATTGAGAAATTCATTGATTGCGAAGAAAGTCTTGCACTTTATCGAACGAGCGCCGATTTCGTACTCTCTTTGGACACAGGTCATATGCTCCAACATATGTTACGCGCTCATCGAGAAATGAAATGAATATACGTGGGCCGCACGAAACGAGCAAGCAACTTGGAATAAAAATGAATGAACTCAACTAATAACAATGAGTTGCAGTAACAGCAGACAATATTACAATTGTCGCAAACAATTTTATCCGACACTGCTTACTCCAATTTCATTTGTCGCCAAACGCAGTATGGAAAACAA
Organism: Micraspis discolor; assembly: GCA_030674115.1. Taxonomy (NCBI): domain Eukaryota; kingdom Metazoa; phylum Arthropoda; class Insecta; order Coleoptera; family Coccinellidae; genus Micraspis; species Micraspis discolor. Next base: position 90,574 of record JARTUT010000911.1, on the reverse strand, counting down.
TCCAACATTCAATTTAAAATTAAAGTACTGCTGGCCTATTCATCCGATGACATGAGGTATTGATGTGCGAAGTCCAAATCTATGTTTTCTACATTTGAAAGAAGCGTTATATTGCGAAATGTCTCTGAAATATCGAAAACAAATATCGTATAAGTATGCTACCGGCTTTGGTAGGCGAAAAGGACTTGTTGTACTGGTAAAAATCCGTCGCTTCGTGCATTACACCGTTTGGTTTCTTCGCGGAAGTATAATCAGTCCTCTGATTCAAAAAATATGCAAATTCATATCAATTGATACCCGCAATATTTAGAAATTTTGTGTGAATTATGATAGTTATCATTCAAATTTCATCTCTTCCCAGAACTATCAGACCAACTCTCCCATTTGCCACAACCACGGTACCTACCAGTGCGGAATATGCGATTGCAACTTCGGATCTTTCGGCCGTTTCTGCGAGTGTTCCACGGAAAAAATCAACCAAAACACCACCAGGGGTTGCATACAACCAGGTAGCCCGAGCGGTCTGGAGTGTAGCGGAAGGGGAAGCTGCATATGCGGTAGGTGCGAGTGTGAAGCCAGGGGATTCAACGAAAGGATCTACGGATCGTACTGCGAATGCGACGATTTCAGCTGCGAACGCCATAACGGTCAGCTGTGTAGCGGCCACGGATTGTGCGATTGCGGACACTGCATCTGCCAGACCGGTTGGTCTGGTAACAACTGCGCATGCAGCGAGGCGAAGGAAGAATGTGTTAATCCTGGTGAGTTTCACATGATATGAAGAAATCATATAGAAACTGAAGTATTTTACTATCAATAGAATGAAAAACATTTAATACTGTGATTCGGGGTTATCATGAACCCTAGGGCGAACTTGAACCCATTTCGACAAAATGTTGAAATTTTCAGTCGTAGTAGTTCTGTATTTGGTTTTTAATTTTCCTAGGAGCAGATAAATATCCATGTAGATTCTCCAATTGAAAAAAGTTTTGATTTTGTTAACTATTCAATGGCACTATAGAATTGTTGCATGTTAACTCCGGAGTCCAAACTGGCCATCTAGTGTGTATTGAAGTAGTTAGTTTACTCCGTCTAATCTTTTTATGAAGAAATTCTCTAATAGTTTGTATGTGACTTGGCAGACTAATTGGGTGGTAGGAGTCGTTACATTCTGTTCAAATGTCATGATCACTTCTGCAAGCTTCTACTGCAAGGATGGATAATAGCCTATCTCAAGAATTCTGAAAATGATGAGAAATATGACTTTCCGTTACAGGTTTATTAGTATGTCTCCTACCATCAAGTCTCGGTGAACTTAACAATTTAACCTCCTGGTATTCTTCTCTTGTGGTAAATGCTTTTATTGTGGAAGTATATTGATTGGAAGCACTTAGGAAGTTCTTTATTTCACTGTCATTAATGCATTTACCATTTTTTAGACATCCTATATATAATTTGGCCGTGTTGTGAGGACATTATTGTATTTCTTGAAAATACTTATCTATACAGGGCGAGCCTTTGGAGACTATTTTAAATTTTAATCATAGATTCTTGAGACCAGACAAAACATTTTCAAATTCAAATTTCATTGTGGTAACTTTCTTGTGCCAGAAGATATAATTATTTTTCCATTTATTTATTTAAATGTTCAATGTTCTACAGAATAAACCCAACTACAGAACAAGGTAAACAGGAACAAAAAACTAATTCTAAATATACAAAATAAGACATGTAATACAAAGTCAGACAAAATAGTATGACTTGATATCTGAGATGCTACAATAAAAGATATCCAAGTTAGGACAAACAGAATTACAAGCGTGATACAAATTATAAAGAGGATAATATTTCAAAGTGTTAGTTCTTGATGTCGGCATGTAAAATGTGTTGTCCGCTCTGGAAGCAGGTCTTGGAACCAGAAAATTGATGTTACTGAGTATGCTAGAATCTTTAACCATCCCATTGATCAACTTGTGCATGAACACAACGCACTGGCAGTCCCGCCGACATTTCAGACTCTTCATGCCGTGTCTACTCAAAAGTAAATCCTGAAGGAAACCAGTGGGCGGATACACATTATCCTATCTATATGATAAAAGCTTGAGGAAACGTCGTTGCACCGACTCAATCTCAACAATATGGTTTTGGTGTTAAGGGGACCATACTAAAGCTGCGTATTCCAGCTTGGACCTGACATATGCGTAAAAAAGGATCTTCAATGTGGCTATATCCGAAAAGTCACGAGAAATGCGCGCAATAAATCCGTACATCCCTTTTGCAGCAGACAGAGTGGCATCAATATGTGGTGCAAACGAAAGTTTTGGGTCAAAAATCACTCCCAAGTCGGTCAACAACGCCGGACACTCAAGCGAGTTACCATCCACAGTATAATTGAAATGAATTACATTTTTGTTATGTGTAAAAGACATGACATTACACTTCTTGACATTCAGATTCAATCGGTTTCTTTCGCACCATTCAACAACGCGCAGCAAATTGATGGAAATCCCTCACCTCAAGGTACATTTTGAAATCATCAGCAAATAGCAGGCAGTTAACATCCACCACATCAGCCAAATCATTGATGAAAATTATGAAAAGCAGTGGTCCAAGGTTACTGCCCTGCGGCACTCCCGAAGTACTCGAGAATACCACAGACCGCACACCGTTGAACTCAACATATTGCCGCCGGTCAGACAAGTAGGACTTGAAAAGATTTATGAAATTGGAGCTAAAGCCAAATTGGGACAACTTCGTCAACAAAATTCCATGGTCCATTGAATCGAATGCTTTTGAAAAATCAGTATACAGGACATCGGACTGGGATCTTCTCTCAATTATCTCAGAAACAAACTGTGCTATGCTAAGGAGTTTGGTAACTGTTGAAAGGCCTTTGACAAAACCATGCTGAAAAGGTGTTATTCGATTACAGACTAGTGGATATAACCGAGTGTAAAGGAGGATCTCAAATATTTTGCTGGAATTACAGATTATTGATATCGGTCGGAAATTAGAAATATCAAATTTGTTGCCCTTTTTGTGAACCGGGCGCACCTTAGAGAGTTTCCACGCATCGGGAACCATGCAACATTTCAAACAGATATTAAATAAGATTGTGAGCGGATACGCCAAGACACACACACAATCCTTGAAAATTAAGGAGGGAATTCCATCCGGACCCATAGTCATAGTTGGTTTCATCTTCTTCAAAACCGTAAGAACCTCACGTTCCTCAAAGAATGCAACATCAATTTTAGTTATGTAAGGATCCTCAATTTCTTCAAAATCCGCAGTACTGGTAGTAAATGACTTTGCAAAAAAATTAGCAAAGCTATCAAGTATGTCTAATGGTCCATCGACTAACTGCCCATCATAAAACATCAGACCAGAGACAGTTGTTGAACCCTTCTTATTATTTATAAATGACCAAAATTTTTTGGGGTTATTTTTTATATTCTGTTCAGATATCTCCACAAATGCTCTGTAGGCCTTAGCTGTATCTAATTTAATTTTGGCTCGCATACGGACGAATTCCTCTCCAGCCGTGACATCATCATTCCTCTTGAATAATTTCCAAAATTTCGCTTTCAAGCGAATTAAACGAATAATATCCTTATTGAACCAAGGGGGATATTTACTTGAAGGCAAACAATCCCAGAAGTTAAAGTTAATAATATTAACTGATTACGTTCATATTTACGTTCCGTGTGGACATTTGGTTCATTGAAATTCTGGAGTGGTGGTAAAAAACGAAACTACAAGAAATTTTTCTTCTTCTGGCACCTCCCTTTCGCCACAAACTTTTTGAAAAATCCCCAAAGTATTCCTCTGAAAGTACAATTTTTTCGTAAAATCAGAAAGAATTGTCAAAAGTCCTTCAGAAATTTCAATTCTCGATGCTTTCACAGATACGTATTGGATTGAACTCAGTGAAAGAAAGATATTCTAAATGGTTTTCGACGGAGTTGATTATCCTAAGTTTGATTGGCATATAGGAGAAGAAAATTTGGAGTTCGAACAAAACCTAAAGAAAACCGTGTTCACTTATTTTTAATTTGAGATATAGGTGTTAGTTCGTTCATCGTGGCGGTTGCATTAGTACTAGGTTCCAGAAAACGAGAAAAGACTAGAACAAGTACGCAAAAGCTCCTGACCTCGCATCAGTGCTTTTCTAAATTTCCATCAATATCAGCCAACCATCTTTCTATTTGTTATGCAAAATGTTTTTTTAATTTCTCATCTTTTAGCCTGTAAGTGTACCCCATAATGATAAAATATCAATAATGATCTTTGTCGAGCAGAAAACAACGAGGTCTGCACTGGTCATGGAGAATGTGAGTGTGGCATGTGTAAATGTCAAGTTACTTCGGAGGGAAGATACTCTGGCAAATTCTGTGAGAAATGCCCAACCTGCGCTGATAGATGTGAGGAATTCAAAGATTGCGTTCAGTGCCAAATGTATGAGACTGGGCCATACAGCAAAGAAGAATGCTTGGAGAAGTGTAAATTATTTACTCCTATCCCCGTTGACAAAGTTGTAGGTAAGATAGTGATTTTCACAGACTCCGTTCTCCACATATTACTACTCATATTATTCTTTGAGCCTAAAGAAAAACTGAATAATAATTTATGATTTGTTTTTTAGTCGATGAAAAAAAGAATGAAATATCCTGTGCCTTCTATGATGAAGATAATTGCCGTTATGCGTTCGTTTACTATTTTGAAGCTGGACATTGGGTAGTAAGAGCCCAAGAGCACAGAGATTGTCCACCAAAGGTAAGTTCTAGGGAATAAATAATTTTTCAATTTTTACAAAAGCTAATTTACCTTGTGAACGATAGACGATGTCTATTGAAACGTTGGTAGAAAGAAGAATAATAAGAGATGGTGGATATCTCGTCATCAAATGGTGGATAAAGCCCAAATAATCAAAATTTCTCGTCAGTAACTAGTATAAGCCATTTCACAATAACTGAAGCATTTACGTTCAATTTTTGATATTTTTATATTTATTTTCTATTTAAATAAATGAATACTCATGTTACTGGGCTGTGTGTGAATATAATATTTTTCAAGGTATTTCTGCTGGGAATCATATTGGGGGTTGTTGCTGCAGTTGTTCTCATGGGCTTAGCTATTGTTTTGCTTTGGAAACTGTACACTACGCTGCATGACAGAAGGGAATTTGCTAAATTTGAGAAGGAGCGCATGATGGCCAAATGGGACACTGTAAGTATATCAAACATTCATTGTCAAATATAAATGAGGTTTAACCATGAAGTTGAAAGATGTCGATTTGGTTTAAGGTCGATTCTACTCTACCAGGGATCTTCCATTTTTCAGATTGTTGTCATTTTGAACATCACTTGGTCTCCTCTTCTCCCTTCCATGTAACGCCTTCTCAATCACTTTTGGGATTTTCATACCATCTCAGCACATGTTACCATGTTCATATAAGACTCATCTATTTTGTTACAATATTTGAGTGCGTTCAGAATCAATGTTAGACGTCGCTCGGAGTGCACCCTGGCCGTTCGGAATCGACCTCGGATATAAAATACCCCCGTTCGTAATGAATCGGGACGTTTGCCCGGGTGTTAAACTTTGCATCTTGCAAAATACATCGGAAAGATATGCTCGTCCGGCGCAGTGACGAAAATTTCAAATTGAAATTCCCTTAGGCTTTAGACTATAATAGAAAGTCCCTTCACTAGTCTAAGGGAATTCCCAATTACGAAAGTACTTTAAAAGTTGGGGATGAAGCTTCTTTCTGTTGCATTTTTGTATAAGTAAACTTATTGATAGGATCGTTATAGTGCTCTCGTATATTATATTTAATGAAAATGGCTACACTTTCCATTTCAAATAGAAGTCATGAAATTCTTTTCAATCTGAAATGTTCCCTGAATTGTTCATCACTTATATTAGGAATGATGTTTTCAAAATAATTCTGCACTTATTTATTTTATTTAGCGTATGGCAACAGTATACATAATATGATTTTACAATATAAAATTAGATTAAAACAACAACAATCACAACAGCAAGCCCAAGAGAAACATACAAAGATAAAGACCTGCAGAGCATTTGTAAACAACAAGTCCACACATATTTATCACAAACTAACACGCAAGTTCATTATCCATTCAATCGCTGTCGGAGGGAGAGAATATATGTCCGTAGCTGGTAGCCGTAAGTGTGCAATCTTGATATATATGTTCTACAGTTTGATAGGGTGCTCCACATTCACAGTTGCGCGAGGGTTGTCTATTCCACCTATACAACATGTCCGCGCAAATACCGTGTCCCGTTCTAATTCTGTTCGCCGTCTTCCATACTTTGCGAGGCAAGTCGAATCCCGCAGGCTCTGTTTGGACTTCTACACAATTGAGTACCCCGAAGCGTCCTCCCTCCAGCCTGCTTCCCATTCCTGGAGGCCCCTGAAATCGCTTTCATGTAATGTCTGAGCGGTCTTGATTGGTGGATGTCTGGATTTTAACCTGGTTAGGCAAGCAGTGGGTATATAGTCATGGATAGGCAACTCTGGGTTATCCATTATTTTCTTGTATTCTCGAAGAAGAGCCTCTCTTCGGCGGATTCGTGGCGGCATAATGTGACTGAGAGTTGGAAGCCAATAGGTTGGAGTAGATTTTATGCATCCTGTTATGATACGCATGCTCCTGTTGAGCTGCACATCCACTCTAGAGACATGGTGGCTGTTCATCCAAACCGGAGCCCCATATTCAGCCGCGCTAAAGACGAGACCCATTGCCGAACATCGCAAAGTTTCGGCAGTCGCCCCCCATGAAGTTCCGCATAACTTATCCAGAATATTATTCCTCGTTTGAATTTTTGCAGCCGTGTTCTCTAGATGTTTTCTAAAGGAGAGCGTTCTATCCAGTGTAATACCCAGGTATTTTGGGTTCGGGTTGTACCTAAGCCGTTCACCTTTCCAGAATATGTCAGGTTCGTGGTTGGCCAGTTTATTATTCAAGTGGAAGAAAGAGCACTCTGTTTTGCTGGGGCTTGGAACTAATCTCCATTTTTGTAGTAGCTATCTAAAGCTTCGAGATCTTTTTCCAATACTCTCTCTGCTGTTTCACAAGATTTAAGTTTAACAGCTATAGCCAGATCATCGGCGTACGCAAATTTATGAGCAGTTGTCGCAGGGAGATCAGCAATGTACAGATTAAACAGGGCAGGAGCAATTACGGAGCCCTGAGGGAGGCCATTATTTAGGATTCTCTGCCTGCTGGCTTTGCCATTCATGATCACCTGGAATCTTCGACCAGAGAGCATGTTGTTCAAGAGTCTACCAAGCTTTCTACAGGGGATTACTTTCAGGAATTTGTAGAGCAGGCCTTCTCTCCAGACTGTATCGTAGGCAGCTGTTAAGTCTATGAATACAGCCGTGGTTTTGAGACATTCCTGGTATCCTGATTCTATGAACATTGTCAGACTCATCACTTGGTCCTTGCAGCTTCTGCCCGGTCTAAATCCAGCTTGTTCGATTGGGATGTTCGCAACTAATTTGTCTTGGAGTCTGTTTAGTATAAGTCTTTCCAAGAGTTTATAGCAGGAACTAAGAAGAGAGATTGGTCTATAGCTGTCGGCTAGAGAATTCGGCTTTCCAGGTTTTAGTACGGCAATTATTTTTGCTCTTTTAAATTCATTAGGCAGTCTACTCGTATTTAGGATGTCAGTGAGAAATTTCGTTAACCACTGTCTAGCATAAGGGCCACAGTTGATGAGGAACTCATTGTGGACTCCATCAAATCCTGGAGCCTTCCCTACTTTTAGGCTCAGAGTCGCAGTACCCACCTCATCGACACTAAATTCTCCAGAGCGTTCGGGTAATTCTGAGCTTGACTGTTTTAACGCTTTTAGATCGTGTTTTATAATTTTTGTATGCTGGCGGTCTTGAGGAGCTCTCGACAAATCAACTATTCGGGTAGCTACGTTGTCTGCTGTGACTGTAGTTTGCTTTTGGGCGACAGGTTTACTGGCACCAAGCTTTTTCAGAAGACTCCAGGCTTTCCGACTCGAATGCTCAAAGTCAGTATTTGAGGTGGTCTCTAGCCATTTTAGCCTTCGAGCCGCGTCAAGAGAATTCAGAAGGTCATCAGCTATCTCTGGGTCACCACTATCAACGAAATCCTGATAGAGTTGTTCACTTTGTTCAGACCATCCCGGAATATACTCTCTGCGGAAGCCCCTTGGGATATGTTTCTTAGCAGTAGAAATAATTGCACCGACGAATCTGCTATAATTGTCGACTAGAGGAGGGATCCAGCCAAGGCATCTGTCTAGGTCCGCTTTGAAAGAGTTCCAGTCCGCTTTCTGAAAGTTCCATCTAGGTCTTGGGAACGATTTAATTATGGGAATTTGGATACCTATCTCAAGAATAACTGGGCGGTGCTGGCTCCTTGGAAATTCTTTTAGGACACTTCTTGATATTGGGAGAGGTTGACACTTCTCGTTAGTTGATACAAAAGTTAAGTCAGGATTTGATTCTGTATTCCAGACACGAGATTTGATTTCTGCACTCGTAGTGGGGTTTCTCTGGAATTTTGTATTACTATTGTATTTTCTTCATCCTCCTCGCTACTCGGATACTCATCAAAAATTTCATTTATACAGTGAATAACGACATTCAACATATTAGACAGAATATTAATATTCAATTCATCGCAATTTAATACACTATCCATTTTTTGTATGTTCAAAATTCTAATTCAGAAAACCGTAATATTATGTTCGAAGAAATCAAATAATGAAATTATTCCACAAACGCAACTTAACCTCAGACATCAAATAAATAAATGAACTGCACGTGCACATTTCAAATAGACAGAGGCTAACATAGAAAGAGATGAGAGATGTCGCCCCAAATCGTTCTAAAACGTTCGACAAGATTTTGACAACCAAGTGCGTTTTACGCCGGACGTACGTTCTTTACCCGACGTTGATTCTGAACGCACTCTTTGTATGGCAGTTTTGTTTAGTTTAATCTGATGCATGATTGAAAAATTGCTCTGATTCTGATCTTATATATCTCTAACAAGCAACACTCATTTTTATAAAATACGGTTGTTGCTGTACTAAACTACTGCCACCTACTAGGATTGCGAAGGTTTCAGCAAGCTACACCAAAAAATCAGTCTTGTTACTTCATTGGTAAAACCTCTCACCCCCTAAATATTGATCTGTTAACTTATTTATTATTCTTCTCAGGGTGAAAATCCAATCTACAAACAGGCAACTTCCACCTTCAAAAATCCCACTTATGCAGGGAAGAGTTAGATCTGAAAAAGTTTTAATATTAAACTTGAATACTTGAACTGCCATTTTTTTTCTCCAACATTCTTCAGATGCCATATTTGTTTGCATATTTGAAATTTTTATGTTGAAGAGAGCATGAGCATAGATTGATATATTTTCTAATATATTCCTGAGACGGCTTTTTTTGTATAGTTTTCTCAGTAGTGCCTTAGATTTATATATCGTACTTAAAGTGTAATATTTATCTAATATATACTCTTAAATTTTGAATATTTACATAGGATAATCCAGCTAATATTTTTCGGAATGTTTTCCAATGGGTGCCTCTGTTGATTTGCATCATTTTTGTGGAAAGAATATTTTATGACTTCCAATTTGCTACATTTTTAGTGTTTCATACTAGTCAAATCTTACTATGACGTTTTTGATATTTTTTGTTAATTGAAAGCATTAAAAAAGATCATTGCACAAACTCTGAAAGAAACTTACTGACAATAGGAGTGTATTTTTATTTTCATCAAGTTTCCAATAAAAGGTTCAAAGTTTCAAATTTTCAAAGTTCAACTGTTGATAAACAATAAGTTTCTATGTCAGATTTTTCATATTATATTATAATTCTTGAAGTTCTTGTTGAATAAATTGTCATCAATGTTCCCCAATATTATTCATTGCAGTAATTGAAATATTTCAAATGGATAATATTTAATTCTTTATGGATAAATTTAATCTAATTCTTTAACTGATAGAAATCAAAAACAACCTATTGTCTCATTATACGGAAAATTGATAGCCCGAACTCGATATTATTCCATTATTTTAGGAAACCTGAACTTAGAAGTTTTAAAAATTATTGTCCAGTTCCTATTTGACTATAGTGCAATATGGAGGAGGTTCCTTCTTGAAAAATTTGGGTTTCGAATTTTTCTGTTGTCAAAATCAGTTAGCTGTAATTTTTTGTATGTTTGGATTTCACTCAATTATTCTCTAGCATCATATCATTTAGAAATTTTAAGAGTATGTTTAAAGTTTACAAAATACCTTTCTACTTCTTATCATCTACATCAATACTTTCAAGTAAAGAAGACTTTGATGGTTCTTTAGGATTCAACCTTCTTCATATTCAAATAGGCACCTTTTTGATATAAACAAAAATATGTTGTCGGTACAAATTAAAAATACAGGTATGCATTGTCATCGTAATCTGTTTGCCTTATAATTCATTGAAGTAATTGAAACAGCTTTAATGTAATTAAGAATTTTTCAAGCTTATTACAAATTTTTGTATTGATATAGACTTAAGACTGAAATTCTTAATGGAATATTTTGTCTGCCACGATTTGACATTGCCAAAGACTAATGAATGGAGTCCCGAATTTTTATGATAACGCAATATAATTGTTTCAATTTTTCTTATGAAGTTTACTTTCGTTGGCCAAGATTACAAAGTATTATTAAAAAATTGTTAGTATAGAATTGGGACTACTTGTTGTTTATAGCATTTTTTTAGATATGTAACTAAAAATTTTACTAATTGGCATTGAAAGGTCTAAATATATTAGTAGTAGTATTAAATGGATTTTTATTCTTAGTTTCCTTTACATAATTTTCAGTAATGCTAATCCTACAAATGAGAATACTCCAGAACCCACCAGAAGCAACACAAATATCATAATTATTGTCACAGCTCTATCTTTATTAGTCCCATCGTAATTCCTGGAAAAATTAATTATGTCCTTTTTAACATCAGTAAATTCATGGAACTCACTTTGGTAGCATCATGATACATATATTCGTCAAATATCCATTACTGAATGCAAGTAGTATAATCACAATTATGTAGACTGCATCATTGTCGAATATCACACTTGTGTGCTCTTTGGAGGTTAAATTACAAAATAATAAAACAGGAACTAATAGTATACGTAGTAAAGTCATTGATAACACCGGAATATCGTATAAGGGCTGAAACATGACAAAAGAAATTATAGACATATAAAATCAAAAGTTATAATATAATCATCTCATCTAATAGGTTGTCGTTCTGGAGTTTTGAAAATGCATTAAATAAAATATTTTAATACAATATGAAAATGTGAACTTTGCCACCATGTGAATTGCCTCTGGCGTTGCTATATCTAGAGAATGACCTTTGACAGAAGTTGCTTGACGATAAATACTTCCGGAGTTATTCTTCGTATATTAAACTATAGAAAATTTCTTGCAATCTATTTACTTACAACTTTTACAATTGATAAATTGCATTTTCTCCGATTCAAAAGGGCATATTTATGTTATATGATGAGATATAGTAAAAATAAATACATTATTTCTGTATGAAATAGAAGGCTTTAATTAGTATGGTTAGAATAATTCGATTCAAGCCAAATACGACCGGTTTTGTTACATAACTTGTCATTTGAAAGATCATAATGTCATTATGCCTCTCGTAAAATCCCTCGCCGCTATTGGCAAGAAAAAGGAAACAGTTAATTTTTGCATGTCTATTTTGAAACAAATTTTCGAAGCTTCTCTTCACTTGTAGCGAGCGCCTATCATTTTGATTTTGGTTGAACTCACTGATGAAACCGAAGCTGACCAATTCCGTGAGCACGATAACTCGAAACGGAATAAGCTAGAGAGCTGAAAATTTCAGGCTATGCTTGAGTGATGAGTATCTCGGCTGAATTTTTTACTGAGTAAAATCGACCAAATGTTTGCTAACTAACGAGAATTCTTTTTTTTTAAGTCGTACTATAGATAAAGAATGATGATGACTATAGATATTTATCGATACATTTTCAACCTTCAGAATCGATACTTTTGAATATGTGATCTTCCAAAGTTCGGAAAACTAGATATAACTGGGTTTAGTGATGTTATCAACTTTATACAACTTATTCGGTGAAAAAGCGAAGTGCCACTACTGCCCACACGCAGAAGGTCCTGAGCTCTAGCCCGGGAGAAAGTAAGATTTCAACTCTGAAATTCATGAAGATATTTTATATAAATGATTTTTCTGTGACCACGATGAACTCTCTAACAGATTGACCTGGTGTTGAAAATTTAAGGATATGACGAGATATATGTTGATGATGGAGCTCGTGTTGAATGATTGTTTGGGTTATTACCATCATCTATTGTGGATGAAATGTTTTCCGACGTTTCGATAGACATCTTCTATCTTTATCAAGGAGGAAAAGTAAAAAACCTTTTGAAAATTATCAATTTTCATTATTTGGCAACATGGAAGAGACACTATAGATGGATTCCTTCAATATCTAAACAATCAAGAGGAATCAATTAAATTCACAATGGAAATCGAGAAAGACAGACAACTTCCATTCTTAGATGTACTCGTACATAAACAAAATGGAATCCCAAAAACCACTCTGTATAAGAAGCCAACGAACACAGGACAATATCTACATTTTGATTCAAACCACCAACTAAACACTAAATTGGGAGTAGCAAAATGTTTATTTGATAGAGCAATAAATATTTGTTGCACTGAAGAAGACCAAAATGAAGAAATAAATAACATCTCGAAAACTCTTAGAAGTAATGGCTACCCTAAAAAGATATTAAAAAAAGCTAGACGAACAAGAGAAAGTCAACCTGAACCAACAGATATAAATCAGACCATTAAAACCGTAATTCCTTATGTAAAAGGTTTGTCGGAGAAAATGAGAAGAATTGGAAATAGATACAACATAACGACTGTATTCAAAACTCAAGACACTATCAGAGCTAAACTTACAAAAGTTAAGCCTAATAATGAGACACAAAGGACAAAGAACTGCATATATGAATTACCTTGCGAGTGCGGAAGATCTTACATCGGAGAAACTAAACGCCCTCTGAATGTACGAATAAAAGAACATCAGAAGCTTCTACGAGTACTAGACAGCGACAAATCCAGGTTGGTCCAACATGCTGTAGATGAGAATCATCATATAAAGTGGGATGAAGCATCAATAATATCCAAAGAAGAAAAATCAAAGAAGCAGCATTTATGAAAATAACACCTGTTTCCATAAGTGCTCCATCTATAGATCTGCCAGAAGTTTGGACGCCGATAGTTAGATCCAACTTAAAAAGATCATCATATCACAGATGAGTATATAACATTGTTCATTTTCTTTCATGACTTCTGTCAATATTGACTTTTTTGAAAATTGATAATTTTCAAAAGGTTTTTTACTTTTCCTCCTTGATAAAGATAGAAGATGTCTATCGAAACGTCGGAAAACATACACAAACAATCATTCAACATTTAAGGATATGTTTTACGTTTTTGGGTGAATTTAGTACAACAAATTTTTTTTATATTTATTTTATTATAAGAATCATTTTCATCTCCGGAAAACGATTATTTTAAGTTTGTCCTATTAATTTCTCGAAATCAATCCACATTACGATCAAACTAAGCCGAGCCAAGTGGTTTGGTGTGGTAACCAAATATTTGTTATTACAACAAAGTTGCCATCAAGACGTCAAAGTTTCACATCGAAGCGTTGTCCAAGTGTCCGATTCTTGCATTTTTCAAATTATTTTCAATAAAAGCAATATTTAAATGGATTCATTAGAAGAAGAGCTCCCAGAAGCAATATTAAAGGTCGCATATCAGGTAAATTCAGACCTACCAAGTATTTACACGAGAAACATACGAACAGCAATTAAATCAATTATCAAACAAACTGGTGTGAGGAAAAGGGAATGCATTGCTTTAGAGAAGAGGTGTTTTTTGGCGTACTTTTCCGAGTTGAGTTAGGTACTGAAATCCAATATCCAATAGTCGCGTTCCTCGATGGTGAAATTTAGTAAAAATAAACTAAAACCTGGACATAAGCAAGTTATATAAATTGATATCTATCCTCAAAAAACAAATGTTGGTTTTCTACCACAGAAAGTGCAGATTTTTACCAAATCCTGATGAGATATATCTAATGTAGGTACCAGTTTTGCTTTAGCCGGTGCGCTTCGCACAAGGAAGCTTGTGAAAATCACGCTTGAGGATATTCAAGATAAAGGAAACCTAATTATTGTGAAAATTTCCGACTCGAAAAACTACCTCAAGATCCTATGCTATATCTCAAGACATAAATAATGGAACCTTTGTGAAGCCCTATAGATAGTATACAAATTTACGATCTCCTACCCCCACTCACCATCGTTTTTCATCAATTACAAAAAAGGTAAATGCTTTGTTCAGTGCGTAGACGTAAACACATTCGGTAAAATGCAGGCAGAGATAGCTGCTTACTTAGGCCTACCTAACCCACACGAAGTTATGCAGGTCACAGTTTTAGAAAATTCTCGGCAACGTGTCTACAAGATTAAGGAGAATGGACAACCAACATGAAACGTCTTGGATGCTGGAAATCAATTGCGGTTGCTCTGAAATATTTGGAGGACTCCGTAAGGCTAAGGACTTACGAAGCGGTTTTCACCCGCTCCCGCGTGCGGTAGCGGAATGTAGTTTCTTTTTCAAACTCACGAGACCGGAGTTTTGTGCGGTAACGCAGCCGTCGCGGTTGCGATTATCACTCACAAACGTGGCGGTTGATTATCGCAGGACGGGCGGTTGCAACACGAGTGATCACTTCAGATCCAGACCGTCATGAATACACACCACAAACGATCTGTTGGGTTATATTTACTTCGCAGAAGAATTAAAAAAAGAAGGCCAATAAGGTTCTGGATACATCCATTGATTGCGGAAAGAGATCGTTATGGATTATTTGTTACTCTTATTGATGAGTTGAAAAGGAATGAAGAAAAGTTCTTTAATTATTTCCGAATATCCATAAGTTGTTATTTAAAACTTAAAAAAAAAACAGAAACTGCTCTTCAAAAACAACATACAAATATGCGAGATCCCATATCACCTGAACATAGAGTCATGGCAACAAGTACGGTCGCCCGGCAACCGATCGCGCGGGTGCAAACCGCCGTGACTGCGGGACCGCGCCCGCCGGTAGAAAATGACCGCAGGTGCAGCGGGGCCCGCAAACAATCGCACACGCCGCGGGCGTAAAACGCCTCGTGAAATGTGATGTAATTTATTACATACATATCTGTATTCTGCAAAGGCTGCTGGCCCGCAACCGCGGCGGGCGCGGGTGAAAACCGCTTCGTGAATCCTTAAAGCCATCTCGAATAAAATTCTTTCATGTACTGGCAACTTGCAACCGATACCGCCTCCGTCGTCTTCATGCACTCTTCAATCTACGAGTGTTACTCCTAACAGCCAGTTACCACCAACTAACTACTCTCGACCGGCTATTCTGACGCATTTGCAGAATGCAACAAATTGCGTTTTAAACATTAATATTAATAATAAATAGTGGATATTCATGGAATTTTTTGTATGTTAAAATAAAATATATATTTATATAATTTTTTTTTAAATCTTTATGCGGTGGTAGAAAAAATAATGTTCCTAATTCATGCAGAAAGTGTCATTCCCGTCCTTGTCTGCTTGCCCGAACTCCGCTTCGCGTCGTTCAGCCAGTCGCGTGCGGGAAAGTATCACTTTCCGCACTTGTTAGGAAATTAACTATTTTTTTATCCAGCCATATGTAAATGATTTCCAAAAGTGCTTTTTCTAGCTCAGAATTGAGCGTGATTGGAGATGACAATTAGGAACCACGAATATTTCGCATTTTCAGTCGCCTGGTCTGGTTTAAAAAAATTTTTCAGTGCTACTGGATTAATTTTAAAAAACCTGTTTTATTAAGCAATTTCAAAAATATTATTTAAAAAGCCAAAAAGGGCATCAAGTTTTTTTAGATTTAATTAACGAGATATCAGTAGAATCATCGAATGTAGCCACAAAATACGTTTAAAATTATTGGGCATTGGTTTCTTCAATTTCCTGAGGTTGTTCTAGAAATAGTACATTATTTACCGGGTAGGAAAAGCTTAACAATCCTGGACGACTGTGAAGATTCCTAAGTCGAGGCGCAAGCCGAGTCACAAAGTCCAGGAATGTGGCTTTTTCTACGAGGTAAACATACTATTTTTCCGCAAATCGTTTAAAATTCGACAGATATTGATTGATTTATAAAAAAACGCGATAATTTTATTCCCAAATAAATGGTGCTTTGAAATTCCTAATAAAATTACTTGGGTTACTATGGAAACGTATTGAGGTTGAATTGTCAAACTTGACGCTTATAAATTTAATTGCTGGTATTCTCGTAAGTAAAATGATAAGTGATGATGAAATTTCCATTCCTGGGACTCCTCCAGAGCTGGTTGAGGCAGTGAATACTGCTTCATTAGAATTATTGCCAAAGAAATCAAGAGAAAAGTACGAAAATGCATACAGACGTTTTATGGATTATCGCATGAGTAAAAATATGAGTTCTTTCTCAGAAAATGTTGTAATGGCATACTTCCTAGACCTTTGTTTAAAGATGAAATCTTCAACATTATGGACCAATTATTCAATGCTGAAGTCAACCCTTGCACTTAAACACAATGTAGATATATCTACATACTCAAAACTTCGTTCTTTATTGAAACGGCAAGCTCAAGGTTATAGGGCAATGAAATCTAAGATTTTAACGAAGGAAGAAATTGAAAAATTTATCCAGGAAGCTCCAGATAAAGAAAATTTAATGATTAAGGTAATTTACAAGTTTTTGATTTCTATTTAGATTATAGCTTTATTTATTTTTTAGGTGGCTGTAATATTTGGTATTTCTGGGGCCTGTAGAATGGATGAGTTAGTCCGAATGACTGTACACGATATAGAAGACTTAGAATCTAAGCTTTTAATCAGCATACCTGATTCGAAAACCAACAAACCAAGATCATTTGTAATTAATCTGATCTACTTGAATGTTTATCGAAAGTATGTTTCGTTAAGACCAGAAAATATGAACAGTGGCCGATTTTTCTTTAAATATCAAAGCGGAAAGGGTTGTAGACAAGTGGTAGGAATTCATCAATTTAGAAAAATACCCAAAATAGTTGCTACTCATTTGAACTTGGTAAATCCGACAGAATATACTGGTCACTGCTTTCGTCGGTCTTCTGCAACAATATTGGTTGACTCTGGTGCCGACATAACTAGTTTAAAGAGGCATGGCGGATGGAAGTCATCAAACGTTGCTGAAGGATATATCGAAGAATCGCTTAACAATAAGGTTGAGGTGGCAAATAAAATTTTCACAGTACAAAATATTCAACAAAATGACCCTTCCACCCTGCATGTTGTCCAAAATGTTTCTCATAGTTCTAAGAGTGTTCCTCCAATGTTCAATAATTGTACTAACTGTCAAATTACTGTAAATATAACAAATTGATCTTAAAAATGTATTCAGCAATGACTTGATGTTTTTAATATATAAATTAATTCCTTATAAGCAATGTGTTTTCTATCATTTATGTAGAACACTAACAACTGTACGGAAATATCATTTCCTTACAGTAAGGAAATGACATTTCCAAGTCCTGACTTTTTCTTCAAGAAATTTTGACAGGAATGTCAAAATTTCCTGGCGATTTGCGGAAAAACATATATCAACAAAAATTTCCAGGAAAAATTCCTTCTTGAAATTTTTTTCAACATTTCTTTTTCCAGAATGTCTGTAATGTAATGTTACTAAAAATATCGAAAAAGCTCACTTTTTTTCTCATTTTGTTAAATGATGTACTTTTCAGAGCAAATAGATCGATCCTTTTATTTTTTCACAAAATTCCATCGGGTTGAACAAAAAAATGGCTGGATAGAATAATTTCACTCTTTGTAGGGTTTTCGTGGAAAAATTGAACTGTTAAAGGCACACTCATCATTTTTGGTTTCTTCGATATTTTCAATCCAGTGCTTGATCTTTAAAAAAACCACGGATAGCCCTTTTTTGTTTCATTTGTAAATTCATATGACGAAAGGAAAATACTTTCTTTGTAAAAAGCAATGGCTGGGCTCTTACGGATATTTATTCAAGTTTCTGAAACCCACCACCCAGCTTCTACTTTCTGTGTATTAAAGACCGATATCTCGGCGGGAACTGAAGGTCTATAAAAAAGCAAATGAAGCAGAATAAAGTAGGAATCCGATCCTCATAGTGGTTTAGAAAATAAAAATTGCTACGGTTGGAGACCAAAGAAAATTTTTTTATCCCTTAATTTTTTCCAGTTGTTGTATTTCAATACAAGTAATTTTTTTCATTGAGTCAAGTAAAATATCAAAGGGATATTTGTCCGCATCTTCAAGTAAACCTAATGAAGGTCACATTCAAAATGCCACAATTAAAAATTTGGCTGGAATTCTTGGCGAGAATCAGGGGTCTTAGTCTATACGCTATGCAAGATAGTTAATGTTAATACCGATGTATAGTACTAACTGATACAGCTACTGTCGAGTAATTATTCAAACTTTGACTGATAATTTCTCCGGAAATATAAGTCGATAATACAAATGCTTTCAATGTATTTGTAGGATAGAACTACATCTCAAGAAAAATTTCATTTGGCAAGTGTGATTAAAAAAAAATCAATACTCTAATACTACTCGACCGATTTCGTATACAACGGACTCCGCTGAGATATGAATTCCTCAAACCTACCATAATAATTTCTGTTCTGTAGCTCATTCCGTTCGAACGTAATCGTGCATAATGACGTACAGAATAGATGGGTCCAAAAAAAGCGATTGATACCACTTTTAACTAAACTTTAGAAAAATACAATTACTTAAGCATTCAATTCGATGAACAAGAGCGGCAAAATACTATTATTGATATGATATTCATCGGATCTGAACGAAAAGGTGTGAATACACATATGGAGGTATTGAATGATTATTTGGGCTATTACCATCATCTATTGTGGATGTAATGTTTTCCGACGTTTCGATAGACATCTTCTATCTTTATCAAGAAGGAAAAGTAAAAAACCTTTCGAAAATTATCAATCTTCAAAAAGTCAATATGACAAAAGTCATGAAAGAAAAATGAACAATGTTATATACTCATCTGTGATATGATGATCTTTTTATGTTGGATCGAACTATCGGCGTCCAAACTTCTGGCAGATCTATAGATGGAGCACTTATGGAATCTGGTGTTATTTTCATAAATGCTGCTTCTTTGATTTTTCTTCTTGCAAGTTTTTCTTCTTTGGATATTATTGATGCTTAATCCCATTTTATACGATGATTCTCATCTACAGCATGTTGGACTAACCTGGATTTGTCGCTGTCTAGTACTCGTAGAAGCTTCTGATGTTCTTTTATTCGTACATTCAGAGGGCGTTTAGTTTCTCCGATGTAAGATCTTCCGCACTCGCAAGGTATTTCATATATGCAGTTCTTTGTCCTTTGTGTCTCATTATTAGGCTTAACTTTTGTAGCTCTGATAGTGTCTTGAGTTTTGAATGCAGTCGTTATGTTGTATCTATTTCCAATTCTTCTCATTTTCTCCGACAAACCTTTTACATAAGGAATTACGGTTTTAATGGTTTGATTTATATCTGTTGGTTCAGGTTGACTTTGTCTTGTTCGTTTAGCTTTTTCTAATATCTTTTTGGGGTAGCCATTGTTTCTAAGAGTTTTCGAGATGTTATTTATTTCTTCATTTTGGTCTTCTTCAGTGCAACAAATATTTATTGCTCTATCAAATAAACATTTTGCTACTCCCAATTTAGTGTTTAGTTGGTGGTTTGACTCAAAATGTAGATATTGTCCTGTGTTCGTTGGCTTTTTATACACAGTGGTTCTTGGGATTCCATTTTGTTTATGTACGAGTACATCTAAGAATGGAAGTTGTCTGTCCTTCTCGATTTCAATTGTGAATTTAATTGATTCCTCTTGATTGTTTAGATATTGAAGGAATCCATCTATAGTGTCTCTTCCATGTTGCCAAATAATGAAAGTATCATCTACATATCTTTTCCACAGTTTGGGTTTAAGTACATATTTTTCTAATGCCTTCTGTTCGAAAATTTCCATATATAAATCAGCTAAAATTGGTGATAGTGGTGAACCCATGGCCATTCCGAATTCTTGTTGATAAAAGATGTCTTCGAATTGGAAATATGTTGTTTCAATACAAAGAGAAAGCATTTCCATAATTGCATTGAAACAACATATTTCCAATTCGAAGACATCTTTATCAACAAGAATTC
The DNA here is from genome assembly GCA_030674115.1 of Micraspis discolor. Classification (NCBI taxonomy): domain Eukaryota; kingdom Metazoa; phylum Arthropoda; class Insecta; order Coleoptera; family Coccinellidae; genus Micraspis; species Micraspis discolor. Next base: position 70,156 of record JARTUT010000911.1, on the reverse strand, counting down.
GAATGGCCATGGGTTCACCACTATCACCAATTTTAGCTGATTTATATATGGAAATTTTCGAACAGAAGGCATTAGAAAAATATGTACTTAAACCCAAACTGTGGAAAAGATATGTAGATGATACTTTCATTATTTGGCAACATGGAAGAGACACTATAGATGGATTCCTTCAATATCTAAACAATCAAGAGGAATCAATTAAATTCACAATTGAAATCGAGAAGGACAGACAACTTCCATTCTTAGATGTACTCGTACATAAACAAAATGGAATCCCAAGAACCACTGTGTATAAAAAGCCAACGAACACAGGACAATATCTACATTTTGAGTCAAACCACCAACTGAACACTAAATTGGGAGTAGCAAAATGTTTATTTGATAGAGCAATAAATATTTGTTGCACTGAAGAAGACCAAAATGAAGAAATAAATAACATCTCGAAAACTCTTAGAAACAATGGCTACCCCAAAGAGATATTAGAAAAAGCTAAACGAACAAGACAAAGTCAACCTGAACCAACAGATATAAATCAGACCATTAAAACCGTAATTCCTTATGTAAAAGGTTTGTCGGAGAAAATGAGAAGAATTGGAAATAGATACAACATTACGACTGTATTCAAAACTCCAGACACTATCAGAGCTAAACTTACAAAAGTTAATCCTAATAATGAGACACAAAGGACAAAGAACTGCATATATGAATTACCTTGCGAGTGCGGAAGATCTTACATCGGAGAAACTAAACGCCCTCTGAATGTACGAATAAAAGAACATCAGAAGCTTCTACGAGTACTAGACAGCGACAAATCCAGGTTAGTCCAACATGCTGTAGATGAGAATCATCGTATAAAATGGGATGAAGCATCAATAATATCCAAAGAAGAAAAACTTGCAAGAAGAAAAATCAAAGAAGCAGCATTTATGAAAATAACACCAGATTCCATAAGTGCTCCATCTATAGATCTGCCAGAAGTTTGGACGCCGATAGTTCGATCCAACATAAAAAGATCATCATATCACAGATGAGTATATAACATTGTTCATTTTTCTTTCATGACTTTTGTCATATTGACTTTTTGAAGATTGATAATTTTCGAAAGGTTTTTTACTTTTCCTTCTTGATAAAGATAGAAGATGTCTATCGAAACGTCGGAAAACATTACATCAACAATATCTCGTCATCAACATATGGAGGTGATTAATAACTTGTTTATTCTGAAATTTCAACAGCGTAGCGCATAATATCGAAAAGGTATAAGAGTTTTTTATTGGATTATATAATATCACTGTTGAATACTTACTGTCAAATACCAGGAACGTATTTTTATTCCTAATCCTAATACGGTAGAATATAATTTATAAATCATTCATTTAGTAAAAACTTGTGCAGAACTTCAGTTCACGATTCTTCACATTTGACGTGAAGTGAGAAGGAATTGTAGGAAAGCTTCTTATGTTTTTTTTTTGTATGGAGGCTTTCATTGACAATGAGATGAATAGTAGACATGTTAAGAGACCGTAATAAGTTTCCAATATGGTCCACAGTGGCAATGACACCAGTTGGTTAAGTTGATTTTCAAAACAGTCACATTAAAATCTACAAAATGTTTCTTTCAAAAAATCCCAGGTAAGGATAATTAATGACCATACAATAAAGGAAAATATGTTGAAATTTCACAGATAGCTGAAGGCAGACTCACTTTCTTGATTCTTAGTGCCAATTCACGTCCCAATAAATCAATACAGTTGTATACGAAGAAGGTAATCACAGGCACAAAGAAAGTATCTGCAAAAAAAAAATAGTGAAGCTCAAACAATTTCTTAGGGGAACACATACCATTCCATTTGCTTCCAGTGTCTGCTGATTGTATAGTTGCAGTTATTCCAGGATGAACCATACTGGATGTTCCGGTTAAAACCATGAAAGAGATAAAAGCAAATTTTTGCCTCTTCAATATAGACCACAACAATCCCTTCGGTACTTCTATCTTAGTATTATCTTTTGGGCTATTTTGTTTCAAATGGTAGGTGATAAACGGCGAAAATTTCAAACATACTGTATACATAACTGCTACAAGAACGACAAAAACAACTGTAGAAGAGAAATAAAGAAATCCATTGCTTGAGGGCTTCGCGTTGAAGCTTAAAGTTAATATTTGAAGGGAGGAAGTAAATATTCCACATAAAGCTTGCCCAGACACCATGGCAGAAATGTATCGTGGTGAAAATGTCGAGCACATTTGGAAAAGTGCAACAAGAAACATACTGTTGACACCTGAAAAACAAGCATTATAATTATGATATTGCAGAGTTATCGCAAATATGATTAAGGCAGCCTTTATTGAAACATCCTGTAATTAAAGTACTCTCTATTCACAATAATGTTAGAAGTTAATATGAGTCAGTTTCCTGCGTAAGACTGGTCGTCGTGTTTGTCTTTCTATCAGCCATTTCATAGCTTCTTGCTAAGCAATAATTTTTTTCTTTAAGTTTGAGGCTAATGAGGGATGCCAGGAAATTTGCTGTAGCTTTGTTTCCCGCCGCCGCCCCAACGTTTCAATGAGCCATGAGTCGAAGGGAACGTAAGTAAGTAACATCAACTTCTGTGATTGCTTACCCTTAAGTAATTGAAAAAATAATTCTATCTTTCTAAGGAAGAAAGCTACGACAATTTCATTCGAGGATACCTAAGATATAAATGACGACAATACATGCACAAATTTTTGATTAAATGTGTCGGATAGGTGTCTTTGTGGCAGTTAGGGGTGAGCTTAAACCTTCGCGAGTCGAGTAGTTTCAAAGTGGCGCAGAGGACGTCTGGGTGAGGATTGTTATAAACAATGTAAAAATTTTACTTTGTTGTGTTTATATTCCACCATCCGATTCAGATGCTGCTTCACTTTTCCGGGAAAATTTATCTCGGGTTATGTTAAGATTGAGGGATCATAATGTTTTCTCATTCTGGGTGATTTCAATTTGTCAGGCACAAGCTGGTTCAAAAATAATATGAGTGGTATTTGCGAAGCTACAAATGCCTCCAGAAGTCAGGAAGCACTCATTGACACATTTTCATATTTGGGATTACTACAATTCAATCCGATCACTAATTCCAGTGGTAGAATATTAGACTTGATTTTATGTAATGCAGAACTAATAAGAAATGTCCATAGATGTGACATAGCGGTTGTGCCCGAGGATGATACCGCCCTCTTTGGAATTTTTGTGGAAATTACTGTCTGTGATTCGCTAAAAGTAACGACTCAATTTATAGGCTCAATTACAGGCGTGCTCAATATGATTTAATTAATCGTTCTCTTTCGGGAATTCCTTGGCCTGATTTATTTGATTGTGATGATGTTAACTTGGCTCTGGATACTTTTTATGATATACTTTGTGATGTAATTGATCTTCTTGTACCAAAGATAAAAGTAAACAAACGTTTTCCACCTTATTACTCTTACGAGTTAATCAAACTAGTCAAATTTAAAAATAAAATCCACAGGAGATGGAAAACTTATAAGAATCTATCCGATCAAATTGAATTTAAAGCTCTACGTTACTCGTGTAAAAGATTGATTAGACGGGATTTCATGAAATACAAGCTTTCCATCGAAAGTGAGATGGCATTTGCTCCAAAAAAATTTTTTAAGTTTATATCTGTAAAAGACAGGGTTTTCAGCTGTCCTAACCACATGACATATGGTGGAAAAACTGCAAGCGGTGGCAAAAATATAAGTAATCTTTTCGCGGATTTTTTCGAAAGTGTTTACGTTACATCAAATTGTAGAACTGACTTTGATGGAGAGCAAGATTTCAGCTCCTTCCTGTTGGAAGGTATCAATATTGATACCGTGGACGTTGAACGCGCTTTGTTATCCCTGGATGTTAATAAGAGTCCGGGGCCAGATTCTATTCCCCCATTGTTCATTCGATCATGTACTGTGTCTCTTTTTGAACCTTTGACAATAATATTTAATAAATCTCTAAAATCTGGGGTTTTTCCGAACCGTTGGAAGTTGGCATGTGTCGTTCCTATCTTTAAGGCTGGAAGTAAGCTATCGGTAGAGAATTATAGACCAATAAGCAAACTCTCTATTTTTGCTAAAGTGTTCGAGTCCCTTGTATACCCCCATTTATTCCATCTTGTCAAATCCCAGATTATTCCCGAGCAACATGGTTTTTTCAGGGGTCGTTCCGTTGAAACTAACCTGGTCAATTTTACTGAATTCTTGCTGGAGGGTCTGGATGAGGGGGTTCAAGTGGACGTCATTTATACAGATTTCAGTAAGGCTTTTGATAAGATATGTATCGGTAGACTACTTGGAAGGTTGTATGGAGTTGGGGTCTGTGGGTCTCTCCTGCGGTGGTTTGAGTCTTATCTCAGAAATAGGTCGCAATACGTCTCTGTGGAGGGTTTCGAATCACGGTACGTGTCGGCTTCATCGGGGGTTCCCCAGGGCTCCCATCTGGGGCCATTATTATTTATAATATACATAAATAATATAATAAAAATATTTAAATTTTGCAAAATACTATTATTTGCAGATGATTTGAAGATGTTCATGAAAATCAGGGAATCCCGTGACTGCCTGTGCCTTCAGAATGATATCGACTCCTTCATGGAATTTTGCGGAAGGGCTAATCTCTTCACTAATATGACCAAATGTCGTGTGATTACTTTCTCGAGGAGGAACGATCCTATAATGTTTCCATACTTGTCGCTGAACACACCGCTGATGCGTTCAAGTCATGTACGCGATTTGGGTGTTACTTTTGACTCTCATCTCAAATTTAACCTACATATCGACAATTTCGTAACAGAGTCAAGCCGCATGCTCGGTTTTATATTGAGACAGAGTCGTTCGTTTTGCAATTATAAAACCTCCATTACCCTTTATTATGCTTATGTGTTCAGCAAGTTGAATTTCGCTTCCATTGTATGGAACCCCAATATAACACTTATATAGACCGAATTGAGAGGGTTCAGATGAGATTTCTTCGTTTTCTAGGTTCAAAGTGTGGTCTTCGGTTGAATAGAGGAGATCTAGAAAATTATGTGATAAAGTTGAAACACTTTAACATGATTAGTTTGCAAAATCGCAGAATTATGAATGACGTACTGTTCGCAAATAAGTTTCTATGTAAGTATTCGCACTTCTGTCAATCAATGTTAATTAGTGGATTGTTGTTTTGGGTATTAATTTACCCGTATATGTTCTTGTTATGAATAAATAAATATATAAAATAAATAAACTTAAAAGGTATGAAGTATTGAAATCAAATTTTTTTCTGAGAATTTTTTCAAAATCTTCTGTCGTGTTGATTTTCGAGAAATTTTGCCTGTCTTTTTAATTTGACCTAGTAAATATTTTACAAGTTACAACTTGATCCTATGGTTATTCTAGTAATGATAGAAAATACCAAATTTTAGATGCCCCTGAAGCATTGCACGGATTTACCCCATTAACGAACTTGACCAAGATATTTGGACAATTGACCTATTCTGATAATTCGAAAATTCTAGCTCATCTCTTTTGGAAGATAGAGAGATACGGCCCGTCAAACGGATACCCTTCAGTTTGAACCTCTATTTTTCATCAAGAAGTCAAACCCAGTCGTTTGAGACCATTTTCCGCCTTATACTCGAAAATTACAGCGTTTGGCAAAAGGATAGCACGCTGTTCTAATAGAACAAGCTCGGAAAAAGAATTGCCATTCGCTAGTCTCGCGCAAACTCGAACTGATGAAATACGGAAAAATTGCGAGGAAATTTTAGGAATTGTGACAACATTTCTGTGGTTGTTGTTTTCGTTACCAAATGGCGTACAGGCCGGGTTCAATGGATCGTCAAATCTCAATTCATAAATACTTAGTATTGTGGAACGGAACTGAAGTTGTAGAATATTCGAAAGAAATATATTCAATATGTAGGCATTCCTATTGGCGCAACTAAATTTGGATCGGAAAAGAATAAAAAGCCGAGCCCATGAACAATTTGATATTGTTCATTGTTCATAATCTTTCGTAGTGCAATTCTAGTCAATTAATTACACAGGCCTACAAAAAAAAAATTTTTTTTGGTGCCTAGAATTTTTGACCTGATTTTAACTATATTTTTATTGCTGAATTTAAATATGATGCAGTTTTTCTGTATCAGCTCTAGATTTTTAGAAAATAAATAATAATAATAAATAAAAATAAAAGTCTGAAATTCGGAGTACCAATGGTTTTGAGAGAACCAAAAAATCACTTCAATGACTTTTATTCATGCCTAGTAAATATTACTGAAATCAATCGAAATAACCGTAACAAGTGGACTTATGCAGATTTAGTCTCTGCAAGACGCCCTATCCCTCACTCAGAAGAAGTGCCAATTCCAACTTTTCAGCAGCTACCAGAACTCTGTTAGGACACATGTCTCTCAGAATTCTGACACTACTGAAGGTGACAGTGATTTTGAAACGATGTCATCAATTCCCCAATGTTTCAATCAAGATGAGTTAAATGAGCGCACTAGAGATCTCTACCTGTCGAAAAAAGCTTCTGAATAACTAGCTTCCAGGTTGAAGGAAAAAAATTTACTTGAACCAGGAACTAAATTTACATTTTATCGCAAAAGGCAGAAAGATCTGCTACCTTTTTTCTCTGAAGAACAAACTCTTGTATTTTGCCATGCTATTAGAGAACTCCTGGTAAAAATGGGTCTTCCTGAACATTTTCCGGATGATTGTCGCCTATTTATTGACAGCTCAAAACGAAGTTTGAAATGTGTTCTTCTACATAATGGGAACAATACCAATTGCTCACTCAACGAAAATGAAAGAGCAATATGACAACATATTTGGTTTTTGAAAAAATAAAGTATCATGAACACCAATGGGTTTGTGTAGACTTAAAAATCGTAAACTTTCTCCATGGACAGCAAAGTGGCCACACCAAGTATCCTTGTTTCTTGTGCCTCTGGGATAGCAGAGACAAAACGCAACACTGGGTTAGAAAAGAGTGGCTTAGAAGAGAAAACATGGATGTTGGAGGAAAGAATATATATCATCAATGATCCTTCAGTTCCGCGAGAGAAAAATCATGTTTCCACCCCTGCATATCAAGCTGGGTCTAATGAAGCAGTTTGTGAAGGCTCTTGATAAGAATGGATCAAGCTTTGCATATATAGGGAAAAAATGCCTCAGCTGAGTAAGGAAAATATTAAAGCAGGAATATTTGATGGCCCACAAATACGACAGCTGATTAAAGACCCTGACTTCATAAATTCAATGATTGAGATTGAACAAAATGCCTGGAATTCATTTGTTTCAGTTGTCCAAAAACACAAAGCTGAAAACTATGTTGAATTAGTCAATGAGATGCTGAATAATTTCAGAACACTTGGGTGTAACATGAGCATTAAGGTGCACTATTTACACAGCCACTTAGACCGTTTTCTTGATAATTTAGGCGACATTAGTGAGGAGCAAGGTGATAATTTCACCAAGATATCAAATGTATGGAGGATCGCTATCAAGGAAGATGGGATACTCACATGATGGCAGATTACTGCTGGTCTTTAAAACGGGATTGTTCTAAAATACATTCAAGAATGTCACGCAAAAGAAGTTTCCGAAATGTTTAGTGAGTAATTGGTTTAAATGATGACTTTTTCTGTTTTTTATAGTATATAATGAATAATATCTGTGTAATATAATAAAAATTCCTTTTTTAATTTGTTTCTTTGAACCATGGTTTTTCTTTTAGAATAGTGTAATGTATAATTCACAAAAATGTTGATATCTTAAAAATTCGAGCTGACAGGCAAAAACTAATAGCATATTTGAATTCAGGGCATCAAATTCATATGAAATAACCTCCAAAATCTTCGGCACCAAAACCACTGTTGACCAGTGTTATTCATCGTATCTTTCGATTCAATTATCATTCTAAAATATAGACAATTTCTATAAGAATATGATCATTATTCTCAACTATATCAAAGTGTGTTCGACACCGTTCAAGTTTCGAGAAACTTCATAAGTTCGAGTTGTTTCAACTGCAACCTTGTGCCTTCCTGGATATTCCTATTCAGGGTAGCTCTACACCTAACTTCGACCTGAAGATCGATCATCACCTCGTGGAAAACCCCGTCAGGTAGGTGTCAAGTACCGATAATCGTTTTTCATTTTTTTCTACACAGTCCACTAAATCAAGCGCATCAATCTGCAACATTGATCCTTACAGTGCGAGATATTGATTTTACCAGGGTATAAGTTCTCATTTACGGAATTCCATTATTTCAGATTGAAATATTCATTGATTTTTATTTTTTGTAATGATAAGAAGCGAAAAGATTATCGGTTGTCTCTAATCCACATATTCAACTTTTCATAAATATCTGAACAATCTGTTCCTAGTTGGTTTCAAGGAATATTTTAATTCACCTAATCATTGGATCAATATTCGTTCGTTATCAATGTGAAAATGAATCTATTTCGATTTCAATCGATTAGGTAGTTTTCACAATCTGTTCAATTTTATTTCGTATTTTCATTTCTCGTTGTCAATACGGGAGTCACTTTTACATACAGGGTCTGTTCATTTCGGTTGTTATTCAATTCAATTATTCGTTTCTTCACACGAATTTTAAATACTTGATTGCACGTTTTATATTATTATACACATTTGCAGTGTGGAACAATGTCAATAACACCAAATGTCAAGCTTCCAGAAATTTCTTTACCTACATTTGATGGGAGCTATAAAAATTGTCCAAACCTTATACGATATTTTTTCTCGCTCCATTCATATCAATTCAACTTTATCGAATATTCTTAAATTTCAATATTTACTCTGTTCATTATCTTCAGAAACATAAATCTTTTTAAGGGATCAATCAATTAACAAGGGAGAATTATCAATTGGTTTTCCAAACTTTGACTGAAAGGTATCAAAATAAATTGCCTTTGGCAAATCCTTTCTAGTAGGAAATATGCAGTGCACCTAAACTCAATAATGAGTCAAGCAATGGTTTGAGAAATCTTTCGGCAGTTTTTCTGATAATTTAACAGCACTGAAAAATCTGGAGTTACCTGTTGATAAATGGGATTTTATTTCATTTCATGCAAAAATTGGATGCAGCAACAATTGAAAAATTTGAGTTTCAAGAATATTCCATAGAGATTCCTTCCTATCGCGTGCTTTATCAATTCTTCAAAAATCCATCCATTTAATTGAAGTCACTAAGTTTTCTGTTTCACAACGAGTGAATGCATCACCAAGTGAGAAGCCCTATAAAAATACCTCATCATTTCTTACTCTGTCAAAGTCGCCAAACAAATTTTCATTTAGGGAGCTATTGTAATTCAAGTCATACAATTTATAATTACGTTTTTTTTTCTCAATAAAGCTCCAAAAACAAGATTGCAAATCGCCAAGGATAAAAATTGGTGCCTAAACTGCCTTCATTCAGGACAGGGTGTTCGTCTAAGCCTACTTGTCGATATTGTCACAAGAATCACCAAACATTACTCATTACATTTAGGGACAAGCAATCCACATTATGAAATAACTGATCTTTTTGTGAAATTCGAACTTTCTCCTTGTCAGGAAGCCGTCAAGTTTTAACTAATATTTCTGGTTTACAAGCCACTGCATTTTTTGCTACTGCGCAAGTTGAAGTCTTGGATGCTCGGGGTCAGTATCAGATAGTTTGTATTCTTCTGGGTCCGAGACCCCAGACGAATATGTAGGATTTAGCATTTTCGGACGGAGTTGGTGCCAGTGCGGACCTGTGCTTCGCCGTTGAAAATGTGAAATCGGATATTTTCTTAGCGCGTCTTCGTGCATCGATAATCTTAAGATAACGAACTATTCCCATTTATTTGTCAGGCGCCGTCTGGTCGAACCAATTGAACGGATATGTTCGAGATGACGTTTTCGAATATTTATTGAAGGACCAAGTGCGACTCGGATGTGTTCTATTAAAAGGTTAACATGTGCATCTCAAGAGTTGAGAGAAATAAGAGTTATGACGAAGTACCCTAAGTGCAGTGGTGGGAACTATGTTAAACCCCATTCTTTCAAAGTCGACCAATAGATAGTTGGGGGTGTAATCCGAAAATGACGAAAGGGACTCGAGATCGAAGGGTCCTATCGAAGGTACAGTCGAACTCTTGACGCTCACGAGCCCGCCTGGTTCCAGAGAGTGTACCAAATACCTCCTGACTAGCTCTCAGAGCTGAGACTATTTACTAGGCGCCACTCTCTTTTATGATGTTAAATAAAAGGGAGGTATCACCACAGATCTCAGGGGGAAACAAAAGAGAGAAAACGTACACGAAAACCCACTCTCTAGAAGCCAGAACAAGCTCGATCACACAAAATGAGAGTAGTGACTGGTAGGAAGAAAAAAAAAGAATCAATTGTTTAACAATTTAATCTCACCAAAAATGTGGTGATAACACTACAACTAATCAATGTCCTACCACAAAATATCTCTATCGAACTTACTAGTCAAATATCTTAATATGCGTTTAACTGAATTATATTACTAAACTTATCACCCAAAGGTGAACCTCAAAGTTAGATTAATACTGGCCAGCATGAATAAAACACCTATGTAACGGTCTATATCTAGGTGACTGAACAACAGGTCAACTGTTTATCGCTATATCAATGTCTCTGACCTAAGTCGTTTATATTCTCAGATAACTTAAATGCTACGGACTAACCTTACATAACAGTCTAAGATGTACAGTGACTGTGAACAAAAGGATATTATGGGTTCTCAACCAACATTCACTCTTCAACCCTCGTAGAAAGGAAATTGGGTCAATACGTACTTCAGGCTCTTCGTAATACAATAATTCACATTACTTCCACAAGGCAAATGGCAACCAGGGTGTCTATTGTCTGATCTTCCAAGTAGAATGTGTTCAGATAGCTAGTACAGATGGTTTGTACAGAACGTAGATCCCATGTAGACTCACTTATTTCAGACAACCTCAAAACCGCCTCAGACAGCTCGCAGACAGTTTGCAGATAGTTCACAGAGTTCACAGACAGTTCGAGATCCGCAGCACAACAAATATAAGTACTCTCAACATAAAACGGAGCTAAAATAAAAGAAGTTGCAGAAATGGGCAACGTGACCGAATATAGGTTATCTTACCTAATCTTCCATCGAATATCTTCCCTTTATAATCCGCATTAAGCGTTAACCTTTTCCATAAACCAAATAGAAACAGGTCTCTATTAGGGCTTAAACCATAAATCTTGTTCCAATCCGCAATCAATACGATAAAAATCCAAGAGTTTAATGGTTTGATACTCGCCAGAAAAACGGAGAAAAGCAAAGTGACACGCTCCAGCTGATTTGCGTCAACCCGACATATACGACCACAGACGCAATCACAGAGCGGAGAGCATTCAGTAACGCTACCATCAACAGTAGTGCCACGGGTCGGAAAATGTACTATCTAGATAGCGGCGTTGCCAATAGTTGGTCGGAACTAACGGAACGGAAATTTTAAACCGTGACAACTCCCCCTTCCTTCCACAGGAGGTGAGCATAGGTCACCGACGACTCACATAAGAACCATATTGCGCACTCGCCAAACAAAACTCAACGCCAAGATGGCAAAACAATCAGTGAAAGATATCTAGTCACTGAGGGCGACTAGATACCGGCTTGTCCAGCTGGGTATAACGGAAAACTACAAGAAGAAGAAGAAAGCAATCGATTCAACCAAAAACAAAACAATAAGCCAAAATGGTCGAAATGTCAAATTTTGAAACAAAAGAAAACTTAACCGAATCCGAATCGAAGACCACGGTTAAGGTGCTGAACAAGGAGGACTTGCTTTATCGAAGGTCGCAACCTCCACGACCCCATCACATCCTAGAGAGGTGATGTCCGAATCGGGAAACTCAAAATCGGGATAATAATTTACTCAAATATAGGCAACGTCAAAGCCGGAAATTCCAATGGTCCTCGGGGTAAAGTGCGCTGCGACAATACACGACCACTGGTGTCACTAACTCGTCGGGAGTTTCTCGAAAAACACAATAAAAGGAAAATCTCAATCAAGACACGCGCCTTCCAGGCAAACGCAAAGAAAAGTCACAATCGGGTATTTCACGTCATCAACTCGGAATCAAAACGCCAAAAGTCGCCACATCGGCACAAAAATCCAATCGCCGACACGGCAAAACCACAACACTTCTGCTCCAAGGCAGCCAACAGTGTAAGCCAATACGAAATCAAATCATCCCCACCATAATCGGGATCCCAAACTCACAAAGCGAAGGCAAGGCACAACAAAAAAAAAACGAAACGGACACGTCAGATGTTAGACGGTCATAATCCTGAGCATATGACGGTCCCAAAATATATCCCCACCGTCACCGGGGCTAAAACGTACAGAAAAGGCAAGGTACGAACGACATTTACTTACTGAAACGGACTCGTCAGATGTTAGACGGTCATATTCCCGAGCGTATGATTTGTCCCAAAATATCCCCACCGTCACCGGGGCTAAAACGTAGAAACAAAAGGCAATCTCAAGCCGGAACGCACTCATAAAGCACTAAGCCACCTGACAACTCAGAACCACCAAAACTAGGTACTCTCCTCCAAACAGGTATCAGGATATCGTCTGAGATCTTTAACATGCCAGACACCTCTATCACTTCCATCCCTCCATTGCAGTTGATAAGCATTATGGCCAACTCTCCGACGCACAGTGCAGGGTCCGACAAATCTGGGCGCCAACTTGGAGGCAAAGCCCTTAGAGGCATCAGATAAAAGTTTATTGCGGGTCAGGACAAGATCTCCTCTCGGAAAGTGACAGGACGGCGGCGCAAATTATAACGTTGACGATTACGCCCTGAGCGCGAGCCAAGCGCTTCTGAATGTCGGCAAACAACAGCCGGTAGCCAACCTTTTAGCGTCCACAACCTCCGAAGGACGTCTAGGGTCCAACTCTACCACAGTGTTATAGGCATCTCCAGATGGGCGATATTCTCTGCCAAAATTAGCGAAGTATGGGCTACAACCAATAACCTCATGACGACCAGTACGAACGGCGCAAGTAACAGCAGAAAGGTGTTTACTCCAAGTTTTATGGTTATCCTGACATAACAGGAGAGCATGGTCTTAACTATACCATTGCTGCGCTCGGTAGGATCACAGTGCGGACTATAAACTGGAGTGAATATGATGTTGACTTTATATTTCTGACACAGCGACGTGAAAGAGGTACTGCGCATCTGGGTGCCATTATCGCAAATGAGCAAACGAGGAACTCCGTAAACAAGAAAATATGCTGCTCCAGCAGATGACAAAGGGAAACAGCAGTAGCATTGCGCAAAGGAAAGGTCAAAACATACTTGGAGAAATAATCAGTAACTACTAAGATGTACTTATATCCGTTGGACGATGGCAAGGGACCCACGAAATCCAAACTTATCATCTCCCAAGGTTCGGTAACAACCGGTCGGGTTCCCATAGTTCCAGCAGGAGCTTGAAGGTCAGGTTTATGCTCCAGACACACCGAGCAACGACTCACATATCGGGCTACATCGGCACGCATCTTAGGCCAAAAATAGCGTTGTCTCAAGCGCCAATAAGTCTTAAAGACACCAGGATGTCCGGCGGAAATATCATCATGATGTTGACGAAGTAGGCTCTTCCTGAACTCCCTAGGTACCACCAATTTCCAACAATCCCCGCATCTCCTAAACCAGGATAAGGGGCGGAAACGTATTTCCAAAGTAAGCCATGCTCCTCCTCTCCAGGTAGGGTATTTGTCCGGAAATGTGTTCAAGTCTTCTCATCTTGAGATACCAAGGATCCCTAGACTTATGGAACAGCTGGCGATCATCAGAGTCCAGCACCTCGTCCACAGACACTGGGACGGACCTGACAACATATCAGGCACGACATTCAGTTTACCTTTGCGATGGACAATTTCAAAGGTGAAGGGCATTAGGCGCAACCCAACGAGCCAATCGACCCTGTGGGTCCTTTAGGTTATGCAGCCACAGCAAAGAGTGGTGATCGGTAATTACCTTGAAGAAGGTACCTCCAGGTAATGGCGTAGTTTTTCAACAGCCCAAATCACGGCAAGGCACTCACGCCCGTGGTCGAATAGTTGCGCTCTTGTCGAGTTAACGAACGGGAAAGATAGCACAAGACTCTCTCACCATCATCAAATTGTTGGGTGAGAACGGCCTGAGTCCGTAGGCGGAGGCATCAACTTGCACAATGAACTGGCGATCAAAGTCAGGCAAGTGAGTACAGGGGCAGACGCTAGCTTCTCTTTATTTCACTGAAAGCTAATTCACACTGGGGTGTCCAATTCCAGCGGACATTTTTCTTAGTCAAATTCGAGAGGGGTTCGCCCAAATCGGCCAAATTAGGAATGAACCGGCGATACCATGCGGCGGTTCCCAAAAAGGAACGGATGGCGGCAACATTAGTGGGAGTAGGAATACTCAAAATAGCCTCGACCTTTCAGGATCCGGCGAAGACCATGTCTGTCGACAACATACCCCAAATATTTCAGCTGAGGGCGACAAAAAAACATTTTTCACGCTTCACGACAAAACCAGCCGCTATAAGCCTATCCAACACCTTACCCAAAATTTCTAAGTGTGTGGCGAAATCTCCACTAACGATGACAATATCGTCCAAGCACACAAAGACGTACGGCTGAAGATCAGACCAAGAACACCGTCCATAATACGTTGGAAAGTAGCGGGAGAATTAGTTAGTCCGTAAGGCAAGCGTCGAAACTGATATAAGCCGCGACCAGGACGGTGAAAGCCGTATATTCCTCGAGTTAGAAGCCACCTGAACGTGGTGATAGGCCGTTTTTATATCCAAAGTGCTCAACACACGAGCATCGCGCAATTTGTCTAGTATTCCAGAGATATATGGAATAGGATAAGCGTCCCTCTTGGTGACGGCATTAAGGCGCCTATAGTCGACGCAAAAACGATAAGTACCGTCCTTCTTAGGGACGAGACAGACTGGTGAAGACCACGAGCTACCAGAAGGTTCAATTATTCCCTTTCAACATATCATCAATTTCCGCGTCTATGATCTTTGTTTGTGTGGGGAAACTGATACCAACGTTGTTTGACAGGTCGGGTATCAGGAAGCAATTCAATCTGGTGCTCAGCAGCAGACGCACATCCAAGGTCATCGCCCATGCGAGCAAATTTTTCTTCAACATTCTATCCAGCTGCATCCTCTCAGCAGGTGAAAGGAATTCTTAACGCCATTCGAAGCCTCGAGTTCATCCAAAGCTTCTACAGGGGAAGCAAAGTGCCAGACATCATCTCTTATATTAGGCACTATATCCATTTTTCTCCAAAAATCTATCCCAAGTATCAAGGAATGCCGCAAAGATGGAACCACCATTAGGTTCAACCAAATCAGCTTGTTCTTCAACTTAACAGGAGCCGAAATATAACCAGGACTCTCGCATATATCCCCATTAGCCACAGTACACGATTTAAGCGATGGAGCTGCTTTCAATCCAATCTCCAAAAGTCTCTCATATCCCTTACCACCCACAAGCGAAACACTCGCACCGGAATCTAACAAACCCACAAATTTAAGCCCCAAAATATGTACAGTAAGGTAAGGTCGCTTGTCTCCATCAGCATGGGACAAAATGTAATCAAGAACAGCTGCTCTTCCTATGACCGCACTATGATCAGACGAGGACGACCCGCGGTCATCTAGTTTCGTCGGGAGTTTTCCGAAGGCGGAGGAGAAGCAAAGCGTACAGATCGAGAATTTACCTGAGGAGAGCAATCAGGGCATGTCCGAACAGTAAAACCGGTTTTTCCGCAGCGATTACAAAGTAATTGTCTTGGTGACGGACAATTGACACGTCTATGACCAGACTTCTGACAGTTCCAACACACGACAGCGGTCGACGTCGTCGGCGGTTCACGAGGACTCACCTCAGAAAGAGAACTAGACCGAGAGCTAGAAGAAGCACAAGGAAGCGACACACACGCTAGTTCGGAGTCAACATAACTCTGACGTTTCCTAGATGGAGGCACATAGCTATCAGCACGATACTTTTTAACCTCGAGGCGCAGGCACACATCCTCCAGTTCCTGTAGGCTATCAACAACAGGCAACTGCGTCGCATAAAAAGGCGCCAAATTTCTGGTTATTATTCCTAACTTTATCTGTTCATCAACTTCCCATATCTCCTAAACATAGAGTTCATGCATGTCAAATAATCCACAATTGATTCTGAGGGATCTTGCGTTCGGTTCAAGATATCGGTGAACAAACGAGAACGATAATCTGGAGGTTCGTAATGCCTAAGAAGCAGGAGGACAAGCTCTTCCAGTCCTTAAATTTATCACGATTAGATCGATACCACATTAACGCTCTACCGGAAAAAGATCAACAGCTGAATCGAAAATTTGACTCTCTGTCACCCACGAGCCCTTCCCAACTCTACAACACGTTCCAAGAAACTATGCACCGTAATATCCTTCGGATCACCCAGAAAGTTAAATTCCACTTCTGTAAATTCAAAGAACGAGGGAGGTTCCCAAAATTCGCATGAGTGCTAGTACGAGCAAATGGTGGATGCGCGGAAGCAACCGAGGCTTCATCATCAGAACAGTCACCCTCAGAGGAGGAGCAACAAAAACAGAGGCAGGATCATAAGCCGGAGGCTGAGCGCAAACATCAACTAAAGTACTTTACATTTTTAAGCATATCAGCAACATTCAATGGCAAAGATTCTTTCGAACTACCAGACTCTAAACGTTCCAACCGAGAAACGACATGACACAACCTAGTAAATATCGCCTCAAGGCATGGGTCAGGTCCCCAAAACAACGTTAACAATTCATCATACTTGCTCATACAAATATTAAATTCTGATACAGTATCCAACTCAACTATAGGATACTCAAAAGACCTATTACCCTTCTCTACTTTCAACAAAGGACGCAAACAGGCACGCAAATCCTGAACTGTCTGTGTATCCGAACATTTAAAACCTCTTACACGCAATTCATATTGTAATTCATCTTTCTTAAGCCTATTAAGATTATTTTTCAGAACCATACTTGCAAATACCTTTACAATAAAATCAAAATATGATCAAAATCTGAAAATCAAAGTAAACTGCACAAAAATTCAAATGAACCTTAAAAATAACAATCTATTTTCATCCAGTCACCACCTCAGTTGAACTTGTATAAATAAAAACAATCTCAAAACAAGTTCCCTCGAAACCACTTCTGCCCCCACGTTGGGCGCCACTTTATGTCACGAGCCCGCCCGGTTCCAGAGAGTGTACCAAATACCTCCCGGACTAGCTCTCAGAGCTGAGACTATTTACTAGGCGCCACTCTTTTTATGATGTTAAATAAAAGGGAGGTATCACCACAGATCTCAGGGGGAAAACAAAAGAGAGAAAACGTACACGAAAACCCACTCTCTAGAAGCCAGAACAAGCTCGATCACACAAAATGAGAGTAGTGACTGGTAGGAAGAAAAAAAAAGAATCAATTGTTTAACAATTTAATCTCACCAAAAATGTGGTGATAACACTACAACTAATCAATGTCCTACCACAAAATATCTCTATCGAACTTACTAGTCAAATATCTTAATATGCGTTTAACTGAATTATATTACTAAACTTATCACCCAAAGGTGAACCTCAAAGTTAGATTAATACTGGCCAGCATGAATAAAACACCTATGTAACGGTCTATATCTAGGTGACTGAACAACAGGTCAACTGTTTATCGCTATATCAATGTCTCGACCTAAGTCGTTTATATTCTCAGATAACTTAAATGCTACGGACTAACCTTACATAACAGTCTAAGATGTACAGTGACTGTGAACAAAAGGATATTATGGGTTCTCAACCAACATTCACTCTTCAACCCTCGTAGAAAGGAAATTGGGTCAATACGTACTTCAGGCTCTTCTGTAATACAATAATTCACATTACTTCCACAAGGCAAATGGCAACCAGGGTGTCTATTGTCTGATCTTCCAAGTAGAATGTGTTCAGATAGCTAGTACAGATGGTTTGTACAGAACGTAGATCCCATGTAGACTCACTTATTTCAGACAACCTCAAAACCGCCTCAGACAGCTCGCAGACAGTTTGCAGATAGTTCACAGAGTTCACAGACAGTTCGAGATCCGCAGCACAACAAATATAAGTACTCTCAACATAAAACGGAGCTAAAATAAAAGAAGTTGCAGAAATGGGCAACGTGACCGAATATAGGTTATCTTACCTAATCTTCCATCGAATATCTTCCCTTTATAATCCGCATTAAGCGTTAACCTTTTCCATAAACCAAATAGAAACAGGTCTCTATTAGGCTTAAACCATAAATCTTGTTCCAATCCGCAATCAATACGATAAAAATCCAAGAGTTTAATGGTTTGATACTCGCCAGAAAAACGGAGAAAAGCAAAGTGACACGCTCCAGCTGATTTGCGTCAACCCGACATATACGACCACAGACGCAATCACAGAGCGGAGAGCATTCAGTAACGCTACCATCAACAGTAGTGCCACGGGTCGGAAAATGTACTATCTAGATAGCGGCGTTGCTAATAGTTGGTCGGAACTAACGGAACGAAATTTTAAACCGTGACCGTCGGCAGCTGAGATCTTACTTTCAGTCATATACATGGATGACGTGTTATCTGGTGGAGATAGCTTGGAGGACGCTCGAGCTTTGAAGGTCGAGGTGATTTTGTTGCTGAAACGAGATGGATTTAAATTTAGAAAATGCTCCAGTAATCGATCTCAGCCGGTAAATCATTTGCCTCCTGATCAACGAGATCAAGATTCATTGAATTTTGATGCAGATTCTGTAATGAAAATTTTTGGATTCTGGTGGTTCCCAGTAGATCATTTCTCCTACGTTATCGATCCTACCGAATAAACAGCGACAAAATGAACAATCTTATCTGACTTGGCTCGAATATTTGACCCTACTGGCTTTCTTACACCATTCACCTTCCTAGCCAAACATCTCATTCAACACCTTTGGACTCTTGAGTCTTCATTGGAACGATGTTCCTCTTACGGACATATCGAATCGCTGAAATCAATGCAAATTCGAATCATGTATTTTATCCTTTTTGGAGATTTCACGCAGATAATCTGGCAATCATTTTCTAAATGCGAAGTCTATGGATTTGAAGACTGAAGCGAGAAGGGGTGTAAGCTGATATTTATTTCCGTGTTTTGAACTCTGATAAAAGTGTGAATGACTACACAGTCCACTGAATCAGCGAATCAATGACAATTGGTTATTGTGATGGTTGCTTGGAAAAGATCCCATCCTAGAATGATGTGGCCTTAGCAATGCAATGGTTGTAATTTGGTAATAACTATTCGATCGGTATATATACAGTCGGCCAGACGGACACACTCATCACAATTTCTGCATCAGGAACCTAATCGAGTGAGATCATTTCGTCCCGATATTCGACATTTGAACGATAGTGGTAGTACGTACGCTGTTCAGGCGTGTCTGTTATATTTTAATAAATTACACTTTCTGTTGAAATGAGGTTTCGGTGCATCGATGTAGCGCGTACAATCATCACATCACTTGGTTTTCCAACCATTACATTTCTTTTTTAATAGCAGATTACTGCTCGTCTTTGAACGGAGGCTGTGCGGAAAAAAGGCAAAGAAGAGCTGCTGAATGGCGCGTTTTCGTAGTTTAATATACACTTGAGGATGTCTTCCTACTTTTGAGTTTTTATTTATATTAATTCAATATTGAAATAAAACAACTATTAATTATCCACAAGAAAGGTTGATATTAAAATATTTACACGTAAAGTCTCCCTTTACACTGATTGAAAGAAAGAATGAAGTGGCGATATAAGGAGAAGAGTTTTTCTGAGTTGATTCTATTTTCATAACTACTCCATAATATTGTGTGTAAATTTTGAGGATTTAGACGTACAAACTACAACAAAATTCTCGTTTTAAGTATTGTGTTGTTAGTTGTCACAATGCATATTATATATAGATATTTTCATAAATTTTCCTCTTTCCGTAAAAGTGGTACAACAGAGGAATGATGAAGATAGGGATCAGTACAATTCATCCAAAACTTTTAGTGAATATGGTACTCCTCAATAATAGCTACCAGAAGATCAAATATCCTACTACTATTATAAAGGCGAAAGTTTGTAAGTATGGATGTATGGATGTTTGTTACTCTTTCACGTAAAAACTACTGAATGGATTTGAATAAAACTTTACCACAATATAGCTTATACATCAGAATAACACATAGGCTACAATTTTTGAGGTTTCTAATGTGAGGTCGTAAAAAAAAACACATTTTTTGCGCTTACATTGCAAACGCTGACTGAATCCTACAAGATAGATCAAAACAATTTACTACAGTATTGTACAACTTAAAAAGGTCTACAAAAAAGTCCGTGATGGTATATGTTTATCTCTTAGGAATAACCCACAATATCCATTTTTTATCCTTTACTTTGTATGAGAAATAACGCTTATTTACGAAGCGATTTTAAGCAATACAGTATTAATCCTTATCCAATTAAGTATCTTAAATACATTGTGCATTTAATAAAGATCAATATGGCTTTTTACAGCATGTAAATTAAATTAATATTTTCGAAGATATCACAGATTTAAAATGTAGAGTCATAGCAATTTCGGCGATAAATACCGTTTCGGTGATAGATACCGGCAGCGGTGCCAGGCGAACGGGGCGATGGTGGAGCGGGGTAGGTGCGGTGGGGAAGAAGTGGCTCATCGCTGAGTGCGCGACCCGAACGCGGGCAGACGCGTGAGGGCAGACGTCGTTGACGGTTGTGTCCGTTTTGCGAGCAAAGTCGCGGGCAAAAGCTAGTCATAAAATATGCAGTGAATATTTCATAGGAAACGGTAAAAGTACTGAACTTGAATGAAATCCAATCTTAGAAATAACCTATTCTCAATATTATCCCGGCAATTATGCCGACAGTCGCCACCAAATATCTCGTTTCAGAACTATGCAAACATCATCATACATTAATTTTACCCCGATGCCTAAGATCTCGACCAATTAGGAAACGGCGCGCGCTTGCTGTCAATGACAGAGAGGACTATAGACCCTCTTTGTCATATTTTCAACGATTCGTTTTGACAATCAGCCATTTAATTTGAATTTATATTTTTGCTTGAAGCTGTTATTGGATATTTTTGTTAGAAACGTGTTGATATTTGAAAATTGCAGTAAAACCAATTTTTATTATCTTTCATCATGGACGGAGAAAAGTAAGTATCTATTATTTTGTAGAAAATGTACTCAACCAATTTAATTGGAAACTTTAATTTTCAGGGATAAACTGAGTTGTCAAATTTGTTCAAAACAATTTGCTTCTGTTTCGACGAAATATCGTCATATGCGGAATATTCACCATCAAGATCTTATTCCAAAGCAATTAAAGCATATAAAATGCCCAATTTGCCCACAAGAAAAGAAAATTGGTCTCGAGTCAAATAATGCTTTGGATATTCATTTAGAGCAAATTCATTCCATTAACATCATAACATCACAGTTGACTTTTAAAAACGAAGAAGAATTTGAGGCTTGGCGAGCATTGGAGAATAGAAGTGTCGATTACATAAAACGAAGATATCGGAAAAGCAGTGATGGATTAGTAATTTATTTTGAATGCAATCGCAGTAATTATTCAGGTTTGTTTCTTAATGTTTCCCACCAATTTGATATAATGAGTTCGTTTGAAATCATGGTGATATTAGGAAACCATTTAACTTCCAGGATATGTAAGTCAATGTAGCAAACGCAGCATGAAAACTGGAAGAAGTATCAGAATATCTGGGTTCTGCCCTTAGTAGTACAGGTAAGTTTTTAGCTTTTCATTTGTGTTCAACTAGAAATATGATCCAATATTTCATTTGTATGTTTTAGGTGTGAATGTAACATTCGTAGAAACACATGTAGGTCATGAGGATGAACTACGCTCTAAACGTTTAAGTAAGGATGAGCAGAAATGCATTGCTGATAAACTGGAAGTTGAAATTACAAAAGAGCGCATTTTACAGGATTTCAGAAATGTTACAGAAGAAAAACTGCAAAGAATTAATGTACTCACAAGGGCAGATCTTTCTTATATTATGCGAAAATTCAATATTGAAAAAAAGAAAACATGATGACAAACTACGGCTTTAAAAGTTGATTAATTAGATCAATCTAATAAAATTTCTAATTTTTCCATAGATTCTGACAGTAAATTTCAAGTAAGTCTTTGTGATAACTCAGACGTGTGTTTTTCATAGTAGTTGATTGTAGATGGAGTTAACCAAAGCATTATGAAACTTTAATCGTTGCATGAGAGTGATATTCGACGTATAATGAAATTGATTGATGAAGCACATGATTTGACATATGATACTGGTGCAACCAGAAGAAAAAGAAAAATGGAGAAACAATTACATTTCCCAAGAAAAAAGTAGTTGAATTTAATATTTTGTAATTTCTATCTCTTCCAAGATAGTTTATTCATTAAATTTGATTCAAAGGTGTTGAGGTAGCAGTTCTGTAAGCTTATTCAGTGAAGCATGTTCTCCAAGAACAAGAAAATTCTAATAAGATGCATGCTGAAGATCAGCTTAAAAACAGGGATATTGATCTCATATGTGGGTTTTGCCGCAGCTTGATAGATGGAGGTGCTAGGATTTTGATGAAGCTCGTTTAACTTAAAATTATCATTCACCATTTGACTAAGCAAAAATAGAAAAATTTTTCCAATCTTAGAATTATACTCCATTTTTATTTGAACAGAATGTAAATATCAATAAAAGCCTTGAAATATATTAGCTACTTCGAAATAATGCATTTTCCAACAAACCTAATCCTGTAGAGAAAACAATGAGTGTAATATATTGAAACTGACTTTTTTGTGTTGCTTCAACTGCCTTATGGTCAATAAGATATTTCAATTATTTAAAACAGAAAATAGTATATGTGGTCATACTATTTGGTGCGTTCACATATGCACCATTTATCCTTGTTTGTAACTCACAACATATCATTTTATTTAAAATGCTGTAATGATTAATGAAAGATGGAGTGTTTTGTTCAAATATACTGAGAAACGTTTCAATTTGTTTTACGGTCGTGAATTGGAAATGTGCATTAAATTAATTTTACTACCGATATTGGCCCCTGTTGAGCATCATGCGATATCTTTCCTCACGTTGACGTAGGACGTGAAGGTTAACTTTATGGAACACAGTGCATCTACGTGATTGGACGGCATCGGGGTAAAATTAATGTATGCTCAAACCGCCTGTTCGGCATTCCCGAAGCGTAAGCACGCTTTCCCCCGGAAGAAATTTTGTTGGCGTTTTTTCTTTTTGGGAGAGAAATTAGGAATAGTTATCATGGACGTAGATGGATAATGTTGATGTAATTTCTAAGAGGGTCATTCAGATAAATAAATATGGTGATACTTATAAACTGTCAAAATAAATGATATTTCATTACAGGATCCTCCAAATGTGAATTGCGCTTACTCTCTATAGTTTACGATTACTCACATCCTATAAGAAATATTAAGAAGAGCGTCACGTAAAGAAATTCCTTCTGCCCTAGAACACATTAATTAGATTAATCGTAAAAACGGAAATGATTTTATAGATACTCACATGAATCTGTATCAACTCCAACGAAAATTACTATAACTACAAAGAGCAATATATAGAGAGGAAAGCATCCAATTATCCTGTAATTAATGTTCCACTTTTTAGTGAGAACTATGGATAGTATAAGAGCTAAAACAGAAGTAGCATTCCCCACTACTGCAAAATCTGCAGTAAATTCATTCTGGAGCTCTGTTGTTGTATTTAAAGATGGATTCCAAGGCATATCAGTGTTCCGAAATTTATATTTCCAATACTAAAAACATGAAACATTGAGATTTATGTTAATAAATCAGTATTTCATTTCTTCGAAGGAATAAATCAAGCTTTCGTTCGCCTAGAGTAATGGTCGATAGAAATGATATTCCGAAACAGACAATTGGATTCAAGACAACTTTGTTACTTAACCGGACATTCATTCGTCTCGCGCCTAAGAAACTGAGTAAACAACTGCTCAAGAGGGAATCATTAGTTTTGTAGTTGAGGACTACATTTTGTATTCGCTGTTCATATTTTTATCTAGTTATTAAGACAGTTGTGTATTCAAAAGTTATGAAAATTGACGAAATTTTATCTTTAGTGAAAAGGGATTGTAGTAAATTCATCAATTACACCATAGGAAATGGTAATAGTTTCCACCAAGAATATTGATGAATTGAATTATTTAAACCGAAATAAAATTCAATAATTTGAAGAAAAGATAAATCGAAAAATCAGTAACTACACTGCTCAACAATTGATAGGGATCACTTACTTTCTCAAAATTTATTTCTGTAATATTCGATCAAGATAAATTTAGTCAGATATCAGAGTATTTTCAGTTGATAATATGGTTCACTTGAGAAAAGAATGAAAAACGGGAAAATTGGAGAGAAAAAAAGTTAGGAACACTCAAAATTCTGTGTTTGAATAACATAAAAATTTTATGATGAAACCACAAGAAAGCTTAAGGTTCGGTTAGGCTAGTACCTAGTTGGTCCCTCACGAGCTCGTCTCAAGCATTCTACCCTACGAGGCATACTTTCAATCAAACGATTTATAAAATTTTGGGGCAAATTCGTCCAAATATCCCGTAAAGCGTTAGAAAGGTCCTCCAGGGTATTGATCGGTTGTTCTAAGGTTGACAATTGTCTAGACATCTCAGACCAGACATGTTCGATGCAATTCATGTCTGGAGAGCGAACTGGCCAGTCCATGCAATAGCATGAGTTTATAGCGCTTCATTAACTAGACGACTACGGTGTGGACGGGCATTATCGTCAACTCAAAATGAAATTCTAGCCCAAGGCAGCCGCAAACGGAACAATTATGGGTTCAATGATCATATGGTGATATCTCTGGCTGATCATTGTGGTGTTCTGCAGACCAACCAACTCTGTGCGTTGGTTCAAACAAATGCCTCCCCATACACATATAGAACCTCCGCCAAAAGCTCTTGTGAGTACCATAAACTGTTCTGCATACCTTCGACCTCTTTCCCTCCAAGCAAGAATACGTCCATCGGAGTTGACCAAACGAAATCTAGACTCATTCGAAATAAACATCGGCTCCAATCTTCAACTGTCCAATTGCGGTGCTCCTCAGCCCATTGCCGTCGATGAACCCGGTGTTCCCTATTCAAGCAGGTTTTGTTGTACCCTCCTACGTGCTCTCAAACCACGAACATGTAGTCGTCTTCTTACAGTCTAGTTCGAAATTAGAACTCCTGTTGCAACTCTCAGTGATCTATTGAGCCGCGACGCCGGGTAAGTGGGATTTCTCCTAACATTGAGTATCAAAAGACGATCTTGGGCAGCTGTTGTACTGTGCTGCCGACCTCGCCCATGAACATAAGCTACTGAGTCGTTTTGGATGAACCTATTCCAAGCCCGACTCACGACACTTTGCGAAACATTCAACCGCCGGGACACTTCTCGCTGGAACAAACCTTCCTGTATCCACCGTATGATTTGGTCCAGTTGCACAGGAGCCAAACGTCTTCTCAGCATGACTGATAAGCATATATTGTTCTCATTTCTTCAATTATTGTCACCTTATGTGTTTGAACGAGAAAAAAAAACAGATTCAATAACAAATACCACATTGCTTTTCACTCCACCTGTAACAGCCTACAGATAATAATCGATTTTGTGAACAAGAGCCGATGAAGTGAGGAAAAATTTGATAAAATCAACTCAAAACAACTTAATTTTTCCTTAGAGAACATATAATGTACAGATATTCACGAGATAACTTGAAAAAAATACAAATGAAGAGAAGTTCATAAGTGATCCCTAGCAATTGTTGATCAGTGTATAATTCCGAATGAAATATAATTATCTCAAACAGATAATGGAACAGAAAGTTCTAGTATATCATCTAGTATGTTCTAAAGAAATATATTGAATATGCAGCGTTCCTATTGGCGGAACTAAATTTGGATCGAAAAAGGATATAATATATCTCTTGAACTATTTATCTGAGAAAAAAATTCTTAACATTTTTTGTTGCCAATTAAATTCCTTACAACTTCGGCTTATTAACATTTTTACGTAGAATTGAATTAAAAAGTTGAAATCGAAAATGTTCAGAAATTCGAGAAAAAATTTATATAATTCAATATAACTTTTTGTTTTATCATTTTTCGAAAAAACTGACATCAGATAATTTTTGTAGATAGTTTTTTGAGGAACAACTTTTATACGCATAATTCTTTCATTAATTCAATAGCTAAGCTTTTACAGCCTTCCGAGTAATATTTTTCAGTACCCTTAACTATACATACAAGATGTTTCATCATAAACCGGATAAACTCAAGTGTAAGGGACACTGGGAGAATCATTTCTGCTATATGAAATATAGCACGTTTTGGAAACATAAACGAGACAACCAGTGTGAAAAGGGCGGCCAAAGATAGCGGCCAAAATATTCGAATACACCCGAGCGGCCAATCCATTGGCGTGCGCGTCGGTTCATATTAATTATACGAATTCGGTGCTAAAATTGAATTAATTGGAGAAATAAGAGGGATATCAGTGCCATTGCGATTTTCTACATCTGGTAGATGAATTCTGAGAGAAATGCATTGATCTAAGAAACAAATATGGCGAATTGGACTGATTTAATTCACTTATATTTCTCGATAACGGAATGGGGCCAATGATATTGCAAAAATACGAGGAATACTGGCAGTAAGGAATTGGATTGGAAAGTATAGTGTATTATTGAAAAAAAAAATAGACTACACACAGAATTTTAGGGAATAGTTTTTGATAAATGAAATTCGGAGTCGTCCTTCGATGGAAAGGAGGAATTCTTACATCACCAAATTTGAAGCAAATATTCCATAGGACATGGGAAAAAAAAGGCCGAGAAAAAATGCGACTTGCCGAGGGGCTCTGGGGTTGAAATTGCAACCCTTACCTTTCAAGGTCGTTTTTCGATAAGAAAAAAAGATCCTTGCATCACCAAATTTGAAACAAATATTCCTTAGGACATGGGGAAGAATAAGCCGAAAAAAAATTCGACTTGCCTAAGGGCTCTGGGGTTCGAATTGCAACCCTTAACTTTCAAGGTCGTTTTTCGATAAGAAAGAAAGGTCTTTAAGTCGAATGAATCTTTTTTCTATACGATATTTCCTTGTTCGGCTTTTTTCAATAGTCGTTAGACTTTTATGAATTCAAATTGGGCTAAACCGTCTCTGAAACCTACTTCAGTTTCAGTCTGAATGGCATTCTATATCCAGTTGAATTGAACAAGAGGCTGGCAATTTCCCATGTCCTAAGGAATATTTGTTCCAAATTTGGTGATGCAAGGATCTTTTTTTCTTATCGAAAAACGACCTTGAAAGGTAAGGGTTGCAATTTCAACCCCAGAGCCCCTAGGCAAGTCGAATTTTTTCTCGGCCTGTTCTTCCCCATCTCCTAAGAAATATTTGTACCAAATTTGGTGATGCAAGGATCTTTTTTTCTTATCGAAAACGACCTTGAAAGTTAAGGGTTGCAATTTGAACCCCAGAGCCCCTAGGCAATTGGAATTTTTTTCAGCCTATTCTTCCCCATGTCCTAAGAAATATTTAGGCAATTGTATCAAATTCATTATGACATAAGTCATAATGAATGTCAGTTGATAATTTTTCCTCTGCTATTTTTTTGTTTCAAATAAGTGTTATATCACAACCTTCCTCAACTATGGATGATGATTTCCCTTTGAATGGGTTCCATAGCAAGGATATTTTTTCCTATCGAAAAACGACCTTGAATGTTAAGGGTTGAAATTTCAACCCCAGAGCCCCTCGGCAAGTCGCATTTTTTCTCGGCCTTTTTTTTCCCATGTCCTATGGAATATTTGCTTCAAATTTGGTGATGTAAGAATTCCGCCTTTCCATTGAAGGACGACTCCGCATTTCTTGTATCAAAAACTATTCCCTAAAATTCTGTGTGTAGTCTATTTTTTTCAAGAATACACTATACTTTCCAATCCAATTCCTTACTGCCAGTATTCCTCGTATTTTTGCAATATCATTGGCCCTATTCCGTTATCGAGAAATATAAGTGAATTAAATCAGACGAGTCCAATTCGACATATTTGTATCTTAGATCAATGCATTTCTCTCAGAATTCATCTACCAGATGTAGAAAATCGCAATGGCACTGATATCCCTCTTATTTCTCCAATTAATTCAATTTTAGCACCGAATTCGTATAATTAATATGAACCGACGCGCACGCCAATGGATTGGCCGCTCGGGTGTATTCGAATATTTCGGCCGCTATCTTTGGCCGCCCTTTTCACACTGGTAACGAGATATAGGGTGTAAATCGTCTTCCATGAGCAGTTTTCAATTCAGTATTGTTAATTTTTATAATACACTTACTTGAAGTAATGCTTCATAATCACATTGGAGCATCCTTAGGTACTTTATTCAGAAAAGTTGAAACACTCTCAGGAAAAAAACTTTAAAATGGCGGAAAACCAGAAATGTTCTTCAATGTTTCCTCGGTTGCAAATTTGCATTTTATTTTCTGAAACTGCTCATTAGTATTTGAATTTCTCTACAAGAAATTTTTCTTAAAATAGGGAACATGTTTACAGCGATAACTTTTTTTATGTCCAACACAATTCCTCAAAAAACGATTTACAAAAATGGTTTGACAACATATTTTCGTGAAATGATGAAACAAAAAGTTATTCAGAAAAATATATATTTTTTTTTAATTCTGATCAGTTTCACTTATAATTTTTTTTATTTATAGTTCTAGGTAAATTACTGGATCAAAATTGTAGAGAATTCAATTTGCAACAAAAAATGTTAACAAATTCTTTTCCAGATAAATAATTTAAATATTTTAGTAGTAAAAACAGTTTCAACCCATATTTTCAGGATAACGGGCGTAGAACAAGGGTGGCGACCCCACCAACTGGTTTTAGCTTTACACTGACCCCCTACTCAAAAAAAAAAAAAAATGTGTCCTCTAAAAATCGCAATCCCAAAAGTAACTTTTCAATTGACTAATTACATATTGACTGAATTCCCGAAGAAACTTTTCTGCTGCATCCTTATTGAAACACATTTGATTCCATCTTCAACAGTTTGATCATATGAATCCCAACAATCTAAGAAATAATGATTTTGCGCCCCAAAAGTAGTTATATGGTACATAGATAAAATTGCCATTTAAATAAGCCATCCCACGATGTCATAATATACTTAGTGAATTATTTTAAATAAGAAAACAGTTGTCAGTTTCCTATATAAACAGATGTTGTAAAAATCCCATAATATATATGCATATGGGATTAATATACATGTATTAGGGAGAAAAATTTTGGCCTCTACAACAAATATACAAATTTTCAGCAAAAAATTCGGATTATTTTACAATAAACGTCTAAAAGACCAGTTATAAAATTATTTTATTTTTGCGCTTAAATTTTCCATCGGCCAACAAGATGTTATTGCTCTTAAATTGATTTAGTCGCCTTACCAGTTGTGCATTTGGAAATATGGATCCAGAAATTTGCGCCAGAGTGCCGAAGCAGTACATGAGGATGAATGTCAAATTAAACCTGTCTGTTATTTCAACATCATTGCTGGGAGCCATTTTCTTGACTGAAATGGTAGATATTATATAAACTACTTCATACAGGACATTCACTCGAATTGATGAAATTAATTCTTCTACAAATACTACAACACATATCTGCCGAGACGGAGCAAGTGTTTAACTGATTAATCCGAAAATACTTACTCTTATCTCTTGCTCATTCGATACATTACAATCATAGTTAACGGAAAAACTAAATTATGTAATCTTTATTATCTATTTGATTTAGTCCGAGTTGCAGCTGCTGTTTCTAAGAAATACACTGGGTGATTCAAAAGTGAGCAACCGGTAAATTCATTTCGGGCACAGGTGAGAAAACGATTTTGTGTTCGAAACGGCTTTATACGAGATGTGAGGACTACTTCATTTCATTTCAAATTTATATCCATCTTTTTGACGCTCTTGTGGCCCAATGTATATATTTTTCTATTATTTAAGTTTAAGTGGTATCATTAGTTTTGTTTGGGCTCACTCGTGAAGAATCCGTTGTCAAAATCGATTCTGCCGTTCACTTCATTGGTGAACTGGAACAGAATGAGCTAGAGATATTAAATTTTCCGAGGATGTTTATTCGGCTGAATGAGCTACAGTTTCGGAGTAATGCGAAAAAATTATTTTTCCAAATTGAACTTTGCAAATAATTTTTTTTCGGATGAAATTTGAAGGTTCAACATTCTCTAAAACTCTTCGGGATTCTGCGTGGTGGAATTGATTGTTCATTTTACCTAGACCTGGTCTGAGGCAATATAACACCTTCTATTTGATTTTGCAAATGTTACTTCCTATCAACTTCTTTATATGACCTTTTGTCTCTACTACGATTCCAATGATTTTGATGTGCCAAGAATATCGTGATCTTTTTCAGTTTATTTTGTACTTGGGATGAGGATGTGATTGGTATGCTGTTGATTATTTTTTCGAGTTGTAACATTTTTTTTTTGTAAATCCATGAAATATTAATTTTATATGCCTCATATGTAATCTGAAGTTTTTCAATCGCATTTGTTTGTTTGAGTTACCTGTTGAGAATAAATGTATTATTATTATTATTATTATTATTATTACCTTCTTCTTTGCCTTTGTCTCCCATTCAAATTGACAATATCCGCACGATCCTTCCACTGTCGCAGATCCTTCAGCCACGGATTTTGCTTCATGATTTCGTTTTTTTTTCTCCTTGCATTATGTGACTGAGATGTTGCACTTTTTAAGGGTGAACATTAATTCTTTGCATTTATGGATTCTGTTTAACCCTTCCCCATCTGATAAAAGCTGTACACTATTTATTTTTATTTAGTCACTCAGTCAGTCATGACTTGAGGTTCTTGCGTTGGTACTCCTACTTTCCGACATTTCATCAGAAAACTTTAGATCACGAGGTCCGTGAAAGAAAATAGTCAAGAGATGATCTGTTATCTGCTATTGTGAAAAACAAGGTGCCAAGAAAGGGTATCGGGTATTTGTTTTCGCGCCAAGTGAAGATAGCATAAGGAAATGGATCAGGATGTTCGAGAATACAGGTGCAACAGTTGAAATTCAAAACTCTGGTTGTCACCAAACCCACTCGGCTCCAGAGAGTGCACAAAGTACGTCCTCGGCTAGCTCTAGAGCTGAGACTACTTATAAAGGGGCGCCACTCTCTTTTATGATAATACAAAGAAAAAAAAGAGGAAAGTACACTAAAGATCTCAGGGTCGCAAAAGAGAGAAAATAACGAACGCACTCTCAGGATGCCAAACGAGCCCGATCACACAAGCGGGAGGTAGTGGCTGGTAGAAAGAATATAGAGCAATTATTTAATAATATAATGAGCCCAAATGAAATACACAAGGTCCCTCAAACGAGAAAATATTTTACAGAAGGTAGATCACTAACTAGTTCTTACTTCACAACCCGAATATTCGATGTAAGGCTTCATCTCTTACTAAACAAACAATAATATCACCCCAACGTATATACTTAGAGCCTCGATGGTAATCGTTACAAATAGCTCTAAGCGACCTTCTCGATAGGTCGGGTTTTATGTACTAAACAGTATTCACTGAATTGGGCTTCTTTGATACTAATTAATCTTAACTAAATTCTACAGACTAACCTTCTATAACAGTCTAGGTCGTGGCTTGACTGAAGTACAAAAGGATATTATTCTCACAGTCTCGTAGATGGAAACTGGGCTCAAATATATTCCTAGGCCAACGTAGTACAATTTCTCACAGCAATGCGCCCTGGGTAGACGACAGGTGTGGTATCTTAGATGGCGAAATCTGGTGGAGGTCCCCAAAGACAGCTCCCACGGCAGTAATTCAAAGACAGCCTAGATAAACAGCTCGAAGACTTCAAAGACAGTTCAGAATCTGCGGTACCTCGCAACGGTACAACAATAATTCCCAATTCGAAGCAGAATGATGCTAAAAATACGAACAAAAATCTAAAATACCTCGTGACAAACATAGGTTAATTCACCAATTCCACGTCGTTTTTCCAAACAAATACGCCACTCTTAACTTTTTCTGAAGAAGGGTTCTCAGCAAACACATGCCTAATTATCTCGTTTTGATCCACTGATGAATGAGCCTGAACTCAGAACATAAATCGGACGTTATATTACCTTCTGGTTTTCGAAAGCGAGCAAGATAGTACTACGCCCTTTGTTTCCTTCGTTACGTGTATTAATTATTATTATTATTGAACAGTTGATTAAGAGGAGAGGCTAGACCTATAAAGAAAAAAATCATGCGTTACATGCAATACAAGAAAAAAAAATTGTAAAACAACTAATAAAAATTACTATCAACACTTTTGTTCATCCAACAGGTTCTTGAAGTATCACTCGGTTCACCAACGACGGGTCCCGGAAGGGAATTCTACAGGTTAAAGACCCTGTTACAGAGGAAATACTATCTCTGCGAAGTTCGATACTTCTCATGGTACAACTTTAACGAATGCCTCGCAAATTGCCGGTGTTGACAGTGATAAGATCTAGCAAGTCGCATCCCATGAAACCGTGCAAGGCCCTATAAATTATGATAAGGTCACCTCGCTCTGGACGGTCCATAAAAGACCGTAGACCAAAGAGTTCATCATAACAGTGACTCACACTTCCGTACGGCATACGTGTCGCACATCTCTGATGAACCAACTCAAGTCGCTCCCTATCTCTCACCAGCGAAGGCGTCCAAACCGGACTAGCGAACTCCATAAGAGGGCGCACGTAAATGGTGTAAAGTATACTGGCCATCTCAACTTTACATTGTGGAAACGACCTCCGGATCAAAAAGATCAATCGTCGAGTTCTTCCCAAGACACTATCTATATGCGCTGACCACGATAAATCAGACGTCATAATAACGCCCATGTCACTATGTTGAGCTACCAACCGAAGCAATACACTGCCGACATTATAACATCGCCGAGGGTTATGTCTACCAAGGTGAAGCCTCCATACCATTCGCATATACTGTCCAAATCACTCTGAAGTGTAGACGTTAACGCATCAGAAAACAATTTGAAATCATCCTCGTATGCAAGCGACAAAAACAAGAAAAAGAGTTAGTTATTACTCACTAAAATTTCACTCTGTTAATTTTCAATTTCTAACCTGTTGGGAAGTAATAAAGAATTCCTGGTCAATTTTTATTATGCTAACCGGACTGGCTGTATGTGCCAGAACATTAGGAGGAAATGATCTAGTTTTTATATTTGCCAAAAGGATTCAGATTGAGTAAGTATATTTATTTTCAGAATTGGTGCAGCTCACTGAGTGTTACTCCAAACAAGTAGATAACAAAAATGTGTCATATTGATTCTATTACTTTTTACAAAAACTAAAAAATTCACTAAGTTACCCGTTAAACAACTTTAAGCACATAATATGGAGAGGGTGCTATTCAGTAGCATTATTTGAGTGTTGCTGTCAGAAATATGGAAGATACACCGAGCGCTCAAGTTTCTATACTTTTCAAATTATTCACGAAAAAATAATCTAAATATTTATATATCAACAATTAAGAGAATCCCTTATCTTGTGAAAAGAGAGTATTATGTTTTGCGATACTTCATTCCAAAAATCATCCTCATCGCCAGCATTTATGTTCTGAAGATGTAACATGCTCAGAATAACCTACTCAAAAATTTCATCTCGTAAGAGAAGTAGTTGGAAGTTTGAGAAATAAATATCCTTCAATACCTCCATACCAACTTCGCAGTTCTAAGAACAGCAAGTGTATAAAGAACTGAATTCAACTTTTTCCTGATGATGCTCAATATGACATGCTACCTTCAATTTTTGTCCAGCTTGATACCCAAATGCCGCAAATTTTATTTCTTTTCGATGAAGTTATCATGATATATCTGTTCATGAGTAATAACAATTTTTTATTAATTCATGTGAAAAAAAAAATCCTCCGACTTCTCCATATTCAATGAATAGCTGTTCGCATTTCATTGATTGCCTGAATTACAAGAAGGGATTTGCACTTACCGCTTATGAACACTATCAACGAACAACTTGAGCGCGCATCCGCCTCCAAGCAATAGGGCAAAATCATTCATGGACACTTAGAAATGAAGAGGTTTCAATGTACTAAAAATGTTCTCCTCTGACGAAGCATACATTGCACCATCACCTGGTACAAAAACTTCTTGCCTCCCATTACTAAAGTAGCTCTCTAAAAGTTGAAGCTGCTTATCCCGAATACCACGCTTTTACAGCTTATCTAAGAGCCGCTTTTGATCATTCGACCATCGAATGCCTTTGAAACGTAAATTCCCAAAAAAGCTCACCCGTCCTCAAATTCCTCAACTATGGATGTTGTTAGTTCAAAAATCATAATATTAGTGTTCCCCTTCTTCACGAAGCCAAGTTGACAACTAAAGATTACTCCAAACTTTCTGAAAAACTTGAACAAACTGTTCACGAGTACATTCTCAAATATCTTCGAGAAAGCACTCAGTAGACTTCTTGGCCTATAATTAGATTTGATATTCAAGCTTCCCTTCTTATGTATTAGTCTCTTTAAGAGAATGATTTATAATATGCGTCATCGAAATCACACCAGGTGCTTACACTTCCTTTTTCACAGGAGTAGGAACATCATCGAATCCAGCTGAGTTCTTATTCTTGAAATTTTTTACCACCGATTCCACTTCATCTTCCGTGACGTCAAAGGTATAAAGGGAATTTTTTTTTGCTGACCGACTAAACTTCAGTTAAAGGTTTTTTTCACTTGAAAGGTTTCCTACTGTATTGGGAATTCCTTTAGGTTTCTCTGAATTTAAAATTATGTTCCGAAAATACTCACACCTTAGATTTTGTCACAGCTTTATATTCACTTTTTTTTTGGTCACTTATCAAATGCTTCAAACATGTAATCTAAGACATTTTTAATTATAATTATTTCCGAATTTTTTCTATGATTAAACTTCTTCTTATGAGATTTTCATTCTAGCAAAGGGAAGCTGTCATCAAACAGGGATATGAACTTTCCAGAAAAACTATGCGACATTTTGTTTGCTTGATATGATAAAAAACTCAATATATAGTATATAACATTACTAGCAAGGTAAAAGAGTTTTTACTAGCGAATGGAGGATATAACTGACGAACCGCAGGCGAGTCCGTTACTTTCTTTAGCTAGTAAAACCCGTCACCTTGCGTGTATTGTTTTATATTTTATTTGTTTCTCATTTGTAAAAAGATTAGATAAATTCCAATAAAATCTCAATAATTTGTCGCAAATGTTGTAATGTTGCCATGATCATGTCTGTTAGTGTGATTGGGGTAACTGAAGATGTTTTGTTGGTCTACTTGAACCAACTATCAGCTAGATTCAGCCCTAATACTTTATGGACAAAATGGTCTATGCTGAAAAGCTGCTTGGAAATGAAAGAAAATGGCCCTGTTCGCACGTTTGTTTTCCTTAAAATATTTATTGAGAAATATGACGTCATTTGCAGATTTCAAAAGGTAATAGCGTTTCTGAAACTAAAAAACGAGCGTTATACGCCAAAAAAGGTCAAGGTATTAAGTAAAGAAGAGGCTGAACAATTTCTTTCACATGCTCCTGATGACCAGTGGTTGCTGGCGAAAATTGTAACAATATTTGGGATTTTTTGATGTTGTCGATGTGACGAAATTCTCCCCTTAAACATGAATCATGTTGAAGATATGAAAGAATACGTTATTGTGACATTGGGGCAAACAAAAAATTTAAGAACTAAAAGATTCACCATAACCGATGGTGGCTGCAGCTTCAAGCTCTGCATGTTATACAGAAAATATGTAAATCTTCGGCCTCCTGGAACAGAAAGCCTAAGATTTGTTTTTACATACCGACAGGGAAAGTGTATTTCTCTTAATGCTGGCCAGCACACTATTGATGGTGTCCTGAGGCAAATAGCGAAATATTTAAGTTTAAAGAGCCCAGAGTTATACACCGGCCACTCTTTTCACAGAACTGGAGTCAATATGGTTGCGGATCCGGGTGGAGGTATTTCAGCACTAAATTGCGATGAGTTATGTTAAAGATTCGGTCAACAAAAAAATCGAAATGTCTAGCAAATTATTTGGTAGTAAGGAGAGTACAAATGATCAGCAGTTTCTGAGTCAACAGATGGTTCATCATCAGTATCAACTTTTTCATCATCAAAAATTTGTGTTACTGGAAATAACAATTGTACCACGATTTTCAACATATATGACGATAAAACAAAATTTTCTGATGTAAATAATAGTACAAACTTGTAAAAACTTTGCAAGTTCACTGTCAGTTTTACAAGTTAGTGACTTGATAAAATAAAATTTCTTGATTAATATTGTGTTTTTGAAAAGTAATGTTTACAAATGAGAAACAAATAAATATTATTTCAATGCTCCGACAGTCCCTCCAGTTTATTCCAATTCCCATCACTAATCAGTCTCATCCAAAATTTTTCAGGTCCTGACGGCTCGTGTCTGTCAGTAGTTGCATTAAATACACAGGTCGAATCATCAGAAATATATATGATTTGCAATTATGTCTGTCGAATCTCTCATATTTCTTTTTTTATTATCCAAAAATAATTTCGATATGGGACGGGTGGGGGATTTAATGGTCATATAAGTTGGAGTGTCATAAAGAACATCACTATTAGATCACTCATGAGGAAAACTTTATTTTTCTCATTCAAAGAGCTCTGAAAAATCGTTGTCCGTAAACACAACCTTCAGCATATTCATGATAACCTAAGAAAAATTGTACGAAGGACATTCATGAAAGACATTCAAAATACTCACGAGGTGTTATATCTCACTTTTCTGACAATTTTTCTTTATATAAATAGCACAACCCCCATGTTATCTGTTATACCTACAGAATTTAGACGCTAACGGCATGACTGCCTCTCATCAGCACAATGTTCCATTGAGTTTTATCATGATAGTATCTCAGACAAAAATATCATATAATAAAATTTTCTCTAAAAAATGTATTGATATATCGTCATAATAATAATAATAATAAGATCTTTATTTCACAAGAAATCTCAAGGGGAAATCCACCCAAAGGTGGTCTACCACCTAACTCTTGTTATATACAAAATACACATTCGGTTATATCCACTAGTCTGTAATCGAATAACACCTTTTCAGCATGGTTTTGTCAAAGGCTGTTCAACAGTTACCAACCTTCTTAGCATAGCACAGTTCGTTTCTGAAATAATTGAGAGAAGATCCCAGGCCGATGTCCTGTATACTGATTTTTCAAAAGCGTTCGATTCAATGGACCATGGAATTTTGTTGACGAAGTTGTCCCAATTTGTCTTTAGCTCCAGTCTCATAAATCTTTTTAAGTCCTACTTGTCTGACCTGCGGCAATATGTTGAGTTCAACGGTGTGCGGTCTGTGGTATTTTCGAGTACTTCGGGAGTGCCGCAGGGCAGTAACCTTGGACCACTGCTTTTCATAATTTTCATCAATGATTTGGCTGATGTGGTGGATGTTAACTGCCTGCTATTTGCCGATGATTTCAAAATGTACTTTGAGGTGAGGGATGCCTTCGATTGTCAGCGGCTTTCCATCAATTTGCTGCGCGTTGTTGAATGGTGCGAAAGAAACCGATTGAATCTGAATGTCAAGAAGTGTAATGTCATGTCTTTTACACATAACAAAAATGTAATTCATTTCAACTATACTGTGGATGGTAACTCGCTTGAGCGTCCGGCGTTGTTGATTTTTGACCCAAAACTTTCGTTTGCACCACATATTGATGCCACTCTGTCTACTGCAAAAGGGATTTATTGCGCGCATTTGTCGTGACTTTTCGGATATAGCCACATTGAAGATCCTTTTTTACGCATATGTCAGGTCCAAGCTGGAATATGCAGCTTTAGTATGGTTCCCTTACCACCAAAACCATATTGTTGAGATTGAGTCGGTGCAACGACGTTTCCTCAAGCTTTTATCATATAGAGAGGATAATGTGTATCCGCCCACTGGTTTCCCTCAGGATTTACTTTTTTTTTTTTTTTTTGAGTAGACACGGCATGAAGAGTCTGAAATGTCGGCGGGACTGCCAGTGAGTTGTGTTCATGCACAAGTTGATCAATGGGATGGTTAAAGATTCTAGCATACTCAGAAATATCAATTTTCTGGTTCCAAGACCTGCTTCAAGAGCGGACAACACATTTTACATGCCGACACCGAGAACTAACACTTTGAAATATTCTCCTCTTTATAATTTGTGTCACGCTTGTAATTTTGTTTGTCCTAACTTGGATATCTTTTATTGTAGCATCTCAGATATCAAGTCATACTATTTTGGCTGACTTTGTATTACATGTCTTATTTTGTATATTTAGAATTAGTTTTTTGTTCATGCTTATCTTGTTCTGTAGTTGGGTTTGTCCTGTAGAACATTGTACATTTTAAATGAATAAATAAATAAATTTGAACACATATGAAACCAAAATTGAAAACAGAGAGAAAATTGTAGAAACTCAACAATAAAAATAAAAAAACATAAACATTTTAACAGACCACAATTCAAAGAAATAACAGAGAAACAATGCTGATAAGGAATCGAGAAGATTAGACTTGATCTTTCTCTTGAACATATTTTTATTCAACAGTTTCGAATGATCAGGAACAGCATTGTACAGCTTAGAAATAATATAGCTAAAATTTCTTTTAAAAGTAGATATTTTGTAACGGGGGCATGACAAAATATTTCTACGATATTAATATTATGAATGTCCGTTTTGTA
Source organism: Micraspis discolor (assembly GCA_030674115.1). Taxonomy (NCBI): domain Eukaryota; kingdom Metazoa; phylum Arthropoda; class Insecta; order Coleoptera; family Coccinellidae; genus Micraspis; species Micraspis discolor. Next base: position 31,112 of record JARTUT010000911.1, on the reverse strand, counting down.
TACCATCTATTGAATCTATTGAAGAGATTGAAGAGATATGGTGGACTTCTCTTCAAAATGATAGTATGAAATGCACATAAGAAAAAAAATTCGAAGGAAATCCTCATCGAAAGCCAATTCAACTCTCCCAACTTATGAGACACATGATCATACTTCCTCATTCTATAAATGACCCTCATACGGGAGTTCTGTGCATGTTGGATTCGATCCAAAGTTTCTTTGTCTAGACAAAAACTAAAGACATGTGAACAATAAGTGAACTGCTACAGGACCAAAGATTCGCACAGAATCCTCCTAGTATGCACTGGAAGGCACGACCTAGATGGGTACAGTAATCTTAACGCACCATACGCTCCACGAACCACACTCCCAAGTGCTCACGAAACCTGAGAGAAGCAAACCCTAGTCTCTTGCGTTATCAATGAATTGTATGATATCATGATTTATTGTCGCTTTGTATCTGTCCTTAATAATTTGCATTTTCATCTTCGAACCGAATACGAGAGCAGACCATTTTTTTCGCATTCAGTTTCAACGCATGTTTCGCAGCAATGACTGCCAGTCGATTCAGATCCTCATTCATTCTCAATGCCGCATTATCCAGGTCATCCATTGTGAAACCATAATAGAGTTGAAAGTCATCTGCGTACATAAGGAAGCTACAACATTGAATAAGCCTTGTGAACTGGCTAGTATAACCAAAAGAAGGAGTGGGCCCACTTTCGCACCTTGAGGAACACCATCCAGAATAATTTTAGCCTGGCTGGTTTTACCACCTAACTTCACACCCTGTGAACGTCCCACCAGGTATGACCCGAAATGTCGTAGAGCATCCACGCGGTCTCCACATGATCCAAAAATTGCCAAAAGACTATCTTGCTTAACCGTGACGAAGGCCCTGCTAAAGTCTAGCGGAAACAAAGACACACACTTAGAGTCATCAATTGAGCGCAGGATATCATCAGTAACCCTCAGCAGTACCAGTCGAACTGTATCCAGAAGAAAAACCCGATTGAACTTCTGGCAAAATTGAATTTTTTTCAAGATATTCGCCAAGTTGGCCAGCCATTTCTTTTTCAAACAGTTTGGATAAATCTGACAAAATGCTGATGGGTCGAACATCAGAGAGCTTCTGAGGACCACGAGTCTAGGGAATAGGGGTATCCTGAGCATGCTTCCAGGATGTGGTGAATTTTGAATCAAGCAAAATTGCATTGAAGATAATCACAATGAAAGGAAGAATAAGAGGACAACATATCTTTATAAACGATATCGAAAGATTATCGAAACCAGGAGAAATATTTTTCAGATTCACTAAATTACACCGGTGCATGTATTCCCCCCACCTATCCTCAGTTTTATGTTTTTTATGTCGAGCCTTGGCTTTGTCTCTTTCCCTCATCAAGACTTTTATTCTATCAGTCATCCATGGCGCATGCCTCTACGTTGTTCTAATAACTCCAAACTCCAGTATAATATAATATCTTCATTAATGTATCCAAAAAACTTCACCTTCTCATCAAAGTCATACATGTGAAATAACCTCGAACAGCAACTGCTCATCGAACCCCTGTTATCTCTGATGGTGAAAATCCGCGGCTCAATCCTTGTTTTCTGCACTCTCATCTTACAAGCAACACATTAGTGCCGGGAAAAGGGAGATGGACACGAGAGAGCCGACGTCATCATGCCATTTTCATTGTCAAAATAACATCAGTAAGCGATTCCGAAGAAGGGGAAGATGCTGCATATCAACAGAAGATAGCAAGGAATCGAAATATTTCATATAAGGTGAATCCACATCCAAAATATTTATGTTAACATCCCCAACATAGGTAACATCCTCACAATAAGATAGAGCATGGGTCAAGCTTCTCCCTAGATAGAGCATCAATAAAAAGTTTATAAGATAAGCGAGGTGGTTTATAAACAACAGCAATTACAAAAGAAGTTCCCTTACAATGAATTTTGGCGAATAATGGTTCTAAATTAAAATTGTTTGGGATATCAAGCCATTCAAACCTATATATACTGTGAATATATAACGAAATCCTTCCGTCTCTTGCTCCAGTATTTCTATTTGCCCTTACGAAATTGAAATCTGAAATCATCAAACTTTCCGAATCAACTGAATCATTTAACCAAGTCTCTGACAGTTCAAGTATGTCAAATTAAATCGGCTCAATAAAGACCTTTAAATCATTAAATTTAAGAACCAGAGATTGTATATTCAAATGGCCCCAAAAAAACAACAATTTCACCTATGCGCCAGAAGTGCAAAAAAAAACAGGAGCCGTAATAAACGAAAATTAAACTTACTCACTACACACCAGAAATCAGTTATTTAACACCTATTCAACAATATGCATGAGTACGCCTCGTAAATACATTAATTTGGTCAACAATACAGGGTCTTTCACGAGGAACCTCACCCAGATTTATACGGGAAACTACTGAACGTATTTTCATGAAATTCAGTTTTTATGAGTATTTCACGATGCTGATGAAATCTAAAATATTTTCAAGGCATGAGCACCTCCGGTTTTTTCGGAAATGACGTCAACTTCCGTTTTTCAAATTAGAACACCATTTTTTAATGCAGAAATAGATTCCTTAGAAAATCTCAAGTTATTTTGATGTAACATTTTTCAGTTTTGGTTGGAAAATTCTCTCTGAGCGGGAAAATTCGAAAAAAAATTGAAAATAGAGCTCCGCTGAAACAAGAATAACCTCGAGGTTTTTGGATGGAAAATTTTCATTTTTGGGATTTTTCAAGAAGTAAGATTGATGTATCCACTTTAAAAATCGAAATCGCGATTTATGATACAGGGGGTGAAAAAATCGCTTTCAAAGTTATGGATGACAAAATCGTGAAAAATCAATTTTTTCAAATTAGAACCCCATTTTTTTAAGGCAGATATTGAATCTAAGTTAAAAAATAATGTGAGTGTATGCATCACACCCTTGCCCTAAAGTGGATATTTTCTGAGTTATGCACAAAAATCTGTTTTTCGTCTTGAATTTTCAGCTATTTCTTTTCCCTTCACGCCAAAAATATGAAAATTTCAGGAACTGTTATTTGAACCATGCTGTAGATTTTTCACCCCTTCTTGAAACCGACTTCAAGTTACTATTAGGAGAACCATGGCAAACTCTCGCAGTTATAACTAGAGAAGATGCTCAAAGTTTTGACCGTTAATTTCTAGACATTTATTTATATACGTCTCAGAAATGCTTCGTGCGTTGCTCTTCTTATTTCATCGGGAGGAAGAGATCTGCAAAAGTGTTTAAAAACTAAATTGAGTTTCAAAACTATGAATCTAAAAATCTAAACAAACCTGAACGCATTTCTGATTCGTTCTATGCAGTCCTCTTTATCAGTCAGGGGAGTTGAGTCGACAATATTTTTTATCCTACCCCAACATAATAGTCTAAAGGAGTTAAATCGGGAGAACGTGGTGGCCAAAGATGTGGACCATTGTTTGCCAACCATCGATCTTCAAATAGCCTGTATAGGATATTTGACACATTGAGTGAATTGTGTGGAGGCGCGCCATCTTGTTGATACCATAAGTCATTATGGTTCTGTACTAGCGGCTCAATTATTGGAGTCAATATGTCAGAATATCTATCTCCTAAGGGAGAACATTCTTTAAAAAATGCAAACATGTGTAGTGTTCTATCTTATCAGTTAAAGTCCCATCATAAATGTGAACATCGAGAATTCCATTATTTTTGATGGCGCAAAAATCATTGAAACTCCAGGTCTCTTGAAAGTTCCATTGTCTGAAGTGGTGGTTGTTCTCTTCATCCCAATAATGACTGTTATGCCTATTGAAAGAACCATTCTTTGTGAATTTAGATTCATCTGTCCAAATTATACAGTCCAAAAAGTTTTCATTCTCTTGAAATCGTATCATCATAGCTTCGTTCTCCTGACGAAATCAGTTTCCTTCAAATGCTGTACCCTGTTGAATTTATATGGGTGCATTTTATGTTTTTTTAATATTCTCCAAACACTCGATTGTGATAATCCCAGAGCAATCTCGGCATCTTTGAGAGAATTTTGAGGATTCACACGAAAATATGCAAGAACTGTAATTTCGTTGTTCTCAACTTCTACTACACTTTTTTCTCTGTGTATAGTTTTCTTAACGAAAGATCCGACATTTCTCAAGTTTGTCATGGTTCTGTGAATGGTATCTCTCGTTGGTCTGGGTCGGTCAGGAAACCTCTCAATGGTCAGTCGAATCGTTCTATATACAACTTCATTACATTTTCCATGAAGTAGAATGAGACTTGAATAATCTTCATTGATAAAATTATGCATAGTGATCGATTTTATAACATAATACGAATTATCACCAAATTAATAGTAAACACAAAATTCTATTGAATAAAGAGGAATTTGGCAGATGTAATTAATGATATCTATCATTAAAAAAAAGAATGTAAAACATGGTTTTTGCATTAGGTTCATAAGAAATTATTTATTTATCACTGAAGAGAAAACCGATGGCCGATTAGTTGAAATAAAAAGGTTTCCGATACAAATTCGAATCCAAATTCGCCATCTATTTAGGAACAACCTGTAACTTTTTTCTCTTGCATATTAGGATAGTAAAATCTAAAACATGATTTAAGTAACAGTTCCTGAAAATTTCATCTTTTTGGCGTGAAGGGAATAGAAATAGCTGAAAATTCAAGACGAAAAACAGTTTTTTGTTAATAACCCCGAATATATCCACTTAAGGGCAAGGGTGTGATGCATACACTCACATTATTTTTTAACGTAGATTCAATATCTGCCATAAAAAAATGGGGTTTTAATTTGAAAAAATTGATTTCTCACGATTTTGTCATCCCTAACTTTGAAAGCGATTTTTTCACCCCCTGTATCATGAAACGCGATTTCGATTCTTAAAGTGGGTACATCAATCTTACATCTTGAAAAATCCCAAAACTGAAAAATTTCCATCCAAAAACCTCGAAGTTATTCTTGTTTCAGCGGAGCTCCATTTTCAATTTTTTTTTCGAATTTTCCCGCTCAGAGAGAATTTTCCAACCAAAACTGTAAAATGTTACATCAAAATAACTTGAAACTTTCTAAGGAATCTATTTCTACAATAAAAAAATGGTGTTCTAATTTGAAAAACGGAAGTTGACGTCATTTCCGAAAAAACCGGAGGTGCTCATGGCTTGAAAATATTTTAGATTGCATCAGCATCGTGAAATACTTATAAGTGCTGAATTTCATGAAAATACGTTCAGTAGTTTCCCGTATAAATATGGGTGAGGTTCCTCGTGAAAGACCCTGTATATTAGAGCTTGTTCAAAGTTTACTCCCACCTGCAGTGCTAATTGTGGTTGCAAAAAAGTCGGACTGTGTTGTTCTTTGGCATGCACAAATTGTCAAGAGCGGTCGCACTCCAATGCTGTCACCAACAGTGCAGGATCGTTTGATTCTGACATGCGATACATCGCTATTGACTCAAGCTACTTACATTTAAAGTGAAGATAGCAGAAGAGGAAGAAAAACAAGAGGAATATCAAGAAAATCACGAAGGATTTTCAACTTAAGAATCAGGCGAAAGAACTTCTCCATTTCATTTTAAATTTACATAGCAGTTATCTTCGAAAATTTCCGTTATTTTGCAATAGGTCCACATTAAACAATATCACTACTGACCCACAGATTAAGTCTAATGTGGAAAGCTCACAAAAAACGCGCTAAATACACTACCTCATAGGTGGCTTGGAAATGTGTTCATATTGTGACAATAACAACTTTCATACATTTTTGAATCATTATATCCCAGAAACGGTGCCTCGTAGAAAAAAAAAGTATTAGTTAAATAGAATTATTTACCCTGTACATTTAATAGTTTAGTAATATTATTTGATTTCAGGGTTTATTTCTACTATAATAAAATGTATTCTGGCAACGTTTCGGGCAGTGCCCTTTTTCTAGCCTGTAAAAATATCACATACAATATACAACAATTAAAACGAACAAACAATCTATAGGTATCGTAAACTGAAAAATATTTTGTTGAATAGAGATCCAATATAATGGTACCTTAAAGAATGGATTATATTCAGTCTCTTCCCAACTTATTTTGTTGGATGGCATTGAGGTTATAATGTCAATTTATTCTAGAAGTGTCACGTCATATTCAATTTCTTCTTCCTTGTGTTTGTTGGTTTGTTCATTTTAGATTATTCAAAAGTGTGGAATAGATGTTGTGTAAATTCCTAATATCTGATCTGTCGTTAATGGAATTCTCATTTTGTTTTATGCGGATCATCTCAAGAAATTCTCTAGACTTTTTATTTGGTTCTCGGTCCAATACTACTGTTTCGTCATAATTGAAAGTGTGTTCATTCTCGGTTTTGTGTCTGTAAAGTGCCGTTGGTGTTTTGGAGTACTTGTGTCCTTTCAGTCTATCCTTCAACTTTTGCTCTGTCTGTCCTATGTATACGCCTTCACAATTATTACATTCAATCTTGTATACAACATGTTTCGTTTGCTGGTGTTGGTGATTTTGATTTACTATATAGATGTTTAATTTGGATGTGTGGTTTGTGAGCTATTTTTACTTTACTGTAAGGTTTTAAGATATTTTCTATTTTTTCAGATAGATAGGGTACGTACGGTATTGGTATGAATGTAGTTGGTTCTTCTTTTTTATTTGGTGAATTTTCGGTGTTGTATAGTTTGTGTGTACGCTGTTTTATTACTTTTTTTATTTGTGATAGAGGATAATTGTTTTTTATTAAAAGTGAAGTAATGTCCTGTATGATGGTAGGTCTGTAAATAGGCGATGTTAGTTTTAGTGCTCTGTCGATGTATCCGATCATAATAGGCTTCTTTTGTTTATGGATATGTGTTGAATTGAAATCTATTATTCTATCAGTGTTTGTATCTTTTCTGTATAGTTTTGTTTGTATTGAGTTATTCACTCTTATAAGTGTTAAGTCCAGAAAATTTATTGAATTATAAAAAAGGGCACTGCCCGAAACGTTGCCAGAATACATTTTATTATAGTAGATATAAACCCTGAGATCAAATAATATTACTAAACTAACAAAAAAAGTATTGATACAATTTTTACACATAATTGTATGATCTACAATTTTTATGTGAGAAATTTTCATGATAAAACTTACCGTTTTGCTGAAAATCACGAAAAATTATTTTTGTTCACCTATGACCTTAAATAAAATTTCTTCCATATACGGAAATGATGGAAAACTTTCAAATATTATTTAAAATTATGATTTGAAAAATCTCACTAAGTTTCAGCTTGATCGGAATATTCAATTACTCGTTCGTAAGATTTGAACGAAAATTAGTTTAGGTATTTATGTGGTTCATGATGCATATTCTGAAATACTATCATCTTACATTCATTCACATATCTCTAAAAAGAAGGAGCTAAGGACGTGTAAGAAAATTGTTAAATGTTCGGAACAACTCAGGTTGCACGCATGATAAATAAAAATGAAATTTTGAAATTCATAAATGGGTACGTTGCCATATTTTGAATCAACTGAAGAAATTGAAATTCTGAGTTGATGCATAGTCAATCAGAAATTTGGTTTAGAATGAACGACACTCTTCTCATTAGTTGAAGAAGAATTCAAATCCATCATAATGATTATTGCATTATTGAAAAAATCACATATTTATGTAGAAAAATGTATTCGCTTACATAAATTTAACAATACTGATTTCATAGAAGTCCTTAAAACTACTTATCACAAAATTTGAACACACACTTGACCCATGAAAGATGCTAGAAAAAGAATCACCCCGTTTGAAGTAGACAGAAGAGAAAAGGCATCAGTCTTCACGTCCAAAGGTACCAAACTGAAATAAGAAATACATTTAGATTCAATATCATCTATTTTTAGTGAAGACGAAGAATTATCAATTATAATATGGAATGAACATTATTGCAGCATTATTATTCTGGTGTCATTGTCTATTGACTGTAGGCAAGACGTAATTTCGGATGCAATGGTCAGTCTGAATTGGTTTTCTTTGAAAAATTCATTATAATGAAATTTAATTTGAATTATGATTCATTTGAATGAATAACCAAATCATATTCTAAAGTTTGCCATCTAATGTGACACAATCTCAATTAATGAACTGTTGATGACCTATATAGACCTTATTTCAACATATTACTCTATTGTTTGATGATTTCCTCAATTTTTTATATTATTATTATTATAAACTATAGATGGCACATATTTTTGGCTCTCGTTCACCTGAACAGAGTGCTTATAGATTTGTGTGTATTTTTTCGAATATTTGGGTAAAAGTGGTACCAATCGTTTCGTAAGGACTCGCCAATGAAGCATCAGTGGTCAAAATCGATTCTGTCCCTCCTTGAGTCTTGATAGCTCAACATTGCAAACGAGGAATTTTCACAGGTTTCCGTTTATATCTGTTCTTTCTTATCGAATCAATAAGGTACAAGGGACCTTTGCTTTTTACAATGTTTCAACAACTAAAAGTTTGTATATCAGGTAACTTATGGAGATTGTGAGAGTACTTAAATTGGACAGACTAAACAGTATCTCAGGGAGAGACATTGTTGTGACTAGTGGAACATACGAAACGTAAAAAACAAGGAAAAGACTGCTCTAAGAGTACATGCATACACGAATGCGCATTCATTTCATTTGTAATCAAAAATTTTACAAAAGCCTCCTATTTTGGACAAAGCGAGAGACCTGTACAGAAAGGCTGTCAAACTCAATAATTATTGTCAGGTAGAATTTAATATAATTAAAAAAATGAGTGATTCTGAAGCTGATAGTTTACCTTCTGATTTGGAAGAAATGTCGAGAAATATCGTGGACTCCCTTTTGCCGGAAAAATCACGGAGTGTATATGAAATGATGTTTAATCGGTACGAAGAATGGTGTTCTGCTAAAAAAATCAAGAATATCACTCATGAAAAAGTATTGTTGGCTTACTTTGAATGCTTATCTAAGGAAAGAAAACCATCTTCTCTTTGGTCGTATTATTCGATGATAAGAAGTATTTTATCAACAAGAAAAAACGTCGATATTAGTAAGTACCTACAGCTGCTTGCATTACTAAAACGTAAATCAGAAGGTTACAGAGCTAAAAAATCCAAAATTTTTATTAAACAAGATGTTACAAAGTTTTTAACGGAAGCATCAAATGATACTTATTTAATAAAGTTGCCATGATAATTGGACTAAGTGGAGCATGCAGAAGAGAGGCATTGACCAATATGGTTGTTGAAAATGTAATAGATGAAGGATCCGTTTTCAGAATTACATTACCGAATACAAAAACAAAGGTAATGCGAGAATTTTTTGTAACTTCGGGAAATATCCTAGGATTGAATATGGTAGAACTTGTCAGACAATATGTGAAAATACGACCTTGCAACACAAACCATCTACGTTTTTTCGTCACTTATAGAAATAAGAAATGCACAAAACAACCCGTTGGAATACATGCCTTTGGTAAAATGCCAAAAGTTATTGCCACTTTCTTGAATTTACCTCGCCCTGAAGAATATACCGGACATTGTTTTCGGCGATCGTCTGCTTCATTTTTGGTTGATTCTGGAGCTGATCTATGTACCGTGAAACGCCATGGCGGATGGAAAAGCAATACTGTCGCTGAAGGTTACATCGAAAATTCGAAAGAGCAAAAGAAAAAAATATCAGAAGCAATTTTTGGTGCCAACAACCAAACAGGATTACAAGTTTGCCAACAATCATCAACTACTGATGTAAAAACTGTAGAATCCATAGGAATTAATATTACAAATTGTAGTAATTGTTCTTTTACCATTTATAATAAATAGTTTTTCGTACTTACGGGCCTAAAGTGACAACTTCACTCCCTTGTACCAGGTACTAAAGTGTCACATTTAATCCCTCCGGGATTAAATATTGACGAAACTCCCGGAACGATTAAATCACAAACAAACGAATTTAAGAGATATTTTATTGAAAAATACAATTAATTAGAATGGCAATTAACGTTAATATTCAAATTAATATTGTGACAGTTCGTCATATTGACCAGTCTTTCCTGGGTTAATGCAGCAGGTAACTGACGAGTAACAGATAGGTCCTTATCATATTGAACTGGTGTTTGTTTCGAAGATCCTGCGAAAACAGGAAGCGAGAATGAGGACTGTGGCATAACTAAAGTGGACGAATCGGCGACTTGACCAAATATTTTATCTGAAATTTTTTGTTTATTTTTAATTGACGATTCAATATATCCCTCGGCCACGTTGGAGGATTTCCATCCTCTATGTCTCTTCAGCACGTCTATTGTTGCTCCCGAATCAGTTAACAAAGACGCATATGTGCGTCTAAAACAATGTCCCGTATAAGACGTCGCATTTTCTAATTTCAAGAAAGCTGCTATTTGCCGTGGAAACGTACCAAACATGTTTTTTCCTACTACTCGCGTAGTACATTCTTTGTTGATGTATTGAACAAAAAATTTTGAATGAGGTGTCCCTGTCTTTCGCAATGCCACATATTTTCGAAATATCGCCACAAAACTGATGGCACTGTTTTCTGAATTTTTGATCACAAAATTTCGGTCAATTTTATTTTTGGTGTTTCTAATCGCAATTAGGAAGGAATCGCCCAAATCTCTCATCGTCGATTTCTAAATCAACCAACTCTTTTCGACGACAAGCTCCCGCAACGCCCAAAATAAGTGCAACCTACAAAAAAATTGATTTCTTAAAATTTCTGAATATAAACATATTTCCAAATTTACCTTAAGCATTAAATATTTATCATCCGGAGCCTCCCGTAAGAACTGATCTACCTGCTCAGACGTGAGAATTCTTGACTTCTTTGGCTTAAATCCCTCATTTCTTCTCTTCAAAAAAGCTAATAATTTTGGAAATTTACTTATATCAATATCTTCTCTAATGTTAATAACCGATTTCAGCATTGAGTAATGTGCCCAGAGAGTTGAGGCACAAACCGCTTTTGTTTTATCATTGAAGACTAACAGCGCATTTTCAGTAGGTTGTCTCATATTTTTTAAGCGGCACCACTTTTTAAAAGCATCGTATTGCTGCTCGTATAGTTTTCTAGATTTCGGTGGTAACAATTCTTCACCTACTTCGGCTGCTCTTTTATCAATATCAGATACACCTTCTTCACTCATGATACCAATAATTATCCATAACAATGTTTCTTTACAATGACACTAGTAATGCCAATGTTTCTAAATTATAATTGTCACAACGCAATGTTACTATGGTAACTTATTTTAAAGACAGTTTATTAAATGAGTTGAAGAGAGAAAAAACTGATTGAAATTATTGAAATAATTAATAAAATCATACCGGAAGTACGAAAAGTATCGTATATACCTTGCGACTGAAGTACATTTAATCCTGAAGGTAAAGTTTATGGCCCGACCACAGGGAGGGCCATAATTTACCTGAAGGCCATAAACTTTACCTTCAGGATTAAATGTACTACTTCAGTTCCGCGGTATATAATATACTATTGTACATAGTTATGCATTTTGAATAAACTTTTTTGATCAAACCATAACATGTTTTCCTTATAGAATTTCATTATGGTACTTAGTACCATAATGAGCTTCCTTATGTCATCAAAATTGAGTGACATAACGTTGTCATTATGACATGCCATCAGATAAACATATATTAATCATCGAAAATCACTTTATTGGTTGTCAAAATATTCCCCATTAAGATCTATACACTTTGACATGCGTTTGAGCTAATTGTAGAAGAATCTTTGCCACTCTGATTGAGGAATCTCCAAAACATGCATTCTGAACGCATCAATCGCTTCTTCAGGTGTCGAGTAACGTTGACCTCTCATTTTATATTTATCGTACGGGAATAAAAAGAAATTATTCGGTGCGAAGTCAGGACTATACGCCGGTTGACTCATGAAATTGATGTTATGAGAGCTGGCATTTTCGTGGTGAAGGGTGATCCATCTTCGGCGCTTAGTTTTCCTGATTTCTTGGAAGACAACTGGCAATCAAATGGTTATGTACCTCTCAGAATTTACTGTTCTGCTATGTTCTAGTGGTTAGATTGCAAAATGTCGAGTTTTTCCGAAAAAACAGGTGACCACTTGAAAGTGCTTCGTGCGCGAACAAATTCTGTTGGATTTGGCTCATCTTGAAACATCCACTGCCGACTGTTGATAACTTTCGGGCTCATACGTGTAAATCCACGATTCATCACCTGTCACGATATCATAGACGTGCTTCGAAGCACCGCGATCGTATTTTTGGAGCATTCATTTCAACCAATCGACATGAGCCCTTTCTTGAGCGATGGACAAATTGTGTGGGATCCAACGCGAATAATTTGTTTAACGGTTAAATGTTCTTGCAATATTGAATATATGCTGGTCCCATTAACGCTTTAGGTTGTCTCAATCTCACGATAGGTCACATGACGATCTTGCAATATCAGTTGGCGCACAACATCGATGGTTTTCGGAAAAACAACTGATTTTGGACGGCCATCACGAAATTCGTATTGAAGGGAACTACGACCTAGGTTGAATTCACCATACCATCGAATAACACTGATCCTTGATGGAGCTTGATCGCCTAGAATTGAATTGAGTTTATCGATGCACTATTGCTGACTTAATCCACGGCGAAAGTTGTAAAAAATAACCCCACGAAAATGTTCACAATTTAGTTGCATTTTTTGGGCGAGTTCAACCTTTTAAGTTTCTGTAATCAACACAAATGGCGCTCGAATGTCAAAATATTCTGGCTAGGCATAACCTCGAAAATGTCAAGCTTTAAGATAGACCTGTCAGTTGGCAGATTTGCAACACTAGGGTTGTCCAATCCAGAAATATAAAAGGCAACCCTTGTTTAAGAGATATGATAAAATTTTAAAGTAGAGAAACGGTGAATTTCTGAAAAGATGTTGGGATATTAGGCAGTTTATATATTTGTCTTGTGGATTTGACTTGATTTTTCTGACAGTAAATTGTTTTTTGGCGTTATACCATTGGGTGGTATGTGTATTTTATTGTTTGATGATATTTATTTCCATAGCATAATACAAATTTATTTAATCGATTTCTGTTTAAACTTATTTTGAGACCAGCTGTGAAAAAGAAGAATAGATTGGTGACAGTTGACATCGCTGTCGCTCTTGTGACCTCTTGATGACGTGGATATTAATAATTATAATATTTTCCGCAAATCGCCAGGAAATGATATTTCCGTACATTTGTTAGTGTTCTACATAAATGATAGAAAACACATTGCTTATAAGGAATTAATTTATATTTTGAAAACATCAAGTCATTGCTGAATACATTTTTAAGATCAATTTGTTATATTTACAGTAATTTGACAGTTAGTACAATTAATGAACATTGGAGGAACACTCTTAGAACCATGAGAAACATTTTGGACAACGTGCAGGGTGGAAGGGTCATTTTGTTGAATATTTTGTACTGTGAAAATTTTATTTGCCACCTCAACTCTATTGTTAAGCGATTCTTCGATATATCCTTCAGCAGCGTTTGATGAGTTCCATCCGCCATGCCTCTTTAAACTAGTTATGTCGGCACCAGAGTCAACCAATATTGTTGCAGAACACCGACGAAAGCAGTGACCAGTATATTCTGTCGGATTTACCAAGTTCAAATAAGTAGCAACTATTTTGGGCATTTTTCTAAATTGATGAATTCCTACCACTTGTCTACAACCCTTTCCGCTTTGATATTAAGAGAAAAATCGGTCACTGTTCATATTTTCTGGTCTTAACGAAACATACTTTCGATAAACATTCAAGTAGATCTGATTAATTACAAACGATCTTGGTTTGTTGGTTTTCGAATCAGGTTTGCTGATTAAAAGCTTAGATTCTAAGTCTTCTATATCGTGTACAGTCATTCGGACTAACTTATCCATTCTACAGGCCCCAGAAATATCTATATCTAATGTCTGTATGCATTTTCGTACTTTTCTCTTGATTTCTTTGGCAATAATTCTAATGAAGCAGTATTCACTGCCTTAACCAGCTCTGGAGGAGTCCCAGGAATGGAAATTTCATCATCACTTATCATTTTACTTTCGAGAACACCAGCAATTAAATTTATAAGCGTCAAGTTTGACAATTCAACCTCAATACGTTTCCATAGTAACCCAAGTAATTTTATTAGGAATTTCAAAGCACCATTTATTTGGGATTAAAATTATCGCGTTTTTTTTGAATCAATCAATATCTGTCGAATTTTAAACGATTTGCGGAAAAATAGTATGTTTACCTCGTAGGAAAAGCCACATTCCTGGACTCTGTGTTGCTAATCTTCACAGTCGTCCAGGAATGTTAAGCTTTTCCTACCCGGTAGACAATGTACTATTACATGCTTTCTTGAGTGAGTTGTTTTGATAGTTTCCTTGAAAATTTGTCAAATTTCATACATTAGTGACTTGTTGACATCTCCGTTGCTTTGGATGTTCGGTGTTTTCTATTTTCTTTTTTTGATTGTGAAGGTCTGCCATGAAAAAGGAAGATGGTTTTTCCCGAAAGGTTGGTCAGAAATGTGTAACATTTTGAAACTACAATCCCAAAATTTATTTAGATTCTATCATCTATTGATCTATTTGAAAATAATTTATTGCAAATTAATTTGCTATATCATCTATTGTTGAATATTGTAATTTCCTGTACATAAGGTATTATTCTTTATAGAAATCTGTTCATTGAAATTCGGTGGGGGTGTCTGGAATTGGATGTTGTTATCGCGAATTAATTCATTCCATCTTTAAAACTGATAGTATGCAGATTTTATCTCTCGAATAAGAATTTGTTAATTCACGTTTACATATTATCCAAGGAATTTTATAATATTCTTTTCGTATATCCCTTTCTTGAAGGTGAGTTCAAAATAATTAAGCGAATTGTTTCGAATCATCGTTAGCTTCTATTATACAGTGAATTATGCATATATTACACCCTGCATAATGAATAATATAGAAAAATGATGATAATAATTATAGTATTGGTTTATCTAACGGAATCTTTGAAAATTGGGTACTCACTTTTCAACGTTTATGTATGCCACATTCGCTAGATATCCGGAAGAAACTCCAAATGTTATTATAATTATCATATATTGCCAATCGTGAGGAAATAATACTGGCAGATTTCTTCTAGGCCTAGCGTTGCACATCATTACAGCAGGAACAAATAATAGGAACCGAAGAAGCGAAATCACAACTAAGTAGGATCCATGGGGTTTCTGAAAAAATCATTCTTACACTTAAATACTTCATTTACTCTCTTGTAATCACCTTTTTCACTTTAGATGCCGTGATCCTCCCACACACATCGGAAACACAGTACATGAAATATGTGGTCACAGGTACGAAAAACAGGTCTGAAAAAATTAGTAAAATATTCAGTCGATCAATGAGTTCATATGATTCAATTCGAAAAAAAAAGCTTGTTTCAAATAATTCAGCTCAATAGAAATTTTTCTTTCAATTTAATCCAGTTGATGTGGAATTCCACTAAGCACTCCCTAACACCTAGCACTATAAATCTGGCTTGAATTACCTAAAAACGTATATCTGTTTTGAGATAATCTTTCAGTTTGATAAGCCAACTGAAAATTCAATTCAAAAAATTGGATCACGCTTGAAACATCATTCTGTATAAATCTATGATCCCGTTTATGTCACCTAGCCTAAACATTTCTTGTATGTGAATCGAGTCACATAAACACAAGTACGGTCGATAAAACAACAGGTGTTTCGCGAGCTCCCGATAAATTTCAATATTTTTGATTCCATAATTGAAATTCAATTCAAAACTTACATCTACTCATTGTAGAAAAATGCATGGTACCCAAACATTTAAAATTCTCCCTTTTACACACATAAAAAACTGTGCAAATTAACTTTTCCTTTCGCAAATTTGTGGATAGAAGTTGGGTATCATCACCATCTGCAAAGGCTGATAACGTGGTTCATCTGCTCGTCATGTCACCATATTCCAGTGGCGGCGTACAAAACGTGACACTGATAAATGGTCGAGACAAAAATTATTCCAACTGGAAAGATCTGAGTTCTAAGCTAAGTGGAAATTGAAGACAGACCTACCAATATGTCATTTGCATGTCATCGTAAACAAGACGTGCCAGTACTTGTTTGCATTAACTGCTGCTCGGTTTTTTATCCAAACTGTTTTAAACGTGACTGTAAATATGTCAACAAACAAGTTGACAGTTACAAAGTGATATGCTGTGAGGCAGATTCAGAGGCTGAGAAAGCGAACTTAACTGACATCCGAAACAAACAAAGGATAGAAAACAACCGCCTCAGGGAGACCAAAACGATAGTTTGAAATGTGAACTTGAAAACGTCAACTTAGATAATGAAGATTTGAAAGGGGAACTGGACAATTGAAAGAAATAAACCTAGATCTGAGCAAAAGTAATGGAATTCTCCAGGAATTGATTGAGAGGACAGTAGATGAAGAATGTAATGAGTTACTGAATGAAAACCGGCGTCTCAAAGAACAGGAAAGTAATCTGAAACAAGAAATTGTAAATTTGACCACCCAACTTAGTAAAAGGAAATGAAAATGAAACTATAAATGTGAATAAGAAAGAAATAAGAAAGAACCTGTTTGAACCATCTAATCAACTTAACAACTCTAGAAGAAGGGAATTTAAATCGCCTAAGGAATCAAGCTCACGAATAAGAGATCAGAATGATATAAATGTCAATACACTCAAACAGATTAAGAAGACATCATCAATTTATGGTTCCATGACAGAATCAAGCAGACTTAAGGCCTATATGCCATTAACACACAATCACATATCTAAAGTCAGACTACGATGCACAGGACATCATTGAATATGTGAAGAATAAAATTCCAAATACTGATGTTGAGTGTGAGGGGGTAAAAGTGAAATCAGGAATGTATAAAAGTTTCAAACTGTCCTTACCAGCAAATTGTAGCTCAAAACTTTTACAGAGTTCCCTCTGGCTGGGGTCTGTGGCTGTGAGAAAATTTAGGAACTTTGGAAAAAGTTTTCAAATGAAACAGAACACAGTTCAAAAGACATAGAAACCCTGACAATTGGTAACAAGTCATCAGCAAAGAACATAATGAGTGCTGGCTCAAAATATGGAATTTTGAGTGTATGACATCAGAATATTCAATCTTTAAGAAATAAAATATCAGACCTGGAGGTCTTTATACACAACCTCAAGCAATTACCACAAGTAATATGTCCACGGAGCATTGGTTCCCAGGGGATACCATCCTCTCAGCAAACCTCCCTAAGTACAGAGTTGCCTCACACTATTCAAGACAAACACCATATGGGGGATCCTGCATTTATGTCTCTGCGGGAACAGACTTCATGGACATGGACGAGCTAAACAAATTCACTGCAGAGGGCCACTGTGAGCTATTTGCAAGCATCATTAAGAATCTAAAGATAATAGTCATTTCAGTATATAGACCCCCATCTGGAGACTTACATAAATTTCTTGAACTCTTGACATTGACTCTGGACCACACACGAAAGTATAAAAATTTCAAAACAGTATTAAGTGGCGATTTTAATATCAATTCAGCTACACCCTCCAAAAATAGTAAAATTTTTCAAGATCTTTTACTAACCTATAACCTTGAACCACAAATACATGAGTTCACGCACATCACTGTCTAATTGACAACATCTTTGTGGACGGTAACCAATTGTGTAAAGGCGAGGTAGTGAAAAGCTATTTCTCCCATCATGAAGCCCAGATATGTACAATAAAAGGCTTTGTGCAGGTACAATGCAGCTCAAAAACACCACCAAAACGGTTTTTCTCAGAGTATAAGATGGAAGATCTAAAGACCGACCTGAAGAATATTGATTGGGCCCACCTTTTGAAATTCCCAAACCCAAAAGATGCGTATGAAGCGTTCTCCATAACTGTCCAGGGCCTCGTTGAAAGAATATTCATCATCAAAACTGCTCAACCAAAAAAACGCAAACCTTGGATAAAAACCGGAATAAAAACTTCTTCAAAAAGGAAAATCCTTCTCTACCACCTAAAAACTAAGAATGAAATTTCTCCAGAATATTATACAAAGTAGTCAAAAATACTGAAAGAAGTAGTTAGAAAAGCCAAAAAGCTGTCGAACGAAGAATATATTAAAAAATCTGAGGATAAGACAAAGGCTACCTGGTCGTTGATAAGGGAGCTAACAACCCAGTCACAAAAAAGGGACTCCATTATTACCGATCTAGACGGTCAAAATCATCCAAAGGAAACTCTGGATCAGGTTAATGGGTTCTTTGTTAACCAGGGATCAAATCAGACAACAACTGGAAACATACAAACTCTCGTGAGCACACCAGCAGATAAAAATATCGTTAACAGCATAGTCCTTCAATCCACAGATTCGACAGAAATAAGAAACATTATCCTGAAGTTGAAGAATACTAATTCAACCGGACATGATGGAATACCGGTGAGGATACTGAAACATGTGGCTGATGAGATATCGGGACCACTATCCTCCATCATATACTTCACCTTTGAAACAGGTGTATTCCCAGATCAACTGGAGAAGGCTCAAATAAGACCGGCGCATAAAAAAGGAAAAAGGGACGATATGAACAACTACAGACCCATTGCGATACTACCTAACATCAGCAAAATCTTTGAGAGAGCACTCTACAATCGCATAATAAATTTTCTTAAGTACTTTAACCTAATATATGAACATCAATATGGCTTCCGAAAAGGAAAAACAACAGTGCAAGCACTCTACCGAGTAATCTCCAAGATAATAGATTCGCTAAATAAAGGAAAATATACTCTGCTTTTGTGTGCTGACCATACGAAGGCTTTTGATAATGTGAACCATGCTATTCGTTTGCAGAAGCTAAATAGACTGGGAATCCGGGAACTCCCGCTCAACTTAATGGAGTCCTACCTGTCAAATAGGAAACAAACTGTTGTAGAGTTTGACAAAACCACAGGAAAACTGATCGAATCTGAAGAATTGCATATTAAGAAGGGAGTTCCGCAAGGGACAATTCTTGGGCCGCTGTTGTACATTATATACACAACTGATCTTGCTCAAATAGTGCATCAACTAACACTCTTCGAGGATTATACATCCTTGGTGCTATCAGAGGATTCCAGTGACATACCAGTAAAAATATTCGATGCATTAGATAATCTAAATAACTGGTTCAGCAGAAATAACCTAATGCTAACCCCTGAGAAGACACAATTAATAAAATTTGAATTTACCACAGAATTTCAGCAGCGATCCTATGATGGTGCCGACAGATCACTGACCACCACAAACTCCGTACGTTTACTGGGTGTTGAAGTAGACTACCGTCTGGATTGGACATCTCATATAGACAGCCTGTGTAAGAATCTGGCCAGGTTTTGATACGCACTGGGCAATCTATCTCGTCTGGTGAGCCCAGAAACAGCAATGACAGCATAGCATGCATATGTACATAGCAGGAATAGATATGGGATCGTAATCTGGGGCAACTCAAGCGAAATTGACAGAATTCTGTTGCTGCAGAAGAGATACCTAAGAAGTACCCTGAGTCTCGATAGGCTCGAGAGCTGCCGAAATCACTTTGTGGATCATGGTATTTTAACAGTGGTCTCATTATATATATACGAAGGAGCCCTTTCATGAAATGGAAAAAAGCACAAATACGCCACTAGAGCCAAAGAACATCTGAACGTGCCCTCATTGAGATTCTCATACCTTCAGAGGAACTCTTTACATACCCTGGTGAAGATTTATAATAAAATACCTGATGATATCAAACAGCTGCCTCAGAAAAGGATGGAGAGGGTACTTTTCAACCACATGAAGGACAGACCGTACTATTCATTGAATGAATTTTTAAACAATTGATTCTTGAATGTTTTTAACATTAATGTTTAGGGATCTCTTGTTTGTGATTGTATGTTTGTACCCTTTGTTTCTATTATACATTTTTTATATTGACTGGCTCTACACCCTAACAGGGTAATTTGTATTGGAGTATTTAAAATAAATGATGATGAAATGATGATGAGTCAAAGATTTTTACCCAATTACTGTGGTCAACTAGCAGGGTCTTTCAGACTAGATCCAGCTACCTAAGTGATGATACCTCGGAATCGGATCTTGAAACTTCATGGGACCCTAAGGAAGGATACTAATAAACATCCATAGCCGAAGTAGAGAAATTTCAAAGGATGAGTTTTCTCCGAGAAGAAAACTTCGTTACTGACTTTTGTTATTGTGAGAATGAAATAACTTCCTGTAATTTAGTTCAAGAATAGAATCGTAACTGAAAATAATGATTTCACATATGCCCGCATACTCTTTCAGCTCCCAAATATTGCCAATGTTCGAACCATAAACGATATTTCATTTATGTTTAAGCTCATATATGGTTTGTTGGTTGCTCTTGGCATATTGGAGGAGATTTCATTCAGGGTTTTGATGTAAGACTAAGATCAACTGACATTTTTTGCTTTGAGGAGACAGAGCTATACCGCAAGTTCCCCAATCGTTAGAATGCTCACGGCTTCCAAATAATCTTTTCTCCTCTTCAGAAAAGCGTTGAGATGATGCTTTTTACATTAACAAACTTCATGATGATTAATACTATTTTTTTGTCTCTATTTTTCTTTTGTATTGTTACTCTACTTTGATTTCAAATGATTCCCTGTAATCAATAACTTTCAATTATTCAGTTCAATATGTGAATGGGCGAACACTGCTCTTGTTTTGTTCTATTTGTATTCCAAAGTGAAATTAATAAAAAACGGAAAGAAAATTCGAAAAAACCTATTAAGATTGTCCTAGTTATTGACGAGATATTTTGGGTGATGGAACTTTTGTAGAATTATTCGTGGTTCCAACGATTCGGCAGACATCTTTTGTCGTTTTCAAGCCAAAAAAATAGCTTTTGAAAAAGTGACTATTTGAAAATTTCACAGTGTCGAGTTTGGCAGAACTGTAAAAACTAGATCAAATTTGTACTTATCTGTGGTGTAAGGACTTCAAGTTTTTTCGAACAATTAGCCTGAAAACTTCCGGCAACTAAATTGATGGTGCACTCATGAGATTGAAGTCGATTTTTATATATGCTGCTTGATTTTTCTTGTTGAAAGTTTCTTCTCTTTGGATATGATGGCTGCATCGTTCCATTCTGTCAGCTTGAACGCCATAATGATACACATGTAGATATGGAATAAACCTCAAAAAGCGTAATTTCTTATGTGAAAGAATTACAAATAAAAAATGAGAAGAATTAGAAATAAACACGACAAAACAACCATCCTCAAGACACAAGATACCTTCGAGGCTAATCTTACAAAAGTTAAATCAGATAATAAAAATATACTAACGAAAAACTGCACATATAAGATAACATGCGAAAGCAGAAAAAACAAAACTTCCCTTGAAAGTGAAGAAAAAAGAACGTCAGAAGCTTTAGTGTTAGACACCCAGAGCTCCAAGTTGGTCCAACACTCTTTGAATGAAAATGATCTGATAAAATAGAACGATACAACCATCATTTATCGGGTTTTCCAACAACTTTGAATTTAATTTGTGAACGTACCCTTAGACCAATCATCGAACTGTCAACGTGAATTCATTCAGTAAAGCGAATATTTTCATCATGGTGAAGTACACGAACGAACAACGTTTTGCAAGTTATAGAAATTTACTACCGAAATTCAGAGTCGGTGAACGCAACTTCAAGAGCCTTAACTCCAATTTTCGGTTGTAATCCGCGCCCTAGTAGACAGGTAATCACAAGTGTGGTGCAAAAATTTGAGTCTACATTCGCTGTGCCAGTGAGACAACGGAACGATCGCAGTAACGAAAACATCGCTGCCGTTCGGGCCTCCTTAGTCGACTATAGTCAATTCCACGGCGGTCTCAAGAATTGGGCAACCGTCAGACCCAGAGACAACCGAGACGGTCAACTCCATGCCAATTTTTGTCCGATGTTAAGAATTATGTTGTGTCACTGTCTGTTCCATCTCAACTAGCATAAGTCTATCTTAGTCCCACTTTTCGAACCTATTTTCATATGTCGCCGTATACATTGACTGGATGATTGAAAATATTTATGTGCAATATAAATAAAAAGAAGAAAATTTTCGCATAGACCTAACCTACAAATATTAAAACTTGTATTGAAAACATTTGGCATGGTTCTTTTAATTTCAACCACCAACGTCTACAGTTATTTGAGAAAAAGCGAGTTAATATTTACTCAAAAAGATGAGTGATAATCGTTGTATTATATCCGGTGCTATAGAGGACGAAGTCAATAATTTATTTTGTTTTCCTTCCAATCCTGAGCGGTAAGAATAAAAGTTATATTTATTTCATCTGATGCTTGCTTTGGATGGAAAGTATATTATTTGAGTTAAAAATTTATTTTGTAGGATGAATTTGTGGAAGAATGCTCTTGGTCTTCGTTCTAGTGCTGTGATAAGAAAACGTCATAGAATTTGTGATGGACATTTTAGTGAAAATTCTTTTACAAATTCAAATCGCAACAAGTTGAACAGACATGTTATTCCTATGGCTTGGGTCAACCCTTCATCAGACATTGAAGTAATGGAGGAATCACATGCAATAATTGAGGAATCACATGAAGTAATGGAGAAATCACGGGCTGTAGGATCTATTGAATCGTCAGGTATTGGGAATTAATTGTTTGTATCTTCAATATAATTATTTGATTGTCTTTCATCTTTTCACTTGCGTAATATTTCACTTTTGAATGTGAGAACATTTGAATTCAATAAGTTACATGATTCCTTAAATGTTCAAAACCTTGATCATTGTTTTAGGTAACATATCAGGCAGTGAGAGGTCCCAAATAGCTGAGGAACAACAAAGTGCAAGTACTATAACAACTACAGGTATTACATTCTTCCAATCAAATTAGGTTTGTTGGCGTCAGTTTCGAACTGAGAGATGAACAAACCTATTATTTCAAATGCATCATCCTATTACAGTATTGTTGATTAACTGAAGCTTTTGATTTATGAAATATTATTTCATTATTATTTTCATTACTTGCAGCTGATGGTGAAGTACATAATATATTGCAGGAGTCGCATGCTAGTAGATCAGCCCTTCAGATACTTAGATCCGACGTTGTATTTGAGGACTTGGGTTGTTCGGAGCACAGGGATCGCATAAGGGATATGACGACTTCTGAGATCTGTAGGATTGGCATTCCTTGGTGATGCAAAAAAATCAGAAGAAATTAAATCCGAAGCTAAAAAAGCATTTGAAAAAAAATTGAAAAAAATGTGCCATGAGTAATTTTTGATTTATTTTTTATTTCAGCAGTCTGTTCTGTTAATTCAACCTTTGTTTAAGTTCCATGTTGAGTCCACTTCTTGTTGAAAATTGATCATAAATCATAAAAAACTCCAGCCATATCTCAAATTTGTATTGCTAGTTTTTCCCCAACATCCACATTCTTCATTATTTCTTATCTCAAGCACCCTTCTTATTTTTTGCATCATTTTATGTTTATTTTCTGTACAAAAGTTGTCATCAATTCGAGAGCACAGAATAAGTGATAAATGTTCATATTGTTCAATAAAAAGAGCTGTAATCAATAGTGTGTTATAAATATTTTTAATTTTCAAGATGAAAATATCGATATGTAATTTTAAAAATGTATTTTGCGAAAATAATGAAAAAATTTTCATCTTTGATGTTGCAAATGTTTGCCTAAATCATACATTGCATATCGAGGATAAAGGTTTTTCATTATTTTCGCAAAATTCATTTTTAAAATTCAGTGATCCTCTGATATCGAGTCAAATTTGCCGCCATTCTTTCACCGGCACTGATGACAGCGCCATCTGACAACAGCCCCATTTTTCGGAGAGAGATAGAAAATTAAATCGGACACGAATTTAGTTCGGAGTTGACCGTCTCGGTTGTCTCTGGTCAGACCACTCTATGGTGAATTTTGAGTGAGGATCTTGGTTTCCACCCGTACAAGATCAAGCAAACTCAAGAATTGAAGCCGTTGGACCATTTGAAGCGACGTTCTCCGATTGGCCTCTGGAAAATTTGCGCTACGATCATGCTTTTTATCGAAAAATCATCTTCAGCGATGAAGCTCATTTTTGGCTCAATGGCTTTGTCAATAAGCAAATTATGAGTTATTGAACAGGCAACAAGCCACACGTGATTCAATTGCATCCCCAAAAATTACGATTTGGTGCAATCTTCACGCCGCCGGCATCAATGGACCGTATTTTTGCGTTGGTGCCAACAATCGTCACGTTACGGTCAATGGCGATCGCTACCGCGCCATGATTGAGAATTTTTTTGGCCCCAAATTGGCCAGCCTGTGCTTCAAACAGGACAGTGGCACTAGCCACACAGCACACTTAACAATCGTTTTTTTGAAGCAGACATTTAGTGAGCGTGTAATTTCGAGAAACGGACCCGTCGATTGGCCGCCTCGTTCGTACGATTTGACGCTTCTGGACACTTTTCTTTGGGGGACGTCAAGTCACAGGTCTATACCAACAAGCCGACGACGTTGCAAGATCTCAGAGAAAACAATGAACGCGAAATAGCGGCCGTTTCGGCTGAGTTGTCGTGGTGGCCCGTGAACAAAGTCGAGGTCCATTCATAAATGTTATGTTTTTACTTCAAGCCAATAATGAAGTTTTTGAAATATCTCAAATGGTTTGTGTTTTATTTAGATTCAAAGTTGTCAAGTCCGTTTTGGAAAACCCTTTACAAAGAAGAGAAACCTACAAAAGAAAAATCAAGTCAAGTCCGTTTTGGAAAACCCTTTACAAAGAAGAGAAACCTACAAAAAGAAAAATCAAGGAGGCAGCTTTTATGGTAATCAATTTCAATCCCATAAGTACATTATTAATTGAATTGCCGAAAGTTTAGAGCCGATTGTTTTAAATAACTTAAGAGGTCTTCAAACCAAAAATAAGTATGAATTTGGTACAGTTTTCAGAGTTCCGTCAAACTTGACACTAAGTGAAAATTAGAAAATTTTCAAATATTGAGAGCTTATTTTGAACCTAATTTTTGGCCTTGAAAACGACTGAAGATATCTGTCCTAACGTCGGTTGCAAGAAAAATGAGAGATGATGGTTATTGCAAAAATAATACTTGTACATGACTTTTATCATGCTGATGCTTCCACTCTTCGCACAGCATCTCTAGCCCTAGTTTTTTCTGCAGCTGAGTATTGTTGCTCTGTTTGGTTTAATAGTGCACATACACAAAAATTGATGTACAATTGAATACATCTATGAGAATAATTACTGGCCCATAAGATCTACACCGGTTCATTGGTTACCAGTTTTGTCTAATATTGTTGTTATATTCGCAGACAGACTGCAGCTCTGAATTCTTGGAACAAATATCATTCTTTTCCCAATTAATTCCCAATTATTTCATATTTTCCACAAAATAGAATTCCCCGATTGAAGTCACGTAAACCATTATGGCATAATACGTTTTCAATATGAATATAAGTGATAAAGAATTATGGAAGACTGAGTGGAACTCTTACGAAATGTTCAATAAGTATCTCGTTTCTGATCCTTTTGAAAAAGTTTCTGGTTTTGATCGTCCAAGCAAAATTTGGACAGTTCTTAATCGTTTGAGAAAGGTCATGGTTGTACCAATAGCATGCTTTTTAGATGGAACTCAGTTCCTAGCTCAAGTTATTCAGTTCTTTTTTCTGCTTTTGTCTTTTTATTTCCAGATTCAATGTGAGCACCTTGAAGAAGTCTCTGTCTCCATTAATAGAAGACCACTCTTGAAGAAAGAAAGAAGTCCCTAAAATATATTTCAGTTTATTTTTGTACTTCCACACTTAGGCGCGGTGCCAGGATTTTTTTACTGGGGTTTTTTCCCTAGGCTTTTATGTCATACGCCGAATTTTATGACACCCCATCACTAACCCCTGATCTATATGCTTTATTGTTTGCTAACTGAATATTGTCAGTCAAAAGTTCAAAATAATATATATATATATATATCATCAAAAATTTCTCGTCAACAACTATTTATAACAGAGAGTTATTTCATTCTCACAATAACAAAAGTCAATCACGAAATTCCTAGGAGAAAATTCTACTTCGGCTATGGAAAAAGATTCCTCTTCCTTAGTGTCCCATGAAGTTTGAAAACATCGGATTCAGAGCTATCAACACTTAGATAACTGAAAGACCCTTCCAGCATGCATAGCTTCTTCAACAGGACTTTTCCAAGATAAGTATTGAATAATTTTTTCTATCTGCACCTTCGATTGCCTTAGCTTTTTTATTTCAGGTTGGAGTTTTTTTGAATGTTTCAGAGAAAACCTCAAAGAAAATTCATTTGTGAACGGCATGTCAACTCTAAAATTTGAATTTCAAATATTTCAGCTTCTCTGTACATAAACTCTTCACAATATTGTTTGAGAATTCATTAATTTTAAATCTCGAGATCAACATAATTATTAAAGATATCAAACTGTTTGTGAAGATTTGACTTTGTTTTGACAATATTGGTTAATTTTGAGCACTGAGAGCCATGGCTCAATGTTCTTCAAGCGGAAGTAGATTTGTTACAGTTCGACCAGTCAGCAAATGGAAAAAAAATTATAAATACATTCTTGAGATTCATTTCACTTCACTTACCGTTCCATTTTCCATCGCCGATGCCGTCAGAAACAACCAAAGATGCTACAGCGGGATAAACAGGTAAAACAGTAAATATCACAAATCCCATTATTGCCATACTTGTCCACATTCTCTGAAATATCTGGAAAACCTCGGTATAACTCATAACTCGTTTTCGTTTTGTTGTCAGCCCATTCTTCATATAATATTTATAAAATTTGCTTTTCAAAGATAAAACGAAGATCGTTAAAGTGAAGCTGACGAATATGATTCCAGAACTGAAGTAAATTATGGCTGTTAGCTTGGAATCAGCTCCTATAGCTAGGGATAATATCTGGAACACCGCGGAGAAAATTCCTGCTGTTCCCTGGCCTATTAAGTAAGGTATGAGGTAGGTAGGAGGAAAACATGAAATAACATCGTAGATACTGATGTTGATGAATGATTTCATCGCTGAAATCAAATGGAACAAAATGAGTTTAGCTTTGTTTGTATAACTTGTCCAATGAAGAGTTATTCTGGAAGGTCCCCGTTGTTCGATGTGCCTTTCATGAAATCAAATTTATCCTTTTTTTAGCTACTTCGCAACACTAATCTTACTAAATTCGCTTTGTATGTATTTGTAATAAAAATTTATGCCAGTATAAAGTCACTGAACAATCAGGGCTCCTATTAGTTAGCTTTCTGAATTACTCTTCATTGGAGAACTAAAGTATGGTAATTAACCATTCAATCAATTGGAATACATAGATGAAAATCTAATTTTTTGATATTAGGTTTGTAATGACGACAATTATAAGACTAGCTAGTCACGTTTGTGAATTTTTTCGGCATTAATACTTTCGTTAAATTTATCGCAGACAAAGTCCCCAAGAACCTAGACAGAAAGACCCTATTGGAACAGTGATATTCTTGATAATGGATTATTTTTTGGATGTTCATTTCTAAGTACTATTTTCAGCTAGTAGACAAGTTTCAAAACTTCTGTAATGAATGATCCCGAAAGTAAACAGCAGTCGATTGTATGGGTGTAACAAGATGAGCCAAATTCAACAAAAATACTTCCAAGCAAATGGTCGCCTGTTTTTCGGAAAAACTGGACATGTCGCAATCCTACCACTTGAACAACGCAGAACACTCAATTCTGAGTGGTATACATCCATTTGTTTGCCAGTTGTCTTCCAAGAAATCAGGAAAACCAACCACCGAAGGCAGATCACTCTTGACCACGACAGTGCGAGCTTTCATACATCGGTTCAAACAACTGCTTTTAAGAGCACTCAAAACATTGATTTGATGAGTCATCCGCCCTATAGTCCTGACTTGGCATCGAATGACATCTTTTTATTCCAGTACGCAAAAAGTAAAATGAGAAGTCAACGTTCTTCGACACTTGAAGGAGGGGTTGATGCGTTCAGAAGGCATGTTTTGAAGATGGCAAAAGTGCTTCGACAATTGGTTCAAACTCATGCAAAATACTATAGATCTTAATGGGGAATATTTTGAAAAGTAATAAAGCGATTTTCGATTATTGATATATGTTTTTGTTCTCTGATCCCGAAACATAAAAGGCAACCCTTGTAGCAACATGTGGGTGACATTCAGTGGGTATACTTGACGATCCGGTCAAATATCCTCAATCATTCTTGCTTGAATTGATTTAAAAAATTTAGAAAGCACTGACGTGAGGTCAGATTGCTTTGGCGCTCTTGTTGAGCTACTTGCGAGTAAATATTCAAACCATAACAAATCTATAAGCACTCTGATAATAGTCTTTTCCTGTACTATGGGACAATGTGATGCAAATATGAACGCCTAATGAATGAACAAACCTATATCTCAAATTAAAAATAGCTACTCATCATTTTCCCCAAGTTTTGTTCGAAGCTATAATTCTCTTCCCCTTCAAACTTACGTCAGTGCTTTTCTAAATTTTGACAACGTATATTATTTCAGCCACCGAGACTGAATTCTATCTCTATGATTTCCCGTTAGGAAAAATTTTGATTAATATTACGCCAACTGACACTGATTAATGAGCCCAGCATTTGTCAATCGAATATTGATCTGTGATGGCCATCGTTCAGAGAAAATTACCGGGACTTTCACGTCATGTCATGTCATTTCTCTTTAGTAAATGAAAAAATGTTCGTATCTTCAGATATCGATCACCTCAATATATTCACGAATTTTTATTGAAATCCGAAAAATATCTTATGAGATAGTGGGTATTGAAAAATATTTTTTTGGGAATTTTTTAAAAATTTTCTAGAGTGACGATTTCTGCGAAATTTTGCGAGCCGTTTTGTTTCAGCCTCCCCAACGATATTTCAAGTATCAACTTGATCGGATGAATATTCTAGTAGTTATTGAGGAAACAAAATTTCAGATGCTCATAACTACTCAACCATCCGACGGATTTGGCCCAATAACGAACTTGACCGAGATATTTGGACAATTAACCTATTCTGAAAATATGAAAACTCTAGCCGATTCGTTTGGATACTAGAGAGGATACGGCCGGCCGGACAGACTTAAGTTTCGCCACGGATTCTTCATCAGGGAGTCGAACCCAATCGATTGAGACCATTTTGGCTCGATATTCCAAAATTACAGACATTTGGGTGAACAAGAGCGCCAAAATTATACTTCAACTGAAAATGAATTTCATGCATACATCTCATAGTTTTGATGATTTACTATTTTTGGTCTTGGTCACACATAAAAGAAAGAGATATGGTTTTGAGAAATCTTTTGAAGGTCTATTTAAGTCATTTTAGTTTGATTTCACATAGAGGGTGATACAAGTTGTGCCTGTTAAACGTTGAGGAAGACTGAATATATTTTAAATCTGAAAATTGAGATGATTCAATATTTTGTTTGTTAAATTCTATAGAGCTGAAAGATTCTTGAGGCCTAGGTTTTTCTGGTGTACATGGTGTGAAATAAATATGTCAAAAAAACTGTTGAAGCTATTGTTCCTCCAAATGTTCTCGGAAATGTTTTCGAATATTTCTATTTTTAGAATCTTTCGAAGGAACAAAACTACTTTTTTCATCATACTCATTAGTTCTCATTTGGTTATGAATTATGTCGTTTACTCAACTACTTTGGAGTCCTTGTTTACTCGAGCTGTTAACGCGTGCGGGCAAATATATCGGAGATGTGATTTTTGAAAGTCTAAATAATTACTAACTAAAGGTTCAACAAGAGCATCAAAGCTATCTGACCTCACGTCAGTTCTTTCTCATTTTTTATGCGGTTTTTCCCTGAGATATCAAACGCTAATTTGTTTGGTACTCCATTAAATTAATCTCTTCTCAAATATTCAATCCACACAGGCAATATTCTTTCACAATTAATATGTTGCGAACTCAAAATATGTAGAATGAACAAATAAATTGTAAAATATGAATAGTTATATGGATACTAAAGCTACCTTGAATATTTCACTTGTAATTTTTGGCGCTCTTGTTTTTCGATCGCTTGCTCATATACAAGTGTCCAGAAAGGGTATCGGGTATTTGTAAGTTCGATAAAACAAAAACTATTTGTGAGCAATAAAAAAGTTTATTGCTTATTATTAACATATAGATTGAAGAATTATTTGGAACAGATGATGTTTTTCAAATGATGACCGTTGCGTTGTTGGCACTCTTCTAAACGGTAACAAAGATTGACGATAACATGTTGACACATAGCTATTGATATTGCTGCCATTTCTGACCTGATGTTTTGCTTCAACATATCCCCATGCAAAATGGTCAAGCGGGCTAAGGTCGGGGCTTCTGGGAGGCCAGTTGATGTTACCCCTTCGCGAAATGACTTCATTAGGGATTAGTTCGTAAACAACTTCCATTGAATCATTTGAGGTATGGCAAGTTGTCCCATCTTGCTGAAACCAGGTTTTTGAGTTGAAACCTGCAAACTCCTGCAACTCTGGGACCAAAACATTTCGCAACATATCGCAATAACGGTCACTATTCACATTAATTGCTCGTTGATCTTCATGAAAATAAGGACCAGTTATGCCTTCAGCAGACATAGTGGCCCAAACCACGACCTTTGAGCTATGCAGGGGTAATTTATGCTTTCGTCTCAGATTCTCCACTGCCCAGTACCGACAATTCTACTTATTAACATGACCATTCAGGTGAAAATCAGCTTCGTCACTAAAAAGTATGTTGTTCAAGTTGTAAAATCACTGCAGCAATTCGTTCGCAAAATTCAGCCAATTAGCATAGTCTGCATCCTTCAATTCTTGAACCAATTGAATTTTATGAGCTTTTAGAAGTAAGTCTTTCTTTAAAAGCGAATGTGAAGTCGATTTTTGATGTTCAACTTTTGGATTCGCTTTCGGATGGATAAAGAC
>JARTUT010001345.1:0-269441 GCA_030674115.1 Micraspis discolor | reverse complement strand
AGTACTCGGCCGTGGAGAAGACCAGGGCAAGGGAACATGTATGTAGGGTTTCCCCTGAGGCCCCCCATGTTGTTCCACACAACTTCTGGATCATGTTATTGCGCAGTTTTATCTTTGCGGCGGTGTTCTAGAGGTGCTTTTTACAAGAGAGAGTATGGTTAAGGGTGACGCCAAGGTATTCCGGGTGCTTATTGTGACGAAGAGTGTTTCCGTTAAATTGCACGTTGAGCTCCCTATTGGCCTGTTTATTGTTTAGGTGGAATGTACCTACCTCAGTTTTGCTTTCACTGGGGTTAAGTCGCCATTTTCTGAAGTATGAGCTCAGAGCAGCTAGGTCTTCTATGAGAATCGTCTCCCCACTATCAAGGTCTTTTGTTCTATAGGCAAGAGCGATGTAATCAGCGTAGCAGAATTCATTCGACCTGGTTTCAGGGAGGTCGGAGATGTATAGGTTGAATAGTAAGGGGGCCAGGACTGAGCCCTATGGAAGGCCATTATTCAGTTTCCTTTCCCTGCTTATGTCATCCCCAGGTAAGTGCGGAAGTACCTGTTACTTATCATGTTAATGAGAAGCGCTGTAGTTTTTCGCCAGCGGATGGTTTTCAGCAATTCGGAGAATTCAATGAAAAATTTAGATTATACCTCCTAGTGCCTTTTGTATTTTATTTTCGCAGTTGGCTTGCCTGATACGAAAATTGACAGATTATAGAATTTGAATAGTGCGTTTAAATCTCTACATGGTTTATATTGACAATTGATCTGTAATGGATGCGTGTTGACATTCGAAAGGATAGGATGTCAGTGTTGTCAATCACAAAACGAAAAATATTACTAAAAACAATGCTGTAATGAGTTTATTACAGCACTGTTTTTGGTACTGTAATGAACTCATTACCACACTGAAATAGAGAAATAATATTAATATTTGAATACAATGATTATTTATTTTTAGTTATATGTTTTCTTGACTGTACAAAATCAAGGCAAAATTCTTGTGCAAATGAATACTACTCAAAGACACCTTTGATTTAAGATATCACAAAAGGGGTAGTGCCATTTAAAATTTTTGAGGTTGGATTGCATGGAATCTCAATGTGGCTAACCCATAATCGAATTATAGTGATTGTGGTTCCCCTACCTGTTACTTCTTCGGTTCCAGAGATATGCAGGCTATAATAGATCTATGGCGACCTGATGTAGTTGCAATTGTTGCATGTTGTTACAAATGCGGGTGAAATTGACAGAATTTAAACTAAAATTAACCCACATGACACAATGATCTCAGCGAATCTAGAAACCTTAATCTTAAATCAACAATAACCACACTTATGTTTTTTTTTCAGTTTTTTTTTAGTTTTTTTTAACATCAGAGTTTCATTCCGTAAAATTAAATCTTTATATATTATTATTATTACAAAGGGATTAAAGTTCAGACAAGGCCTAAAAACTCACAAAAAGAAAATACAAAATCCAAGAAAAAAGTTACACTGGACTGCCTACGGAGCGAGAAGAAAAAAAATAAAAATTTGTCTGAAAAAAAAATATATCTTCGACGAAGCCACAAAAATCTTAATTAATCTTAATTTTAATCCACTATTTCGATACTCATCGAGTGACATCCATCGTATCATCAACATACACTTGTTTCAATCATTATATCCCGCTTTCCCGCAGCATGTTACAATTATCAGATACATTTGATTTATTTTCAGTTACCAATACCAATTGTATTTATATTTTTCTAAATAACAACATTTTTTCAGCTGACTACATCAAAGTATGTCAGTCAAATGAGCCAAATTTGGCACAATGTATCACAGACTCCGTGAACAACTTGAGGCCGTACTTGAAGAAGGGAATTCCAGAATTAGATGTGCCGCCCATCGAACCCCTTTATTTAGATGAGATCAAGCTGAGGAGCGGACCAAATTCGGCAAAACTTGATGCTAATTTCACGAACGTTAAGGTTTGGGGGCCATCCGATTTCAAGATTTTGGAACTGAAGTGAGTAAAAACATGTTATATATTTTATTTTTTTCTCTTGTTCCTAGTGTGATATCATTCATCCCAAATTCCTATTTTTATAATATCGAACCGAAAATGGTCTAAAAGATTACACTTGAAGTTGAGTATGTCTTTCCGGTCGGGCGACTAATCAATAACATTCGGAGGAGATTAGCTATATTTATAAAATATGTCGAGTGGCCAAAATCTCAGTCAGATTCGTTTTTGGGAGAAACTGGTCCAATGGTTCTGAGTTATTAGTATATGAAATGTAATTCTCCGATAACTTGAAAACTATGCACCTGGTTGATTTGTAACTGGCAAATCGTTAGGATAATGTTGCAAGAAGGAAGTAAATTTTATGGATACAGTTAGGCTTGAATAATTTCATAAAATTTCAAATTATAAAAAAGCCTGATCATATGATATTCGTCAGATCTAGAGAAACATATCTGCATACAAGGAGGTACTTACAAATATCTTGCATATTCTGAAATTTCGTTCCTTCAGCTTGTAATTTCAAGAAGGTTCCTTATGTGATGAAATCGGAGACTCAAGAATGGCTTATCTTCTTCAAGTTTTTTTACTAATGATGAATGGTACATCTCGAATAAGTTCACATTGAATTTTCTGGATCAGTTTTCCTGAGTATCTGATCATCCTATTTCTCAAGAAAAAAAAAATTACAATCATTGTTATTTCTATCGCGAATGAAAAAAATATCGTTTTATTGAAATTCGCTATCAGGTTTGAAATCAATTGGAATATGTCATAATCATGATATGATATATTACTAGAAGTAAAATTAGTTCTTCGAGAGTATTTTGGTAGGCAAAAAACTATGGGAGAGCGTTGCAGTTAGTTCCTGGCACAGAAACTGTATATACAGCTTCGAGATGACATTTCAATATCAAATATCATAAAGAAATTAAATATAAACTTTTGAAGCACTCAAAGTTTGGTACAAAATATGAATTGAATGACAAAACATATGAAAATGAAATATAAATTATAAAAAATTTATAAACACATAGAATTCTTGTAACATTTTCAGATCGTCTGGAATTTTCTAGCTTGGCGATTTCATGAAACTTTGCAACATCATCTGTAATATTGAATGATTATTTGGGCTATTACCATCATCTATTGTGGATGTAATGTTTTCCGACGTTTCGATAGACATCTTCTATCTTTATCAAGGAGGAAAAGTAAAAAACCTTTCGAAAATTATCAATCTTCAAAAAGTCAATATGACAGAAGTCATGAAAGAAAAATGAACAATGTTATATACTCATCTGTGATATGATGATCTTTTTAAGTTGGATCGAACTATCGGCGTCCAAACTTCTGGCAGATCTATAGATGGAGCACTTATGGAATCTGGTGTTATTTTCATAAATGCTGCTTCTTTGATTTTTCTTCTAGCCAGTTTTTCTTCTTTGGATATTATTGATGCTTCATCCCATTTTATACGATGATTCTCATCTACAGCATGTTGGACTAACCTGGATTTGTCGCTGTCTAGTACTCGTAGAAGCTTCTGATGTTCTTTTATTCGTACATTCAGAGGGCGTTTAGTTTCTCCGATGTAAGATCTTTCGCACTCGCAAGGTAATTCATATATGCAGTTCTTTGTCCTTTGTGTCTCATTATTAGGCTTAACTTTTGTAAGTTTAGCTCTGATAGTGTCTTGAGTTTTGAATGCAGTCGTTATGTTGATTTATATCTGTTGGTTCAGGTTGACTTTCTCTTGTTCGTTTAGCTTTTTCTAATATCTTTTTGGGGTAGCCATTGCTTCTAACAGTTTTCGAGATGTTATTTATTTCTTCATTTTGGTCTTCTTCAGTGCAACAAATATTTATTGCTCTATCAAATAAACATTTTGCTACTCCCAATTTAGTGTTTAGTTGGTGGTTTGACTCAAAATGTAGATATTGTCCTGTGTTCGTTGGCTTTTTATACACAGTGGTTCTTGGGATTCCATTTTGTTTATGTACGAGTACATCTAAGAATGGAAGTTGTCTGTCCTTCTCGATTTCAATTGTGAATTTAATTGATTCCTCTTGATTGTTTAGATATTGAAGGAACCCATCTATAGTGTCTCTTCCATGTTGCCAAATAATGAAAGTATCATCTACATATCTTTTCCACAGTTTGGGTTTAAGTACATATTTTTCTAATGCCTTCTGTTCGAAAATTTCCATATATAAATCAGCTAAAATTGGTGATAGTGGTGAACCCATGGCCATTCCGAATTCTTGTTGATAAAAGATGTCTTCGAATTGGAAATATGTTGTTTCAATACAAAGAGAAAGCATTTCCATAATTGCATTGACGCTTAGTGTAGTTCTTTCATTAAGGGTTTGATCTTCTTCAAGCTTTTTCCTAACTATGATAAGTGTTTTATCTGTCGGAATATTAGTGAACAAACTGGTGATGTCGAAGCTGACCATAACGTCTTCTTCCATGATTTCTTGATGTTTCATTATTTCTATGAAATGTTTCGTGTTTCTTATCATCGATGTTGAATTACTTTTTAATGGCGATATAATTTTCAGCAGAAATTTAGCCATCCTATAGATGGATTCCTTCAATATCTAAACAATCAAGAGGAAACAATTAAATTCACAATTGAAATCGAGAAGGACAGACAACTTCCATTCTTAGATGTACTCGTACATAAACAAAATGGAATCCCAAGAACCACTGTGTATAAAAAGCCAACGAACACAGGACAATATCTACATTTTGAGTCAAACCACCAACTAAACACTAAATTGGGAGTAGCAAAATGTTTATTTGATAGAGCAATAAATATTTGTTGCACTGAAGAAGACCAAAATGAAGTAATAAATAACATCTCGAAAACTGTTAGAAGCAATGGCTACCCCAAAAAGATATTAGAAAAAGCTAAACGAACAAGAGAAAGTCAACCTGAACCAACAGATATAAATCAGACTATTAAAACCGTAATTCCATATGTAAAAGGTTTGTCGGAGAAAATGAGAAGAATTGGAAATAGATACAACATAACGACTGCATTCAAAACTCAAGACACTATCAGAGCTAAACTTACAAAAGTTAAGCCTAATAATGAGACACAAAGGACAAAGAACTGCATATATGAATTACATGGCGATTGCGGAAGATCTTACATCGGAGAAACTAAACGCCCTCTGAATGTACGAATAAAAGAACATCAGAAGCTTCTACGAGTACTAGACAGCGACAAATCCGGGTTAGTCCAACATGCTGTAGATGAGAATCATCGTATAAAATGGGATGAAGCATCAATAATATTCAAAGAAGAAAAACTGGCAAGAAGAAAAATCAAAGAAGCAGCATTTATGAAAATAACACCAGATTCCATAAGTGCTCCATCTATAGATCTGCCAGAAGTTTGGACGCCGATAGTTCGATCCAACTTAAAAAGATCATCATATCACAGATGAGTATATAACATTGTTCATTTTTCTTTCATGACTTCTGTCATATTGACTTTTTGAAGATTGATAATTTTCGAAAGGTTTTTTACTTTTCCTCCTTGATAAAGATAGAAGATGTCTATCGAAACGTCGGAAAACATTACATCCAGTATAGATGATGGTAATAGCCCAAATAATCATTCAATACGAGCTCC
Organism: Micraspis discolor; assembly: GCA_030674115.1. Classification (NCBI taxonomy): domain Eukaryota; kingdom Metazoa; phylum Arthropoda; class Insecta; order Coleoptera; family Coccinellidae; genus Micraspis; species Micraspis discolor. The sequence goes on along the minus strand of JARTUT010001345.1, from coordinate 263,797 downwards.
ATCATCAACAATATCTCTTCATCATCATCTGTAATATCAGCTCCATTTCAATTGAGAAAATATTCAATCAATATTTCAGTAGTTATTGAGAACTTCACATTTCAGATTACTGTCGAAATATTCGAAGGATTCGGCCCTGAAACAAAATCATTCGATATATGTGGACAATCAATTCATTATGTGAACCATGGATCATCTCCTTGGAATATTACAACTAATAGAATGGTCAAACCACCTGACTCTGATGTAACCACAGATTTTACATCAGGAAATCGAATCCAATCGTTTGAGATTCTTTTCGGCCCGATATTAGAAAAGATTGGACAGTTGAGCAGAACAATTGTTTGCTGTTCCACTTAGAACATGAGTACAAGAAAAGGTTTACTAATTAGCGAGAGGAAAGTGGTCAAACTAAAAGTTCACCTAATTAATTCATTTAAACTTCTGTGATTGATGGTCCTTGAATTAATTAAAGAATATATTGAAAAGGAACGACAATTACGAAGACCTAACGCTTCAGTAGTTCGAGCTAGTCATTATTGACGCATAATAATCTCAGAGAATCAAGTTCAACTATGGACCGGTTTCGAGGTTACTCTCATCAGCACAGTGTGGCACTGACAGTCTACATGGGAGTCATATGTTCTCGTATGGATCTGCAGAGAAAGTGAAATTGGTTCCAGTCTTTAAGATGTAGATGGCGCTCTTTCTGGACATGTCTGGAAGGTTCATCACCTGCCACACTGCCACACTATGCTGATGAGGGTCAGTCACCTCGAAGCCGGTCCACAGTTGGACCTATGAACTGGATTCTCTGAGATAACCATGTGTCAATAATGACTAGCTGGTTCTTAGTAATTGTCATTCTGTTTAATATACTGCTTTGTCCGTGCCGACTCAAAGGCATTAGTAGAAATAATTTTTTTCTCATTAGTGAAAAAATAATTAACTTCTGGAGAAGAAAGCTACGACAATGAAATTTTAGAATATATCATTAATGATGGATATCTTAGGGGTATAATGTAATGTATACAATTTTTTTGGGAATGTTAAAAAAAATTTTTTTCTTGTCTATTTCTGGGAAATTTTGTGATCCTATTTGTTTCAACCTTATTCGAATATCTTCAAAGTAACAACTTGATCCGATCAATATGCTGGGAGTTATGGAGGAAACCAAATTTCTGATGCTTATATTATAACTATTGAACCATTGGACGGATTTGACTCAATTATCAACTTGGCTGAGAAATTTGGGCAGTTAACCAATTCAAAAGGCATGAAAATTCTAACTATTCTCTTTCGGAAAATATAATGAAGGCCAGGCGGACTGACATACTCAAGTATTCTCCATCACGTAGTCCAACCCAATTGTCTGAGATTTTAAAAAGCATACATTTGGGTGAAAGAATGCACGCTTTTCAACTAGAACCAGGGTGAAAAATCACAAAAAAGTCTTCCCGAAACGATTATTACTGAGATCTTTTTGAAAATTACTGTGGAATAAAACACTTTAGGAGAATCAAGAAAAATTTCATTGAGTACTTATATTGTCAATTTGTCTGAAAAAATTATGAAAAAATAGAGCTCATCAAATTCATTTTAGAATTGTCCAGGAATTTTGCTCAAGAGAACGCATCCTGTTGTGGAATAAGCAATGAAGATTTACAAACTTCAATTCCTTAACATTCGATTTGTACCATTTATCATAGGAGTGATTATTGCGAATTTGAGATATAACTTAATTGCATTTTTTTAATTTATTGTGTCGGCTTTTCAGTATCACACCGTCCCAGAGTCCGTGAAAAGACAAAAAGCGCTTGAAAACTTCTGATCTCACGTCAGAGCTTTTAATCATTTTTTTTTAATACTACCATCCTTCTATACTGGAGCTTTTCAACAAGTCAATGGAAAAGGGAAAGGCTTTATATCAAACTATATGAGATTGGAATGAAATGAATGAGATCTGAATATTGCAAAAGCAGCATTCAGTGAATCGTAATGTTTTTACTCGAGCTTTCGAAACGCCGTAGTGTCCTTTCCTGACGTTTTTCAAAATCTTAGTTAGCTATTCCTTATCGACAACTGAGGTAATTGGTCTAGAAGATACTGACGTATTTCAAATAGGGTACAGATGTAAAATTCATGAGACAAAAAATCAATATAAACGTCATTAGGTCCGAAATAAAAATATTAATGTTTATTATAGAAGAAAATTATGATCATCTCAATATAATGAATTACACTACAGTAAATATAGGATCTTTCAACAAGAACTTTGTTTAATTAAAAGAAAGTAAAACAAAAAATGCTGATGACGATGAATGAAATTTTTATTGTAATACAAAAAGAAAAGTTCGGTAATTATGAATGGAAAATGATATCTGGCAAATGTCCACCACGACCACACTGACTCATCTTGAAAAAAAACGACCCCGATCACGCCTTCAGACCGCATAGCGCACCATACAGTAACAATTTGAGCACGCAAAGGCTTCCGAGTAATCGCTCTCTGATTTTCAGAAGCTCAAATGCGGCAATTTTGCTTGTTAAAGTACCCTGACAAGTGAAAATGGCCTTCGTTTGAAAAATTGATTTTTTCAGAAAAACCTGCGGGTTGATCCGTAAAGAATTGAGCAAATCTACGGCGATGTATATGGTCGGTTGGCTTCAATTCCTGCACTAGTCGAATCTTGTATGGCTTTAAAGCCAATTCCTTATGCGTAATTCGCCATGTGGTGGTTTGGGATAACCCCAGTTGTTGAGAACCTAGTGAAATTTACAAATTTGGATCTTCTTCGACACTTTGGCTCACGGCTCCGATGTTTTCAGTTGAACAGCCCGGTCGGAAATGAGTTGGTATTGGCCCGTTTTGTACCGAGCCCGTCGACTCAAATTTAGCGGCCAAATTCTTAACAGCGGTCTCAGAAGGTCGATTATGTTGTCCGAACATATCACGAATTTTACGAAATGTAATTTTAACTGAATCACCATCTCATAGTGGGTTTTAATTATTTTAATGCGATTTCCGAGTAAAATTGAATTCATTGTAACAATTGCCAAAATATCTGTTTTGATTTAAAAAAAAAAGGAATAATTTTCAATAATTAGCGTGCCGGGAGAGAATGAAAGCGGACTGTATATGCCCTTTCTTCTAATGTAAGACTCTTACGAAACAAGATCTAATTGAATGAAAGCCAACGAACCAACGAATTACACTCACCTTTTAGTCTTCTTGGTTCTTTCTGGTGTTGGCGAAGGGCCCTTCTGGGATCCAGACTTGACAGCGGTCAGGTTGTCCAAGTCACCTCACACAAAGATGTCCTGTTCTTGTGGCGCGAATTGTGATAAAGTTTCACTAGTATGCGATTCAATAGTATTCGGTTTTAATACAGAACTTCTTGCGATTGCGATAAAGTTCAAAAAATATGCGTTTTCAACATGAAGTACCTGCGGTGATTTTCTTAGTCGAACTGTACTACGTTGCAATTTTTCCCCACATACACATGCGCACGATCATGGTGCAATTAGCGCAACTCGTTGGCTATAATTTTAGTATTATGAACAAAAAAGAGTCGTACATTAATATGAATTCAAATAAAACAACCAATAAAGAAAAATACCCAAATTTTAACTTTAGCAAATTAAAATGAAGCGTGAATACGGAACATACTCCCCTCTCCAAAAGGGGCTAATGAACCTTTTTTCCCAAAAAATAATAAAATATAATTGAATGAAAAAAAAAACTTTATGTCAATGAAAATTGATTGACACATGCGCTCGTTCATCAGAAATCATACTCGAAACCCCAATTATGAACGCGAATAAAATCATCCAAGAGGCAAAGGACTCAACTTGATCAGAGGGCGTTTTAGTATACCAGTTTTAGTTTTCACGTCAGCGACTCTAGCGATTCCGTCGTGACCAGGTGTAAGAGAAATTATTCGTCCCATCTCCCATTTCAAAGGAGGCAAGTTGTCGTTTTTAATTAATACTAAGGCGCCTTCCTTGGGCATGTGAGTGGATTGTAACCACTTACTGCGCTGTTGCAACGTGTGTAAATATTCATTTTGCCATCTTCGCCAAAAATGATTCTGTAAATGTTGAACCAATTGCCATCTTTTCAAGCGATTGACATTAGCGTTTTCATCAAATTCATCCGGAATAGCACTCAACGGTTCCAATGTTAGGAAGTGTCCGGGTGTCAAAACCGACAAATCATTCGGATCCGAGCTTACAGGCTTAAGCGGTCGCGAATTTAGAATTGCCTCTATTTGTACGAGCAGAGTGTAAAATTCTTCGTATGATAGAACTTGCTCCCCTACAACTCTTTTGAGGTGAGATTTCACCGATTTTATACCGGCCTCCCAGAGTCCACCCATACTCGGCGCGTTTCCTGGTAGAAAATGATGGGTAATAGATTCAGATTCGGCGCATTTTTTCATTAGTGGAATCAACTCTCTACTAGCACCTACAAAGTTGCTTCCGCGATCTAAATAAAGATGCGAACATCGCCCTCTACGTGATACAAACCTACGTAAGGCTGCAATAAATACCTCAGTACTCAAATCCGATGCCAACTCCAGGTGAACTGCTTTTGTCGCCATGCAAACAAAAAGGCATATATATGCTTTTAAAGTTTTAACCCCACGATGGCGGTTCATAGTAATAAAGACGGGACCTCCAAAGTCCAATCCCGTATGAGCAAACGGTTTTGCTTTAGAAATTCTAACGAGTGGCAAATTGCCCATAATCGGTTGGGATAAAACAGGATTTGTTCTCCAACATTTTACGCATTTCGAAATGATCGAACGAATAGCTTGTCGGGCGGATAAGATCCAAAATTGTTGCAAAATCAAAAAACTTAGAGTACCTAAGCCAGCATGTAAATATTTTTTATGAAAAAATTCAACTATTAACTCTACTAGTCTACATTTTTGCGGAAGTAGCACTGGATGTTTTCTGTCATAAGCGATATCAGAATAGATCAATCTACCCCCTACCCTTATAATTCCGGTGGGATCAATAAACGCATTCAATTTTTTGAACGGTTTTGGAAATTTTTTGCTCTCGAATATTTCAGAAAAATACACCATTTGCGTTCTTTTAACAAGAATCAAAACAGCTCTATTTAATTCAAATAGCGATATGGCTTCACCATTCCTAGAACTTTCTTTTTACGAGAGGCAAAACGCATTACGTAGCATAAGATGCGTTGAATAAAAGAAAAATTTGAGAAATTTGTCATCAAATCATCTAGAAAATTTTCATCTTTCACGGAAATAAAAACTGAACGACGAAGTTCTTCCTGTGTCTCAAAATATGTGTCATCTACTGAATTATCAAATGAGCGCAAGAACTCTGGTCCTTGAAACCAGCGCTCATGAGTACTAAGTTCTGACGGAAAAAGGCCGCGAGAAGCTGGATCTGCTGAGTTCTCGCATGACTTTACATAATACCAGGAAGAAAATGGGACTTTTTCCTGTATGAAAGATACTCTGTTTGCTACAAATGTATGCCATCTATTTGGCAATGAATTTAACCAAGCCAGTACAATTTTTGAATCGGTGTAAGCTTTGACACAATGAAAATTTACCTTTTTATGGAAAACCTTTTTTACCCAATCTAGAACCTTAGTCAGGAGAACGGCTCCACACAATTCCAGTCGAGCAATTGACAACTTTGTAGAACAAGGGGCAACTTTCGATTTGCTACACACAAAAAATGTATCGATATGTGTTTCGTTACTAATCACCCTACAATAAATTACCGCACTGTAACCTCGTTCACTGGCATCGCAGAATCCGTGCAATTCCACAAAACTATTGATAGGAACATTAATGAGACGAGCGATTCGTAAATCCCTTAATAAAGGTAGTTCGCTCTTGTATTTGGTCCAAACCCGTAGTATTTCACTCGACGGAATTTCATCCCAGGCCAACCCTGCTAACCATATTTTCTGAATAAGGTACTTGCATAAAAATGTTATTGGTGCTAAAAGTCCAAGAGGATCAAAGATTCTTGCCAACTCTGATAAAATATTACGTTTAGTGCAAGGTCGCTCGATGGGCTCAACAATGAATTGAAAATAGTCTTGTTTGGGTTCCCAAATAAGTCCGAGAACCTTATTTGATGTTTTACCTTCGCGATCGAGTGAGTAGGTGTTCGATGAAATTTGATCCTGAGGCAAGGAATCCAAAAATTCTTGGCTATTGCTAGACCATTTACGTAAATGAAATCCACCCTTTTGGAGAACTGAAATCAACTTTTCCTTCAAAATTAGAGCGGTTTCTAAAGAATCACTACCAGTACAGATGTCATCAATGTAAGTTTCCTCCTTCAAAGCGTTCGAAGCCAAAGGACTAATGTGACCTTCATCTTCTACAAGTTGGTGTAGAACTCTTAAGGCAAGGAAGGGAGCACAATTAAATCCGAAACACAAGGTTTTGATTCTTAAATCCATTACATCATGTTCAGGAGAAAAGCGAAATAGTAGACGTTGATAATCTCTATGTACGGGGTCAACTAAAATTTGCCGGTACATTTGTTTAATATCAGCAGTGAAACAAATAGTATGTAAGCGAAATTTCAACAGAAGTGTAGCTATATCGGTTTGCAATTTATTTCCAACGTACAAACAATCGTTAAGTGACTTGTTATTAGGCATCTGAGCCGAAGCATTAAAAACAATGCGTAATTTTGTGGTAGCATGATCTGGACGTAGAACTGCGTGATGGGGCAAATAAAAAAAACTATTATCATTTTCGTGCGGAGGTTTTACAATTTCCATTTGTGATAAATCAAGGTATTCCTTAATAACCTCGCAGTATTGTTTATATAATTCGGGTTTTCGCAGGAGACGACGTTCCAATGAAATGAATCGTTGCAAAGCGATTGAACGGCTTTGTGGAAATAGTGGGTTTTCTTCTTTAAATGGAAGGGGAACTACGTACCTTCCTGAATCGGTGCGATAAAAATTATTTCTAAAAATATTTTCACAATTTGGATCTATAGAGCAGAGATTTAATTCAGGCACCTTTTCGATTTCAAAAAAATGCTTCATCGTGTTCTCAAAATCACAAGGCGAAGAAGTAGTTATAAATGAATTCAATGTCAATTCATTAGGATTTTTTTCTATTTTACCAAGTAAAACGTAACCAAAAACTGTGCGAAGTGCGTTGGGACCACCATTTTTCCCATGAATAATATCTTTCATCAGAAGATGAGCGAAAATATCTGCGCCGAGTAAAACATCAATATCATTCGGAATATAATAGCGAGGATCGGCCAATTCTAACTGATTCAAATATGTCCACTGAGAATTATCTAATGGAAAAGCAGGAATTTTATCACATATTTTCTGTAAAATGAGTGCATCAACTGTAAATATTAAATCAGTTTCACCAACAGGCTTAATAAAAATTTGAGCGATTCCTTTATTTACAACCTGCGTATTTCCTATCCCATTTATTATTGTTGACGAAACTAACTTAGGAATGTTTAAAGTGGCAAAACATTTCTTCGATATCAGAGATGTTTCTGAACCGGAATCTAATAATGCGCGAAATTTCTTGTAAGTACCATCATAACATTGTATTTCGACAAGTGCTGTACATAAAATAACAGCGGAAGGCGATTGTCGCTGAACACATGCGGAGAAAGCATTCTCGGGACCTAGAGCGGGTGCCTCTGCGCTAAACCGTCCGAGCTCGGTCTTAGCCGCCTGGCAATTTTGATTCGATGCGTGATTATTTTCTCTTTCTAACGAAAGAGGGTTTTCTGAATTTTCATTTTCGAAATGAAGCGTCGTGTGATGCATTTTACTTCCACATTTTCTACATGACGAAGTAGATTTACACTTTCTTGCCGTGTGCAAATCACTCAGACAGGCAAAGCAAAGTGTACGATTTTTACAGAGTGCGTATCGTTCGCGCGGTGTTTTATTCAAATATTGCGAGCAAGAGTAAATTTTGTGGCTTTCACCACATACTAAACATTGTTGCCCTTTAGCGTTTTTGCGTGTAAGAAAATTGTTTGCGGATTTATCAGTGAAAACTTTCGGTTTATTTGGCTTTAAATTTGGTCTTTGAGTGCTATGGCTTGCAGGTATATTACTAAGGCTATTACAATGTGTCTCCAAAATTGAAATAAAGTTCTATAATTCGGAATAGAATTCGAACCATGATCTTTTTCAAAGGCTCGAGCGGTTTAAGGGTCAACTCGTGACAATAACATATGCGTCAAAACAAAATCGAACTCAATTTCTACGCCCATATTTTTCAAACTTTCCAAATTAATGGAAAAAGTGTCCAATAATTTTCGCAACAAAATCGGATTTTCTGATTTAATTGGGGCAAAATTTTCAATCGGAAGCCAATACGCCCGCGCTTGTGCTCGTGAGTTTGTATATCTTTTAACCAATGTTTCATATGCAGTTTGATAGTTTTCTGTGGTTGCTTTGAGATGCTTCAACAGATCTAGCGGAGTACCTGTCAGTGAGGAAATCAAATAATTGAACTTTTCAATGGGTTTGAGGCAGGAATTTGAATGTACCAAGGCGTCAAACATATCCTTGAATCCAGGAAAATCGCGAATGTCACCAGAAAATTTCTGCAAATCAATTTGTGGCAATTTTATATGCGGAATATCAAAATTCGTTTTATCGCTTGTAGCTAACGTGGTATTCAACTGAGACATGGGATCACTCTCAAATAATTCGGCGTAGATAGCCTTAGTATCATAAAACATTTCCATAAAATTAGTTTTCACCTGATCCTCCTCGTCTAAATTATAATCTTTATCAGTAGACAACAGAGCAATAATTGAACCATGATATTTTTGAAATTCCTCGTTCAAAAAGTCCAGAGAAGTGTAGCGAACTTTAAATTTTGTATATAGCTTCTTATCAATTTGTGCATCAACAGCCAATTTATTTATTACTTTGATCTCATTCAAGCAACTCTGCCTGAGAGCAACCGTTCGGCGTAATTTATCAGACATTTCGAATGAACGAAAATAAACAAAGGAACTCTCGATTGTAAACAATAACAATGTGCGCACCTCTGATCAAGTTCGAGCCCTTAAACCCGGTTTGCGCAGAACTTATCATAGACATGCGACAATGAATTTCAACTCCGGAACAGATTACGGCGGAACAAGAGCATGTGTTTAATCGTGATAAATCCCCTCAAGATGGCCCGAAATATGAAAGAAACTAATTCAGCGAAAGTAACAAGAAAATTTTGAATATTTTGCGGTAAATTTCAACGAAATTTTATGCGGATTTTCTGAAAGTTATCAGAATCAACAAATAAAGCGGTTTATACGTATGCGAATGAACGAATCATTGACAGAAAAAATTTTTTGAAAATTGAGCGAAATTGAAAAAATTGCGGAGAAAAAAGGGCCTTAATATCCGGCTCGAAGGACCATGTTTTGATTTTAGAAAAAAAGGAATAATTTTCAATAATTAGCGTGCCGGGAGAGAATGAAAGCGGACTGTATATGCCCTTCCTTCTAATGTAAGACTCTTACGAAACAAGATCTAATTGAATGAAAGCCAACGAACCAACGAATTACACTCACCTTTTAGTCTTCTTGGTTCTTTCTGGTGTTGGCGAAGGGCCCTTCTGGGATCCAGACTTGACAGCGGTCAGGTTGTCCAAGTCACCTCACACAAAGATGTCCTGTTCTTGTGGCGCGAATTGTGATAAAGTTTCACTAGTATGCGATTCAATAGTATTCGGTTTTAATACAGAAGTTCTTGCGATTGCGATAAGGTTCAAAAAATATGCGTTTTCAACATGAAGTACCTGCGGTGATTTTCTTAGTCGAACTGTACTACGTTGCAATTTTTCCCCACATACACATGCGCACGATCATGGTGCAATTAGCGCAACTCGTTGGCTATAATTTTAGTATTATGAACAAAAAAGAGTCGTACATTAATATAAATTCAAATAAAACAACCAATAAAGAAAAATACCCAAATTTTAACTTTAGCAAATTAAAATGAAGCGTGAATACGGAACAATATCTACTACGAATATGTCAAAAACTAACTGTCAATGCTGTCATATGGTAGATGAGGCCACAATTGAAAAACAAAGTTCTTGTTGAAAGACTCTTTAGTAATGAGCTCTGTAACATCTTCACCATTTGTTTTCATTTTAATTTGTATCACTCCTGCAGAAGAAACAATAACAGTTATTGCATTAATTGCTTTCCGATGAATACCTTATATTACACCTATATCCTTACTATTCAGTAACGACCTATCTAAAATTCTATATAAAAGAATATAAAAGTATCGTTGAAATAACAAATGCAGTACATATACTAAGGAAATTATAATTGTATAAATAAACAATAATAATGAAAAAAAGGCAGTACTGAAATTTTATAAAAATGCATGGAATATCTGTAAAAACACGATTTTCTACAACGAGATATCCTATTTAATGTTCGAGTCTGATCTCTAGAATAAAAGAAATGTAACTATAAATGTTTGTCAAAAAGGTTAACGGGTATGTAGTCACTTCACAAGATTTTAGCTCTTTACTGTCTTAGCCAAGCTTTGGGACAAATTTTTTATCCTTATTCAGGGCTACTGGAAATTGCATTAATGTTGTGAAAATTATCACAAAAATTAGAATAAAAACTTACAACAATATGAGACTCAACTATCAACAAGGACAATGAAAATATAACATCCATATAACTAAACAATCTAAATCTCATGTGAAATCTAACAGCTAACATAAATTCTTAAACGAAACGACATGAAATAATGTCAACAGTTAATAAGGTTGAAGTCACAGAAAAAGAAAACAAAAACAAAGATACAGAAAGGAATGACACTTGAGGCCAAGTGACATCATCAAAAAATTTAGAAAACACTGACGTGAGGTCAGATTGCTCTGGCGCTCTTGTTGAGCTACTTGCGAGTAAATATTCAAACCATAACAATTCTATAAGCAATTTGATCAGGTGAATAATAGTCTTTTCCCTTACAGAGGGACAATGTAATGCAAATATGAACGCCTAATGATTGAACAAACCTATATCTCAAATTAAAAATATTTGTTCATAATTTTCCCCAAGTTTTCTTCGAAGCTATAATTCCCATTTCCTAAAAACTTACGTCAGTGCTTTTCTGAATTTTGACAACGTATATTATTTCAGCAACCGAGATTGAATTCTATCTCTATGATTTCCCGTTATGAAAAATTTTGATTAATATTAAGCCAACTGACAGTGATTGATGAGCCCGGCATTTGTCAATCGAATATCGATCTGTGATGGCCATCGTTCAAAAAAAATCATCGGGACGTATGTCATTTCTCTTTTCTCTTAAGTAAATGAAAAAAATCATCATATCTTTAGATGGAAAAGAGCTAGGGCAATGAAATTTGAAGATAAGTAAGATATCGATCACCTCAATATATTCACGAATTTTTATTGAAATCCGAAAAATATCTTATGAGATAGTGCGGATTAAATATTTTTTTTGGAGGAATTTTTTAAAAATTTTCTAGCGTGACGATATCTGCGAGCCGTGTTGTTGCAATCTCCCTCAACAATACTTCAAGTATCAACTTGATCGGATGGATATTCTAGTAGTTATTGAGGAAACAAAATTTCAGATGCTCATAACTACTGAACCATCCGACGGATTTGGCCCAATAACGAACTTGACCGAGATATTTGGACAATTAACCTATTCTGAAAATATGAAAACTCTAGCTCATCTCATTTGGATCATAAAGAGGATACGGCCGGCCAGCCGGCCGGACAGACTCAATTTTCGCCACGGATTCTTCATCGGGGAGTCGAACCCAATCGATTGAGACCATTTTCGGCTCGATATTCCAAAATAACAGACATTCGGGCAAAATGATAGGCACTCTGTTCGGGTGAACAAGAGCGCCAAAAAGTGTAAAACGTTTTATCATGAAAGAATCATCTAATCTGACCCATATTGATCAATTCAACGATATTACAATAAATGGAATTGAAACCATTAAAATCTGAATTTATATTTAAATTATTATCATGAATCATAATTTTAACAGCCTCCAAAAACTCCCTTTTAACAATTGGATAGTCGAGATTAACAACACTTATAAATGATTGGTTCGTTTTAGAACTTATGAAACTTATTGTTTATCTAATATAATTATCTAATATGGTTTTCTTCTTAATGAAAGCAAATATAGTCATAACGTATCAATCATCGGAGTTACTTCACCGTTCCAAGGAAAGATTCTTACGAAAAATATGCAGTTACACCACTTTCAAATAAATAACACGAAGATTAAGCTGTTTTACATATATTGGAATGAAGACTGAAGGTTTTGTCTTACTCTTCATTGCATTATCTCATAAATAATGTTCTTATTTTTAAGGATGAACGCATAATCACTAATACAATGCATTTCAGACCCAACGTTGCCAAGAAGAAGTTTGCGTTCAAAGTAACCGTTCCCCAAATTTATTTCGAAGGCGACTATGATATTGACATGCACATTCTAATCCTGAAATATAAAGGAAAAGGACCATTAACAGGAAATTTCAGTAAGTATCGACAAGGTATTTTGGATATCAAGAAGAACTAATTTGCGAGTAACTGACGTATGAAAAAGGTTTTATCAATACTATAAGTCATCTAATCAAAGCAGATACTGGAATTACAAAACTTTTTGTTTCTTCAGTCTGGACTCTCGATCAATCTGAAATCGAATGCAAATGATGTAGTGACTTACTGACCTCTAATCTGCAATGTTATGATGAAATATACTTCTTTGAAATATAGAAAAGCACTAACGTGATGCTGAAAGGTTTTGTATGCCTGTTCTCTGAAGGTATATGAACCTAACACATATTTTTTCAAACACTGAAATGTCTTAATACTTTTGACATGATATCAAAGGCTCGTAAATAATTGAATCATTCTCAAATTCCAATCATATTGGTGTATCTACTAGTGAGCAAGTAAGCCTTAGGATCTTTCAATAAATGTCGAAGAATATTCAGGTATATTCTTTTGAACTATCGGCTTACAGACAAATGTTAGCTGGTGTTGGTAACGAGGTGTCATACAATTCGGTGTACGACAAAAAAGTCCATGGAAAAAACCCCAGTAAAAAAAACCTGGCTCCCAGTATTGTTGTGTATACAGAAATAATCTTAAAAATATTTCAGGGACTTCTTTTTTCAGGAGTGGTCTTCAAGTAACAAAAGATTCTTCAAATTGCACATATTGAATCTGAAAAAAAAAAAGACAAAAGCAGAAAAAAAAACTAAATACAGAATATACATTGTACTAAATTTGTTCTACTCAATCTTGCATAATTCTTTATCGCTTATGTTCATATTGAAGAATGTATTATACCAGAATGGTTCACGTGACTTCAATCTTGGAATTGTATTTTGTGGAATGTAAATAAATTAGGAAAAGAATGATATTTGTTCCGAGAATTCAGAGCTGCAGTCTGTCTGCGAATATGGGTAGGGACAATGTTCTGATGGATCATTTCCTTGTAGATACATGTTATGATTGATTTTTCATGGAATTTTGAGGAAAGCAGTTGGTCAAAAACTACATTCAACTAATGCCAACGTTTCGTAGATATATTTTTACTTCTTCAGGGCTACAAAAGAGAAATTTTTTTTACAGAGATCAAATATGATATAAGTACCTACATCTGATATAAAAATTGAATAATGGATTGAAAAAAAGGGGAGGGAATGAACTAATCAACGAATTAAAGGATAATTATATTATTGACGAAAGAGAATCGTTGAAAATGAAAAAACACAACTCAACACCACCTAAACTATATGGTCTCAGAAAAGTCCATAAGCCCTCATTAAAATTAAAACCGATAGTAAGCTGCATAAACTCGCCTTCTTATAACATATCATGTTACGTACATAAAATAATGAGTCAAGTCACGTCAACCTCTCCATATAATGTAAAAATTCTTTTGAATTCGTGTCTTCCATCGAATCAGTCTTGGTCCCGGAGGGTTATTCTCTAATTTCCCCAGATGTGGTCTCATTATACACCAACATTATACAGAGTGTAGTAGTGGAAACAGAAAAAAACGGTGGAAGTATATTTCGGCCTTCACAAACATTTGAAAAACACTATTCATAAGGATGATTGAATTCATTTTTTCGTCCAGTTATTTCAAGTTCAATAATGAATATTACAAAAAAACATCTGGAATGGCAATGGGCAACCCAGCCAGCCCTTCATTAGCAAATTTAGTCATGACAGAACTCATTCATGAGTGTAAAAAAAATTGCCTTTTAATATCTTGATTCTTAAATTGTACTTGGATGACATGTTTTTGATAATTCCGACCAACAAATGTGAAGAACTTTTAACTGTTTTCAACCAATTCTATCATCGCCTCCAATTTACTTTGGAGATGGAATGGGACAATTCTTTACCATTTTTAGACGTCACAGTTCACAAAAAAAAAGATGGCTCTCTGATCACAAACTGGTATAGAAAATCTACTAGTTCTGGACGAATTTTAAATTACAATTCACACTGCAATTTTTCATACAAAGTAGCAGCAAATAGAAACCTTATGTACAGATCAAAAAATCTTAGCGACAGCTCTTTTCACAAGGATAATTTGGTAATAATCAGAGACCTTTTGAAGCTGAATAACTACCCGAAATCATTTATTGATAAAATAATTGGGAACAACAATATTAAAATCAGACCGATAGTTGCAAGTGCAGGAATTGAGAATAGCACTCAAGATATATATTATGTAAAATTTCCATACATCCCTGGACTCACTTACAAAATAAATATGCTCATAAAATCGTTTTCTCATAACATAAAAGTAGTTTCATAAAACATTTCAACTTGTAGCGCATTATTTTCTAAATTGAAGGACGTCGACCCTATATTGGATCAGAGCGAATTGGTTTAGAAGATCCCTTGCAGTGATTGTTCGAAGAGTTACATTGGCCAAACTAAACAATATCTAAAAAATAGAATAAGTCAGCTCAAATATGATTGTCAAAAAAATAAGATCTAAAGATACTAAGACAGCCCTTGCAACCCATCATTTTGATAATAAACATAAATTTAATTTTCAAGCGGTTTCTATTTTGGACATAGAAAGAAATTATACAAAAAGAACCATCAGTGAGATGATATACATAAAATTAAATGTACCGTCAATTGCCGAACTGACAAACAAAATTTGAGCTTGATATATAATAACATATTAGATCTTTTTAGAAACAAATATTCATAACAGTGAATTGAGGAATTCAACTTTTTAACAACATGTTCTAGACTCCATCTGTTGTTGAACAGGTTAAGCTAGAAATAAATATTTCAGTTTCGGAACACTCATTGACCGTAACACGTTGTTTGTGATGTTTTGCAATTTGTCTCAAAAGCATTTTAGATGGTGTTTTCCAAAGTTTCCCCATAAGTTCTTTTACAATTTGCTCAACAAACTAATATCGAGATCCTTTGTGTGTAAAACATAAGTTCGACTTTGGTAAGGTTTTTTCGATTTTAAATATGTGTTTCTGTCAAATCCAAATAGAAAAGAAAAAAAAAACAAATGAATTCGAATAAATGTAATTTTAATATATAGTTTCAATTGTACGATTTTGTTACCGATTGTTGTATATGATTATTTTGGAACCACTTTTTAATCCATTATTCAATTTTTATATCAGATGTACTTCTATCATATTTGATCTCTGTAAAAAAAAATTTCTCTTTTGTAGCTCTGAAGAAGTAGAAATATATCTACGAAACGTTGGCATTAGTTGAATGTAGTTTTTGACCAACTGCTTTCCTCAAAATTCCATGAAAAATCAATCATAACATGGTACGGACAATGTTAGACAAAACTAGTAACCAATGAACTGGTGTAGATCATGGTGTCAGTAATTATTTTCATAGATGTATTCAATTGTGCAGCGTTTTTTTGTGTATGTGCACTATTAAACCGAACAGAGCAACAATACTCAGCTGCAGAAAAGACTAGGACTAGAGATGCTGTGCGAAGAGTTGAAGCATCAGCACCTCAAGTTGATCCAGCTAATTTCTGAAGAATATTATTCCTAGTTTGCAGTTTTAGGCTCAGATCATTCAAATGAGCCTTGTAATTGAGAGATGAAGCTAATTTAACTCCTAAGTATTTTGGATAGAAATTATGTTCGATAGGAGAATCATTGAAAGTTACAGCTAAATTTCTGTATTTCTCACTTATAATACCACAAGAGCTTCAAAATTATCGGGTATTTCCCGATAGGTTCGTTGCAAAAAAATGAAGGAGTCAAGTTTTTCAGGTTAAAAAATCACGAGCGCGAAGCGCGAGTGATTTTTCCTGAAAAACTGAAAGATTTTTTTTGTTTGCAGGGAACCTATCGGGAAATACCAGATAATTTTGAAGCTCGTGTGGTATTCGGGGGATTATTTTTCTGTCCCAAATATCGGCCAATAGAATTGCACCATGAGACGAAATGTACAGTTAACAAATAAGAATTTCATAATGAATAAAACAACATTTAATTAAGAATCAGGGTAGTGAAATTAAAAATACAATTGTTGTAAACATTGGTGCATGCTTTCTTCAAGTCAGAGTTATCGGTAATGGTCCCAGAAGAGGTAGATGGCATGAGGTTTATGCTGTTGATGGCATTTTCTGCAGTAGGCTAACTCCTTCGCAGTTTCTTGACAATTAATTCGTGGTGTTCCTGGTCGAGTTGGAGATACGGCTTGATGGAGTTACTGTTGGCATGTCCAGTTATTTTGATTATCTGCTGCTCTCCCAGGCCCGATTTCGCTAGATTGGAGACGGCTGTTGCTCGACTGGAGTGATTGGTGATTTTTTTGTTACCAAGGTCAAGCCCAGCTTTTTGTGCTGACTCCTTAACCCACTTTGAAATCGTGTTTTGGCCTACTGGGGAATCCTTGTACCACCTAGCGCCTTTATTCCAGAATGGATTTTGGGTCAGGAATAGTCTGTCGCTCTTGATATTGACATCTCTCTTCTCTCTCAATTTCTGGAACAGTCTCACTGGGCCGTTGTCAGGGATTTCCCGATTCTCCACTAGCCACTTGCTGTCTGATAATTTTTTATCACCACCTTGTGTGGTCTTGCTGAAAATTGGATTGTATTTAATTCTCCCAGTTGTTTCCCCGTCATTTCGCTGTTCTGCCTTGAAGTGATGTATTGACGCCATTCTGCCCTCACCACCTCTCCAAGCCAATTCCACTGATATTATCATGAATAATTTTTTCTGGAGGCCATCAGGAGTTTCCTCGTCCCAAACAGTGGTCATTGCATCCCAATCTTTTTCCTCCAACGCTGCTGCACTTGCCCTCCGTTTTTCCGGAATAGATTGTAAAGCCTTACGCTTGGCATCACGAGCTCCTCGAGCGGTCTTGAATGCAGCATCCGAAAATGGGCTGATTTTGATGTCGAAATCGTTCAAATACTTTTCTTGAAGTAATTTGGCAGTCTGATTCCACATTGTTTTTATTGTACCTTCCTTATAGTCTTCTCCATCCATTTTCTTCATATTGTAAGCGTAATCTTTCATAATGTTTGCCAATTGCGCTTCAATCGTTTCAGCACTCAATGTGTATTCCCTCTCAGTACAAAAAGTAGTGAATTGGTTCCAAACTGTTTTTTTTTGCCTTCTCCGTATTAATGGGAACATTTCCTTTGACTTTTTTATCGATGGTGGACAGAGAACAAACTCCAAATCGACTCATTTTCATGCAAAATCTCCAATTTTCACAATTGAATTCAACCTGTCAGTTTGACGTGTGCTTAATTTGACTGGATCATGTTTTGTTTATATATAGCAACTACCACAGAAAATTTTCAGAAAATTATCAGTATAATACCATGTAGGTTGTACCACGTGACGTCGAATGGTGTAATTCTATTGGTCGATATTTGGGTCGGAAAAATAATCATGATTATTCAGAGGGAAACAAGATACCCCTGTTTTGTTGGGATTTGGACATAATCTCCACTCAATAAAATAATTCTTTAAAATTTCCATATCAGATGAGAGTATGTTTTCCAGAGTGTGGAAATCCGAATGTTGGTAATAGCAATAGCAATGTCGTCAGCATAAACAAATTTCTGAGATGATGTCGTGGGTATATCACCTAGATGTAAATAGAAAAGTGAAATAGTTAGAACTGATCCTTGAGGAAGACTGATTTACAATGTTTTGAAATTGCTACTCTTAAAAATACGAAACCTTCTATCAGATAACATATTTTCTGATAATTGAACCATTTTCTCACACTTTAGATGGGTATAGAGTTTGAAAATTAATCCAATTCAAGTGGAGATCGTCTGAATGAGCGTTGGAATTTATGAATTCAATTTGACTCCTATTTACTTAGGATAGAAATTATACTTGAGAAGAAAATCATAAAAGTTGATGACGAGATATTGTTGATGATGGAGCTCGTGTTGAATGATTGTTTGGGCTATTACCATCATCTATTGTGGATGTAATGTTTTCCGACGTTTCGATAGACATCTTCTATCTTTATCAAGGAGAAAAGTAAGAAACCTTTTGAAAATTATCAATTTTCAAAAAGTAAATATTGACAGAAGTCATGAAAGAAAAATGAACGATGTTATATACTCATCTGCGATATGATGATCTTTTCAAGTTGGATCGAACTATCGGCGTCCAAACTTCTGGCAGATCTATAGATGGATCACTTATGGAATCAGGTGTTATTTTCATAAATGCTGATTCTTTGATTTTTCTTCTTGCAAGTTTTTCTTCTTTGGATATTATTGATGCTTCATCCCATTTTATACGATGATTCTCATCTACAGCATGTTGTAACAACCTGGATTTGTCGCTGTCTAGTACTCGTAGAAGCTTCTGATGTTTTTTTATTCGTACATTCAGAGGGCGTTTAGTTTCTCCGATGTAAGATTTTCCTCACTCGCAAGGTAATTCATATATGCAGTTCTTTGTCCTTTGTGTCTCATTATTAGGCTTAACTTTTGTAAGTTTAGCTCTGATAGTGTCTTGAGTTTTGAATGCAGTCGTTATGTTGTATCTATTTCCAATTCTTCTCATTTTCTCCGACAAACCTTTTACATAAGGAATTACGCTTTTAATGGTCTGATTTATATCTGTTGGTTCAGGTTGACTTTCTCTTGTTCGTTTAGCTTTTTCTAATATCTTTTTGGGGTAGCCATTGCTTCTAAGAGTTTTCGAGATGTTATTTATTTCTTCATTTTGGTCTTCTTCAGTGCAACAAATATTTATTGCTCTATAAAATAAACATTTTGCTACTCCCAATTTAGTGTTTAGTTGGTGGTTTGAATCAAAATGCAGATATTGTCCTAAAATAAAAGTTACCGCCAATGTCTTGTAATTCTCATGACCTTTCAAATGAAAACAAGATATGTATAAGATGAGTGAAATATAAGTTATGGGAGATAATAAATGGAATAATAGGGGAATAAGAATATACGATAAATCTTGGTGGCGTTTTCTGAAAGCATTATTACATTAGTTGTGGATAATTACACATAAATGATCAAGTAACTTGCCTAGGGTAGTACGGTACATTTTTTAAGATGTAGTGTCACAGCTAGCTGAAAACAGATTTTTTAACCATGTTTCAACGAAACTTATATTTGATGACGAGATATTGTTGATGATGGAGCTCGTGTTGAATGATTGTTTGGGCTATTACCATCATCTATTGTGGATGTAATGATTTCCGACGTTTCGATAGACATCTTCTATCTTTATCAAGGAGAAAAGTAAGAAACCTTTTGAAAATTATCAATTTTCAAAAAGTCAATTGACAGAAGTCATGAAAGAAAATGAACGATGTTATATACTCATCTCTGATATGATGATCTTTTTAAGTTGGATCGAACTATCGGCGTCCAAACTTCTGGCAGATCTACAGATGGAGCACTTATGGAATCAGGTGTTATTTTCATAAATGCTGCTTCTTTGATTTTTTTTCTTGCAAGTTTTTCTTCTTTGGATATTATTGATGCTTCATCCCACTTTATACGATGATTCTCATCTACAGCTTGTTGGACCAACCTGGATTTGTCGCTGTCTAGTACTCGTAGAAGCTTCTGATGTTCTTTTATTCGTACATTCAGAGGGCGTTTAGTTTCTCCGATGCAAGATCTTCCGCACTCGCAAGGTAATTCATATATGCAGTTCTTTGTCCTTTGTGTCTCATTATTAGGCTTAACTTTTGAAAGTTTAGCTCTGATAGTGTCTTGAGTTTTGAATGCAGTCGTTATGTTGTATCTATTTCCAATTCTTCTCATTTTCTCCGACAAACCTTTTACATAAGGAATTACGCTTTTAATGGTCTGATTTATATCTGTTGGTTCAGGTTGACTTTCTCTTGTTCGTTTAGCTTTTTCTAATATCTTTTTGGGGTAGCCATTGCTTCTAAGAGTTTTCGAGATGTTATTTATTTCTTCATTTTGGTCTTCTTCAGTGCAACAAATATTTATTGCTCTATCAAATCAACATTTTGCTACTCCCAATTTAGTGTTTAGTTGGTGGTTTGAATCAAAATGTAGATATTGTCCTGTGTTCGTTGGCTTTTTATACACAGTGGTTCTTGGGATTCCATTTTGTTTATGTACGAGTACATCTAAGAATGGAAGTTGTCTGTCTTTCTCGATTTCAATTGTGAATTTAATTGATTCCTCTTGATTGTTTAGATATTGAAGGAATCCATCTATAGTGTCTCTTCCATGTTGCCAAATAATGAAAGTATCATCTACATATCTTTTCCACAGTTTGGGTTTAAGTGTTTCTAATGCCATCTGTTCGAAAATTTCCATATATAAATCAGCTAAAATTGGTGATAGTGGTGAACCCATGGCCATTCCAAATTCTTGTTGATAAAAGATGTCTTCAAATTGAAAATATGTTGTTTCAATACAAATAGAAAGCATTTCCATAATTGCATTCACGCTTAGTGTAGTTCTTTCACTAAGGGTTTGATCTTCTTCAAGCTTTTTCCTAACTATGATGAGTGTTTTATCTGTCGGAATATTAGTAAACAAACTGGTAATGTCGAAGCTGACCATAACGTCTTCTTCCATGATTTCTTGATGTTTCATTATTTCTATGAAGTGTTTCGTGTTTCTTATCATCGATGTTGAATTACTTTTTAATGGTGATTTTCATTTTCATTTTCATTTTCAGCAGAAATTTAGCCAATTGGTGGCATGCTGAATTTCTTGAACTCAAAATTGGTCTTAGCGGAATATTTGCTTTGTGTATTTTTGGTAGACCATATAAATGTGGTGGTTTACTGAAGTGAGGTGTAAGTCTTGATCTAATGAATTGATCTGGAAATTCATTTCGATATTTATAAAGGATTTTGTAAATCCTGTTTTCAACTGTGGTGGTAGGGTCCTTATACTGTTTTTACTAAAACAATTGCCCTTGACAATGGATTTCTGACTGTAATCAATAGCATGGTTATTTAGGATTACGTTGAAGAAAAAAATGTAGTGTAGGGTGTCAAGTTTCAACATGTTCAAAAATATATAGATTTCAAAAATACATACGAAATAATTCGAAAAATTCACAAATGATTGTTTTCAATAAGAAGAACCAACCATTATTTATATTTAAAAAATTTCAAACACGAATATGAAAAAATATATATGTCCATGAGAATAAATTCAAATTCAACTCGGTAGGCGATCGATTGCGGTTTTCAAAAAACCATCATTTCGTTAGTACAAAACATTGAGATTATGAAAGTAATTATAGAGAAGGCAGGTGTGTGCAACATACCGTCAATCGAAGTAAATACGTGAAAGATCTTAACCATCCCCTCATGAAAATTTCTCGGCAAAATCAAATCCACTATATTATCGCAATGGAAGGCATATAATGTAGAACAACGTGGGATCAAATTAACCTATGGTATACAGGAAACGGAAAATGGAACAGTCATAATCAAATAGGAGACTTCAAAAGTACGGCGGGAAAATTCAAAAACAGCTAAATGAAAGGGGGTATAAGCTTGAAAATACCCTTGGGTGTACAGATATCCAAAGTGTTGTTTAAAAGATGATTACTGTTTTTATTCTTCATTATTTCATATTGTTCTAGAAGGTTTAATTTAAAGTAATTATTCTCAGCGTGTAAAATTTCTAGGTTGTTGAAATCTGTCTTATGATCATGTTCCATAAGGTGTTCTCCAAGAGAGGTCTATTTTTCTGGTGTTCATTAAATCTTTTCTTCATGTTTCGGGTTGTCATACCTATATAAAATGATTCGCTGTCCGAACATGAAATCTTATAAACTCCGCTAAATTGTTCTTTATCAGATTTGGTCCTGCTGTTAACCAACATATTCTCCAGGGTTTTATGTCGCTTATTAGCGATGTGAAAATTATATTTTCTCAAAGTTGTAGACAATTTGTGATTTAAATTCACATAAAAAGATGTTGAAATAAAAAGTCCTTCATCTAATATGTGTGGGTAGATTTTCTTAACTGTCAGATTTCTTTTTATAGACTTAAAAATGTCGTCTAAAAATTTATCCTTGTACTGGTTGTTTCTTCCAATCTGATATATGGTCTTTAACTGTTTTTATAATCTTCTTTAGATAAGGGGACATTAAGAAGTCTCCTGAACAAAAAAAATGAAGGCCGTTCTTTTTGCAGAGGGTGCATGGTATGAATTATAAGGTATGATCGAATCAGTTTGAGTGGGTTTTCTGTATATGTTGAAGGAGAAAATATTGTCCACATTCAAGGTTATGGTCAGGTCAAGAAAATTGATAGAAATCGACAATGACATCTCTAAGGAAAATTTGATTTTATATTTGGAATTTATTAAGTCGAATAAGTCTGTGAGTTCTTGATCAGTACCTGACCACACACAGAATATGTCATCTACGTATCTTCTCCACAAGATGTTATTCCCACTACCTGGTAGTCTCATTATTTGTTCTTCTGTTTTGTCTTCATATTTATCTGCAATAAGTCCACTGGATGGTAGACTCATAGGTAAACCGTCTTTCATTGAATAGATGGAACCATCAAATATAAAGAAGGTTTGCTCTGTAATCAGTTCACAAAGTTTATTAATGTTGTGTATGTCTGCACTATTTATATTCATGTCGTTGTCAGAATTAATGTACTCAACTAGATATTCTCTGAGCAAACTAAGTGAGTCTATAACTGGGATATCAGTGTATAAATTAACAATATCAAAAGAAACGAGAGTGTACGTCTTATTGGGATCTAATTTAGTCATCTTAATGTGTTCTATCAGCTCTAAAGAGTTCAGCTGGCCTGATGATTTCAACTAGAAATAGTATGTTTCTCATTCACAATCACATTAATTGTTGACACACTTATAGAAGAATTCATTCACAAAATACAAATTCATTTTATAGCTTCAAAACAATAATTTTTAACAAAAAGCTAGGATCACCATTTGATTCCCTTCAAAAAATGTCCTGAAGAATAATTTCACAGATACAAGAGATATTCTAATATAAACAAGATAGAGGGTTTGTCAAAAATGTCAAGTTTCAACATGTTCAAAAATATACCTATTACCACTCAACCAAGTGACAGAATTTTTGTTTTTGCTAGAACTAGTATAACCTAGCATGTAGACCAGTAACCACTTGAAGTGGAGTTACGGGACATCATGTATATAAAGCAATAATCTGACAATAATTTATGGATAAATGAATGAATATAATGAGTATATGATAAATACAAATACAAGGTTATTACTAGAGGTGCTTATTATTAGAAGCTATTCGTTCTTGCTCATTGGGCATCTTAGTTGAGTTTGAAGTAAATTTTTCTTATCACTACCGTTTCGGCGCATCCGCCTTTTTCAGTGTGGAATAGAATATTATAATGGATATGTGAAGTTTAAAAATTACCTATATTAATCAACAGAATTGAAATTATTTGATGTGAAATATCTTACTGTTTGTCATTGTTGTTGATATAACGATGTCAACTGAGCTCAGTCATATTCGTAACAGTATGAAGACTCAGATTAGTTATCGTGGTTTTTCCTTTCCGCTTTCAAGCGCTCTTGCTCTGCGAACAGTTAACTTAACTGTGCTTAAAGATCTGCCCAAATATCTGTAATTTCCAAATATTTGGGTGAAAGTGAAATCGTTTTATCTGGTCTCACTGATGAAGAATCCGTTGTCAAAAACATCCGAATGGAATGAACTAGGGAGCAGAAATCTTCAGGATAGGTTTGAGGAATTAATATCTCGGATGAGTCCGCTATTTGGCCAAGTAGGAACAGTAGTTTCGAAATAATTGAAAATTTTGTTCTCGAATTACACTTCTTGAATTCAGTTTCTTGTTTCATGCAGTTCTGTCGAATAAAAACATTGATTCCATTTTTATTTTCGAACTCATACTTCCGGAGATATGATCTTCCAAAGTTCAAAGTACAAGCCTGATTATTCAATATCAATCTTTCAATTTCCATATTCATATTCATAATTTGATATTGAGGGGAATATCCGTTGATCCTTCTATAGAGGTTCAATGAATTTCGCAATGGAAATGAGTGAGCTGTCATACGAAATGAGTTGCGTAAAACCTCAGCTAAAAATCCCAATTATTTAAGATTATCAGAAAGGATGAAATTCACAACTATTCATAAGCACAGCAGTCTAAAATATTTATTTTGCTACCCTTGTAATTTTTCAAACGAGGACATGATCTAGACTATATCTAGAAATTCTCTCGCCAGATTCTTGTTGTAGTTATGCTGCATTCCACCTATGTGGAAGCTTATCTGCTTATTTTGGGGTAAAAGTTCGCTGTTGAAGATTATGTGAGAAACGTCCTCTATATAATACATTCTGCACGAAGATTCAATCTCAAGAAACCCCTATATGCAAGTGATTCTTAAATTGCAGTCAACGGCTAAAAGTGATGTAATGTGCTGTCACTGTCTCAAAAGATTTCTGTTTGCCAACTTCCGTAATAACCATAACAACTACCAAGATACAATACAAATATCATCAGGTTGTCGCATAAAATTATAACAGTATTCCATGAAACTTGACTGAAAGGGAATCATATAAATGTGTCAGAAAATATTTCCAATGAGTATGCTTCTGAAATTTGTATAATTTTTGAATGAAAGTTTGTTCTGCAACATGCATAAGAATTTAATGTTATAAAGGGATTTCAAGTGTAAATATCGTTGTTGCTCCAGCTTAATGAATTTATTGTAATTTATTTATTTATTTATTCAATTTCGGGATACAAACAGAAATACTCCCAAAAAAGTATCCTTTAATACACTAAAACACTTAAATTTTAATTCCTATGGTGTACAAAGTCACAATACAACATGAAACAACTAAAATAATCAGTGAAAGAAAACACCCCTGATACTTCGCTTAAATAATCTTAAATTAACATTAAATGGATCTAAATCATTACAATATGAAGAGTCCACGGAAGAAAGGCGAAATGTCACATTTTTATTGATTTCTAGCTAAACACGGCAACGTGTAGGTTATTAGTAGTATAGTTACATTCTGTAATCAAAAAACGAAAAAACGCGAAATATCAAACCTCAAAGTTCGTTTGAAAATATCCCCTACAGCGAAAAAACGCGAAATGTCCATGCGAAAAGTCGAGAAAGGCGAAATGTCCACATTATCAACAAGACGCTAATGCATGCTGACTTGCTTTTTCAGAACGTTTAGTATACGTTTGTCTTTAGTGATATTCATTGCGTTGTTTTTTCCGCATAAATCATACAAGCACGTGTTGAATAATGTCCGATAGTAGAAGTGATAATGTGCATATTCGTCAAAGAACAGCTAAGAAAAGGAAATCAACTGGCCGAACCAGTGAAGTAATGAAACGAATGAGAGAACAGAGCCACGAAATCGGGGAAGACTGTCGTTGCAAACGATTAAAGTGTTTTTCCATCGTAGATGAAGAAAACCGATCAAATATTATTAGACATTTCAATTCCTTGGATTATAACGGGCAAAACAATTACTTGGCGGGACTCATCTCTTTATTGCCCGTAAAACGAAGAAGAGCTACAAATGAAGCTACAGCCAAGTTGCACGATGCTTCATACTCTTTCAGAGTAAGGAAAGTGACTGAAAATGGAACTACTGACACTCAAATTTGCTTTAAAGCGTTCCTAAGCTTCCATGGGATCGGTCGAAAGAGACTGGAAAATATTCAAAAAAGTTTGAAAGCTTCAGGAAGTGCACCAACAGACAAGCGGGGAAAAGGTAGAAAGAAACATGCATTATCGCAAGAGCGGCTAAATGAAGTTCTTGAACATATAAGAAGTTTTAAAGGAAGAGAAAGTCATTACAGTAGGAAGAAAACAGAGAAAGTATACCTTCCTGAAGAGTTAAATATAAAAAAAATGTATGATATGTACAAGACTATTAATCCTTTAGCTGTCTCATACGAAACATATCGCAACATTTTTAATAATCATTTCAACATCAGTTTCGGTTATCCGCGTTCTGATACTTGCAGTACCTGCGACAACTTCTTAGCTGAGTTAAAGGTTATTCAAGCGAGAATGAATGCAGGATGTGATTCATCTGCCCAAAAGGAGATAGAGGTTAAAATAAGGAAAATTACCTCGGAAAACCAATTACACAAAGCTAAAGCTGAGGTGTTCTATCAGCGAAAGCGGAATGCTCGAAAAATGGCCCAGAAGTGTGTTGAAACCGAAGCTATTGCCATGGATTTTGAAAAAAATTTATCTACACCCAATATCTCTACCAATGACGTGTATTATAGAAGACAACTGACATTGAACTCGTTCAATATTCATGTATTGTCAACAGGAAGTGCTACATTTTACTCTTATCCTGAAACCATTGGCGGCAAGGGCTCAAATGAAGTCGTTTCATTTCTCCATTATTACATTTTTGTTCAGCTTGACGCTGCAGTAAGGTACCTCCACATATTCTGCGATTCATGTGAAGGCCAAAACAAAAACTTCACCGTGTTTCGCTATCTTCATTATGTCGTCAATGTCACGAAGAGATTGGACAAAATTGAAGTAACTTTTCCCATAAGAGGGCACTCCTATATGGAGTGCGATCGAAACATGGGCCTGATCAACCAGAAAATTAGAGCTGAACTTCCAGAAGACTGGTACAGGGAAATAAGATCATGCAGAGTAAAACCCACCCCATTCAATCTCATAGAAGTTGACCAATCACTTATACGAAACTGGTCTCAAATGTTGGACAGCATGTACGTGAAAAAACCACCTTATAAATCAAGACCTATCAGAGAGCTGAGAATTTCAAATGACAATCCACGACTTTTGGAGTACAGAGATACCTATAATGGATACTGGAATTCATCGATTATCCGCCCACGCATGACAGTTTCTGATGAGTTGCAGCTACCAGAGGGAGAGTTAATTTTACCACCAAAGTTGTACAATGGTAAGTTAGCTATATAACTCAAAATTTTTTGTCTTTTTATTATGCATTTCTCATTCCATAGATCCAATTAAAATATCGAAGGAGAAATTCACTAACTCCGCCTGGGGTGGTCGGTGGGTGGATCGAGTAGCCCACTGATTATCACTGCCGGTCCCAAGCCCGGATTAAGGAGGAGGGTTGAGGGGTGAGGTTAGCAACCTGCCCCTCGTAAAAGTCTCAGATGCTCACAGAACTGTTACATCAGCCTCGGATACTGGACGGAACAATGGTGACGACATGGCGCGGAAAAGGAAACGAATGTGGAAACGGAAGCAGAGAGTAATGAGATTGGGGAGCTGGAATGTTACATCATGGACCAACAAGGACTACGAAATCATCCTGGAAGTGGAAAAGAACAAAATAGACATCTGCGCTCTCTCGGAGACTAAGAAAAAAGGTAAAGGAAATCAAAGATTCCAAAACTACGTGCTGTTCTATAGTGGTGTTGACAAAGGCCTGAGAGCTCGGGGAGGTGTAGGGCTGCTAGTTAATGAAAGATTTGAAAAGGACATAAAAGAAGTAAAATACATAGATCACAACATCATGCAGATGACCATAGAATTGGCCAACGAGACAACACACTTCATAAGTGTATATGCGCCAGACTCAAGTAAACCTCAAGAAGAACGGGAGGAATTTTTCGACATCTTGCAAAACACCTTACAAAGGATCTCCAGTAGAGACAAAGTATTCATTATGGGCGATTTCAACTCAAGGGTCGGGAACTCGGTTGTCCCAGGGGTAATGCACTGTTTCAATGAAGAATACAAGAATGACAACGGAGATATTCTGATACAAACATGTGCCCTCAACGAACTGCGCATCAATAATACATATTTTAACCACAAGGAACAACAGAAGTTTACTTTCGTCAATACGAGAGGTCAGAAATCAGTCATTGATTTTGTGGTTACGAACAGAAAAGTCCACCCTCTCAGATACTTGATGTACGCGTATTAACTTCTGCTAATGTTGGAACACAACATGGGCTAGTCTTATGTAAGTATCGTACAGCCAACATAGCAAAGAAGAAGAAAGTTGCCAACTATATCACCAAATTCAATGTAGAATCTCTCAAAGATGAAAGCACCAGATATCTCTACCAGTGCAGACTATGCGAAAAAATTAATCAAAACCCAATCACAGATTGTGATAATGTAGAAGCTGCATGGGAAAAATTAAAGAATAACATAAGGATCAGTGCTAAGGAAGCTATAGGAGAGAGAACATTAGACACAAATAGGAAGAATAATAACCCATGGTTCACTCCTGAAATCAAAGAATTGGCTAAGGAAAAGAAGAACGCATACATAAAATACATCAATAATAGATCACATGAAGATTACGAAGTTTACAGAGTGGTGAGAAACAGGACAACCAATGCAATTAAAGAACTGAAGAAAAGATACTGGGAAGACTTTTCAGTGGAAATGGAGCATGATCTGTACGGAGGTCAGAGGAAAATCTGGAACATGCTGCGGAAGAGGAAGAAACCAGTCAACGAGGAAGTGATGATAAATGCTATAGACCAGGAAACATGGGTAAAATACTTTGAAAACCTGTACGATGCTGACAATGACGACAATAATGAACTGGAAACTGAGGACCCACCTTCTCCGTATGAAACTGGGGATCAGATTACACTAGAGGAACTTCAAAACGCACTGAAAAAGCTGAAGAACCGAAAATCGCCAGGCACGGACCAAATTCCAAATGAACTGCTCAAATATGGGGGTTCAGAAATTGGGAAAGAACTTTTGAAACTATACGGAAAGATACAACGTACTCAATCAATACCTCAGGAATGGAAGACTAGCATAACGATACCAGTATATAAAAGGGGACCAAAATCGAACCCGAAGAACTATAGAGGAATAACGTTACTTAGCAGTGCACTGAAACTGTTAACAAAAATTCTAGCGAAAAAAATCACAGCTAAGGTAGGAATATCCGAGGAGCAGCAAGGTTTCCGTCCGAATAGATCTACTGTGGATGCAATATTCATACTACGCCAACTGATAGAGAAATCCATAGAGTTCAATAAGCCAATGTTTACATGTTTTGTAGACCTGAAGCAAGCATTTGACAGAGTGAGGCTCAGGGATGTAATGGATCGTTTAAAACAAAAAGGTGTGAGTAAATGCCATATAAACCTAGTGAAGGAACTTAACACTAACAACAAAACGAGGATAAGAACAGAGCATGGCCTTACAAGAGAACTTAAAGTTTTATCCGGCATCAGACAAGGAGATAGTCTCAGTCCGTGCCTTTTCAACATCATAATGGACCAGATAATTGAAAGTGTCAATGAAATTAATGCCGGTTTTAAAATGAACAATCGTCGCCTGAGGGTACTCTGCTATGCGGATGACGCACTCCTGGTGGCTGAAAATGAGGACGACTTACAGCGCCTCTTACATAGATTCAACTTGACGGCGCAAAAACTCAATATGGAAATCTCGTGCGAAAAACTCAGTCTATGGTAGTATCCAAAGAACCGATACGATGCAAGTTGGTGGTAAATGGGAATATTGTGAATCAGGTCATGAATGTCAGCTATCTAGGTGTGGAAACATCGAGCAATAGATGTGTAGCGAATGAAGTGGACAGTCAGGTGAAGAAGGCAGCGAGAATAT
Source organism: Micraspis discolor (assembly GCA_030674115.1). Lineage (NCBI taxonomy): Eukaryota > Metazoa > Arthropoda > Insecta > Coleoptera > Coccinellidae > Micraspis > Micraspis discolor. Next base: position 233,630 of record JARTUT010001345.1, on the reverse strand, counting down.
CAGGTTGTTTGCAGGATATAATATGGAGAAATAAGTATATGTCTACAGAAAGTAAAACGCGAATTTATAAGACCTGTATAAGGCCAATATTGACTTACGCTGCTGAAACAAGAGCGGAAACATCGGAAACAAAGAGGAAAATGAGAACAACTGAAATGAGGATATTGCGGACAGTAAGGGGGATAACACTGAGAGACAGAATACGCAACACGGACACTCTGCGGGAGTTAGGAATACGGGATGTTGTTCGATGGGTGAGAGCAAGGCGCCGCTATTGGAGGGATCACGTGGACCGAATGGGTCCAGATCGAATTGCAAAGTGGGCCAAAACGCAAAAACCAGGAACAAGGCGACCAGTTGGTAGACCCCCAAAACGCTGGCATGACAGCTGGACATCAGTATCACAAGAAGGCAGATGACAGAAATGACAGGACCCGGTCCTATTTGAAGAAGAAGAAGAAGAAGAAGAAATTCACTGATCTGCTACATCTCAGCCAGTTCTGCACTTCTGAAAATGCCAGGTCGTTTTACGAAAATTTACCGCATAACCAACAATGTGGATAAAAAAATATGAAAAACGATAGGGGTCATTTTCAATCAAACATCATATAAAGATGGAACATTTCGCTTTTTTTCCGTGTAATTTTTTTTATATTCTCAATAAAGTTTTTTTACTGAATCTTCAGTTTTTTTTTTAAATCAATAGTCATCAAATATAATACAAAACATTATATAGAATAAGTTAGCAAAAACGATCCAAAGTTATCCTTATTTTACTATGCCAGTAAAAGCTTTAAAGTTTAAAATTCGATTTTCTTAATACAACTCTTGATTAACATTCCACCTTTCTTCCGTGGACTCTTCATATTGATTAAATAAGTTAGACATTCTCATGATAGGCGAATTTCTGCCAAGGTTCGTATTGAATCTACCTTGAAAAAGTAATTTCCTATTTCTAAACGTTCTCGTAGGAACGTGATACAGGACCATGGAAGTCAATTCAGGTGAATTGTAGAAGTTATTCATGATTTTATATATGAAAATCAAATCTAATTTAATTCTTCGGTTCTCTAAGGATTCCATATGATATTGAGATCTTATTTGTGTTATACCTGAAGTGATATAATTACCGGTTATTCTGAAGTGTAAAAATCTGATAAATCTATTCTGCAACCTCTCCAATCTTTGCTTATGCACGGTATAAAATGGATTCCATATAATAGAGGCAAAATTAACTCTGCTGTGTATAAATGCGAAATATATGGCTTTTATTGCTGCCTCGTTCTTAAAATTCCTACATATCCTACAAAGGAAACCCAAATATCTACCGGCTGAAGCGATGAGTGTATCAACGTGAGCAGCGAATGACAACTTTGAGTCGAAAATCACTCCCAAATCTCTAACCTGATTCACCCTCTTCACGTCACAACCAACCAATCGATACTGAAATTGAATACTAGCATGGCTTCTAGAAAATGATATGCATATGCATTTATTTATATTCAGATCTAATTCATTCTGACCGCAATAATCTGTAAACGCGTCAAGATCCCTCTGAAACTCCACACAGTCCCTCACCGACTTGATCACCCCAAACATCTTCAAATCATCTGCGAAAAGTAAAAAGTGAACAAATTTGAAACAATCTCCTATATCGTTCAGGAATATTAAAAATAGTATCGGTCCCAAATGAGACCCCTGGGGTACCCCAGATGTTACTATGAACGGCGCTGACCTAAATCCACTGACACTCACCAGTTGGGTTCGTTTATAAAGATAAGAGGAGAACCACCTGAGGAGATCCCCATGCACACCGACCCCAGCAAGCTTGGACAAAAGTAAATTGTGATCAACTCTATCAAAAGCCTTACTGAAATCATTGTACTTCGAATCTACCTGACACCGACCATCTAAGGCGCCCGAGATAAATTCAGTGTAAATCAAAAAATTCGTTTCAATACCACGACCAGCAACAAAGCCATGCTGATTTTCCAGTATCGACGATTTCAGAGAGTAAAATAACACATCCAAAATAAGACACTCGAACAATTTCGCGAAGACCGACAATTTGCTAACTCCACGATAGTTGTCAACAAGATATTTACTACCAGAGTTCTTATAAATAGGAACAAGAAGGGAAGCCTTCCAAGAATCAGGAAATGTACCCGTACGCACCGATTTATTAAACAGGATCGACAATGGATAGCACAAGCTAGAACCACAGTTTTTCAAAAAATAAAATAAATAAATAAATAAATAAAAAATAAATCCTGCTCCCTTATTAGCATCCAGAGAATTTATCTTATTCAAAAGCATTTCTGGAGTGAATTCAACTGTACTTAATTGATGTTGGTGAAATCTCTGAGAGTATGGTTTATAAACACTTCTTAAAAATGTCGCAAATAAATCACATATATCTTGACCATTCTCAGCAGACTCATAACCATAGTGCATTCTGCTTGGTACACCTCCCTCATCCTTACAATTCCTTACATATTTCCAAAAATTCTTCGGATGAACTGTTATGTCATCTTCACAATCCCTAATATAATTTTGGTAATTCTAAAAATATTGATTTTGGTTTTTCTTCTCAATATTCTAAATTTTTCGAAATAGTACCCTGATCCATAAATTTTCCATTTTTTATGAAAACAATTTTTCCTCTTAATTAACTTTATTGTATCAACGGCAAAATAGCACGGAAATCTCCTGTGCCTAATTCTTACTCTAGGAATATGCTGAATTGTTCCTTTTTCCAGTATTTTATAAAATAGAGATACATCATCATCGATAGAATGATTATTGAAAATATTAACCCAGTCATGCCTATCATAAAATTTAATGAGTTCTTCATAATATTTAATGAACAGTATTCTAATTTTTGTGTGATATATGGTACAAAAAGCTGTGTTGTATTTCAGAATTATTCACTTTCTGGTCTCATGATGAAACAAACTGGTTTTGTTAAACTATATGTATTGTTTTTACTTATTCATCCTTATTTTCCAGCTGACTACTACTTCGATTGCATTATGAGAGGCCGAACCATAGATATCGAAGGGAAAGACTATCTGAAGTTCGACAAAATGCGTTGTAAACTTCAGTTTGGAAAATCCTTCATCAAATTAGAAAACCTTTTCAAAGAAGATCCAGTATTGGCTAGAGCAACAGACGATGTTATAGCAGAAAACACCCAACTGTTTTTAGGCGAAATCAAACCACTATTAGAGGATTCCTTGGCTGAAAAATTCACCGACATAGCAAATAAACTTACACTCAAGTTTACCTATCAGGAATTATTTCCTTAGTGATAAGATTACAAGTGATATTTTTTATATTTAATTAAATAATTCAACATACGTCTTTGATTCGCTAAAATGCTGTTACTGCTTATATATACACAATTTATCTTGTTTATAATTATGCTCCTATCATAATACTGGAGGCTTGTGCCGAAATTTTTGGATAAATACGTGGTATACGAAAGGGAAAATTGAGGTTTACTCAAGCGTGGTAGAATAATACATTAGCAGGTACCTTGGACCAGTAGAGTACCTCCTCAAAGAATCAGAACTACAAATAGGGGATGATCGTACAATGTACCCTGTGAGAAAGGAGAGAAACGAACCTTGTACATATTCGAAAGTTTCAGATTAAATCTATGTGGTTGGTAAAATGGTGAGGAACTCACATATCCTTGATTTAGTAGTTTGAGCGTGTGGAAGGGGGAAAACAGAAGAAACATTTCTGAAAATTCTGTTCTTCATTGTTCTTCTATTTCTTAAAAAATAACTGGAACATCAAAATCGGCTTGAAATTGTATTTAGTTCTTTTAGTCAGCGGAAACCACAGAAATTGTCAAAAGATTTTTACGAGAATCAGTTTTTATGGAATATTTGAAAAAGTTTAAAGAAAATAGGCATCCAAAATTCAGCAGAAATTGACATGACAGAAAATTTTTGAAAGATTCTCAGAAGAACATTTTTAATTCTAAATCTATTCTACCTTTTTGAGAAAAAATTGTATGGACGTTCGTTATTCAAATAAAATTTTGTGCGTATATGAAGCTTATCTTACATATTAAAAATAACTAAAATTGACAATTATAGTCTTACACTTCTTGAAAGTATCACTGATACCTATATTTACTCTAGAAAACACTGTTTTCATGATGAATAAAAAAGAATTTTTCATTCTTACAACAACATCAATCAATTAAAAAAAAATTACAGAAATTTTAATCAAGAATTAATACGACACATGCCTTTCGTGATTTGTGTGAGATTTGTATACTCAGTAATCTCGATTTTCTAGTTTCAAGACCTGCTTCCAGAGGGGAAAACATATTTCACATGCCAACACCGAGAACTAACACATTGAAATATTCTCTTCTTTATAATTTGTGTCATGCTTGTAACTCTGTTTGTTCTAACTTGGATATTTTTTATTGTAGCATCTCAGACATCAAGTCATACTATTTTGGCTGACTTTCTATGACATGTCTTATTTTGTATATTCAGAATTTGTTTTTTGGTCCTATTTACCTTGTTCTGTAGTTGGGTTTAACCTGTAGAACATTGTATATTTTAAATAAATAAATAAATATACGCAATGAATGAATAATACTTTTCTCTGAAAAGGCATTCATATTCGATTAACAATAATTCAAACAATTACAACAGAAAATTACAACTGAGCGAGATAATACTCTATGGTTATATTTGAGGTTAGTTTTTAGAATATTAGCTGATTTCAAAGTAGCATGTTAATTTTTGTTCCGTCTGCGGCATCTCATGAAGTAAATTGTAACCAAGAATTGTTTAAATTATTGTTAATCGAATATGAATGCCTGATGAGAGAAAAGTGTTTTACACAAATCTCGAAACCCATGTGTCGTATTCTATTTCATCATTTTTGATTAATTTTTCTTTAGTTTTAGATTCGATTCCGAAGAATTATCACTTTTGTGTTACTCAGATTTGAATAAATAAGGTTTTTCAAAGGATATTCTACCGACGAATAAATTTTTCTGATTATGTTGCACTATGCACTCAAGTGATTTCATTGATTAAATTTTGGAGTAGTATACTTTTATGTGAAAGAGGACGGTGGCTGAACGGAGACTGGAAAAAATAATTGTTAATTTAGTTATTTTTTATTGAAGTAATGTGGAATTGGGAGTTCAATATATGAGGTACTTCAAAGGACAAGAGTTTATTGAAGGAAAGATTTTCTAAATGTGTAAACAGTGTTCGATGTTGTTGATATGCCTATTTTTGATTAGTTTTTAGGAGAAGGTAATTTGAGTCTCGAACCAAACTAAAAGAAAATAGTGGGTAAATATTCATTAATATTTGTAGTTTGTTTATTCATCGTAGCGGTTGTATTAGTATCAGACTGTTCCAAAGTTCAGTGAAAGACTGTATGGAACAAGCGGGCGAACACTGCTAACCTAACTCACTTGAATATTGAAATGTGGAAACTTGTTTCTCCAGACTGGGGCATTAGAAGAAGCCTAATTTGATATCATCTCCCTTATATTAGTGATTTTCCATTCCAACCATATATTATACGATCGATTTTTATCACTATATATATTCTGCGACTCTCGGTACTATATCGCAGTATAACATCAAATATGAACGCACTCTCAAGAGTTAATATAACTTGTTTTGGAATAGAAATTGATTGTTGAAAAATGCTCAATGGATTAGATTGAATATCGAGTATGGAAACTCCTAATCTTCAGACTAGGGAAATTATATATATTTATACTAGCGATTTTCCATACCAACTATATATTATATCTTAAATTTGTATCAGTGTATTTTCTGCAACTCTAGGTACTATATCGTAGTATATCATCAAATATGAACGCACTCTCAAGAGTTAATAAAACTTGTTTTCGAAAAGAAATTGATTGTTGAAAAATGCTCAATGGATCAGATTGAATATCGAGATGTGGAAACCTCTAATCTCCAGACTAGGGAATTTATATATATTTATTTTAGTGATTTTCCATACCAACTATATATGTTAGATTTTTATCAGTATATTTTCTGCAACGCTAGGTACTATATCGCAAAATATCATCAAATATGAACGCACTCTCAAGAGTTAATAAAACTTTTTTTTGAATAGAAACTTATTGTTGAAAAATGCTTAATGGATTAATTGCACTCGTTTTCAAATAGAAATCGATTGTTGAAAACGCTCAATGCTTTAGATTGAATATAGAAAAATGGAAACTTCTTTTCTTCAGATCAGGGAACGAGAAAAAATTTAATTTGATATTATCTCAATTATATTAGTGATTTTCCATAACTACTTATATATTATATTATGTTCGATTTTTATCACTATATTTCCTGCGACTCTAGATACCATATCGCAGTAGGTATATAATTAAACATGAACGCAATCTCGAGAGTTAATAAAACTAGTTTTCGAATAGAAATTGATTGTTCAAGGTAAACTGCTTCTCCAAAAAATAAGAGTTTTATGAACTGATCGACACAGATAAATCTCTAGTGATTAGTTTTACGTTAAGACCAATTTTCAAATCAGATTGGACACGAACGATTTCCTTTCGACCATAGTGTGGAATAAAAATCATCCTGTCACGTAAACGAAAAAATTTTTGCCAAACTATATCTATCAATGTAGTGGAGAAATGCTGTCATATTGATGAAAGTGAAAAAGATTAACCATTCAGGAGGCATCTTACATTCCCAGTATCCGCAAATATTTTAAGCGAAATCACTTCTCAGCATCAGCAGAAATGGAAAATGACTATTTCCCAAATATTAACTAACTAGTATTGAAAAGTCCCTTCGGCACTGTCGTGAGCAGAGGGCTTCGGCACCATAATTGTTCATTTGATAACAGGTACGATTTATATCCAAGTATGTTTAAACTGCTTAATGGAAAAATCTCAATTTGAAGACTGTGATTCGAAAAAAGGTTCTCCCTATTTTTTCTTAGAAACTAATCCAAAAAATGCGATACTGAGTGTTGAAATTGCTATACGCCTTTTGTTTTTCTGACATCACTTGCTCTATTTCAGGAAAGTTTAGTAGAAAACAAGCGATGTAGTGTTACATATAAAATAGGTACACATTAACATTATTGAAAAATTATTTTTTTATCAATTGTATTGTATTGTATTGAGAATTTTCCTAATATTTTCATTTCACTCTTTTTCACAACTTGTCTTGTAATGTTCTTGTTATTAGGTATTTTCTTCTTACCGCCAGGCATGTTGGACATTCACAAATGATACGTTTAACTCTTTGTTTAACATAACATCTGTCCCAGGAAATTTTTTGGGAACGGATAATATGATACCCATGTGTAAGTATAGCCGGTTCGGAGCCTACTTTGTATCACCTATTGTTCTCTGCTTTCGGATGTTTTTTTGTGGTGTAATGTACCAGGTATACCGGTATGAAGTGAGCGTCAAGAAACAAATGTGTCGATAGGGAACTTTTGTTGTGAACAAGCCTTTATTTTTTGTTTGTTTGTTTCTATGACATATGTGAATCATATTGTAACAAAACCAAATATAAACATTTTGAGAACTGCCGCAACAACAGAGGAGTTCCGCTTCATGCGCTGACAAAGGGATTACGATCATGATGAAAGGGGCCGCTCGCCATAAAGCTGTCACATATAAAATGATTAATGGTGGCATATTTATGTGACATAAAGGAGACCGCTACGATCACTCTGAATGTTAAGCATCTTTCTGGTAACTTCTAGAAAAACAGCGCCGGATATAAATGACTGAAGCCGATTCATGGATTCATTCATGGATAGAACTTGCCGACGAATAAACAGGCGTTCCTAGTGAAATTCTGTAGATAAATCGTGTATATAAATTATTGATTATTGTTAGTTAAGTGTGAATATAAATTAGTTTGAAGAAGACTTGTATTGTTTTTCTATTTCACTGAGGAAAAACGTAACAATTGGAGTCAGCTGTGGGATTATCAAGAAGAGTGGAAACTATTCCGAAATTAGTCTGGAAAATCCTGAATGCCGGTAACGAGATCTCAAGTTGAGAAAATGGATCAGGCCAGTATGGACTTTTTCGAGAACGCTTTTGAAGAACTGACAAATAGAATGGAAAATAAAATGGATTCCATGGAAAATAAAATGGATACCATGGAAAATAGAATGGAAGAAAATTCGAAGGACATGAAAAATAAAATGGACGACAACAGTAAGTCTCTAGAAAATAGTTTTAGAGGTAAATTAGAATCTATAGAGAATAAAGTCGAGGATAGTCTGAAAACGATGACCGATAATTGCTCGAAGTTAGAGAATAAGATTGGAAATATTGAAGACCGGTTAGAAAACCTGGAGACTTTGAAGGAGTAAATAGAAGACGATATACAAGGGAAATTGGAAGAGCATACCGAAAGCATGATGAAAATTATGGAAGATCGATTTAACAAAATAAGCAGACAAGTAGATGAGAAGGTCAATAAAGATAGAAGTATTCCAGTAAAATACGAAAATAGTGGAGAAGCAGGAAGAGCAAGGGTCAAACCACCAACTTTCGATGGTAAAACGGCCTGGTGCACAAACCAGAGACAATTTGAAGCTGCAGCTAACGCGAATGGATGGAATAATGAGGAAAAATCGACGGCCTTGATTGTTGCATTGAGAGGCGAGGTCTTAAATATTTCACAGATTATTCCAACCAGTCAGCAAAATGATTACGGGGCGCTGATAAGTAAATTACAGATAAGATATGGCGACTGACATTCACAGCAAGTATATCACGCCCAGATAAAGAACCGTATCCAGAAAAATTCAGAGACCGTGCAAGAATTTGAAGCTGACATCGCACGGTTGGTAAGGCTGGCGTATCCGACTGCACCGAACAGTTTCCTAGAACAGCTTGCAGTGCAGACGTTCGTAGACGGACTGAGAGATAGTGAGACCCAGCAAACCTTGCGGTTGGCCCGACCTAAGACCCTGGACGATGCTCTAGCCCATGCATTAGAGTTCGAAGCAGCCAAGCAGGCTTCACATAGGGGTCAGTTAAAAATCAGGCGTACCATGGATGATATCGAGGACAGCACCGAAAATATAGAGGATATAACACGCCGAGTTCTCCAACAACAACGAAATAGAGGACTTAGATGTTGGAATTGTGGTGAAGTAGGGCATATTCGCCGCTCTTGTAAGAAGCCTGCTAAGCCAAAACAACAGGAACAGGGAAACTAAAACGGGTTGGTGAAAGGGGGCATAAGCCGACCCGCCTAAACAATGCCCCAGAAGTTATCATCCAGACCATCTTGGAGTCCAGCAGTATATATATCGACGGTAAGATCAATGGGCGGTCGGCTAAAATGTTGGTCGACACAGGTGCAACCCGTACTATTGCAAGACCCGATATAGTGAGAGGCAAGACATTACCGACTATGACACGATTACGCACCGCCACTGGGGAGAGTGTACCAACGCACGGAAGGAAGAAGACTAGAATACTAATTGGTGGTACGTCATTCGAGCACGAGGTACTGGTGGTAGATATCACGGAGGAAGTCATCCTAGGAATGGATGTGATTAAGGGACAGGGTTCCGAGATGGATATGAGGAACGACATCCTGAGAATTGGAAACCTAGAAATTCCATTCCTAGGAAAGGAAGACGCTGTAAGTAGAGTCTTACTCGTGGAAGATATCACCGTGCCTGGCATGGCGGAAACCTTGGTGAGCGGGTATTTAGACGAAAATCTTCGCAGTGGTCACGTTAGACTAATCGAGCCAGCCACCGGTAGCCCAGTCAAAGGAATACTCACCGGGAAGACGTTGGTGAGGGAGAGACAGGAAGTACCCGTGAGGATACTGAACACGAACATGTATCCAGTAAATCTGAAGAAAGATACTGTAATAGGAGAATGCTGCTCGGTATCGTGTGCGACAGGCAGTAGTCAAGACGAACAGAAGAACATTCCCAAGAAGAATAAGGTGTCACCGAGGGCGTCACACAAATTGATCGAAATGCTGACGTCCTCCTGCAACAACCTAGAATCAGAACACATCAAGGAAGTAAGGAAATTAATCACTGAATACCAGCTGGGAAGAACTAATGTCGTGAAGCACCCAATCAATACCGGAAACTCGGGACCTATTCGCCAACATCCGCGAAGACTTCCCATTGCCAAGAGAGATGAGGCCGAGAGAATCATTAAGGACATGCATGATCAAGGCATAATAGAGCCCTCGGACAGTCCATGGTCATCACCTGTAGTTCTGGTCAGAAAGAAAGATGGCAGCACTAGATTCTGTGTCGACTACCGTCGCCTGAACGAAGTCACGAAAAAAGATTGCTATCCTATTCCAAGAATTGACCACACCCTAGATACACTCTCAGGCTCGAAATGGTTCTCCACCCTCGATCTGAAGAGTGGGTACTGGCAGGTTGAATTGGATCCCAAGGACAAAGAGAAGACTGCTTTCACTATTGGGACCGGATTATGGCAGTTCAATGTGATGCCATTCGGCCTTTGCAACGCACCTGCAACTTTCGAGCGTCTGATGGAGACCATTCTACGAGGGTTGTCTTGTAAGACGTGTCTTGTATATTTAGACGATGTTATTGTTTTTGGCCGTACATTCCACGAACATCTGGGAAACTTGAGAGATGTACTTGAGAGGCTGCGCACTGCAAATCTGAAGCTAAGTCCGAAAAAGTGTCACCTGTTCAAGAAGGAAGTGAAGTACTTGGGACATGCAGTATCTGAAACTGGAGTAAGTGCTGATCCAGACAAGATCCGAGTCGTACGCGAATGGCCAACACGGCAAGACAAACACCAAGTCAGGAGCTTTCTTGGGCTGTGCACTTACTATAGGAAATTCGTGCTAGGATTTGCCAATATTGCGGAGCCTTTAACAAAACTGACTGAAGAGGGAAAGGACTTCGTATGGGATGTAGAGTGTGAAGAAGCTTTTACTCGATTGAAAGGTGCTCTTACGTCGGCCCCCATCCTGAGTTACCCCCAGATGAAAGGAAGATTCATATTGGACACGGATGCGAGTAACATGGCAATAGGTGGTATATTGTCCCAAATTCAAGATGGCAAAGAAAAAGTTATAGGGTACTTCAGCAAAGTCTTGTCGAAACCGGAACGTAACTACTGCGTAACGAGAACTTCTATAAATATCTCTACGGAAGAGAATTTCTTCTGAGAACAGACCATGCAGCGTTGAAATGGCTTCTTCAATTCAAGAATCCGGAAGGTCAAGTGGCGCGATGGATCGAAGGACTTCAAGAGTACAATTTCACTGTGGAGCATCGTGCAGGAAAGTCCCATGGAAACGCTGACACTATGTCTAGAAGACCGTGCCCTATAGACAGCAAGCACTGTAGAAAACTGGAGGACAAGGAATGTTGCTGAAGAACCACTGTAGCTGATGAGAATTGGCTTCCAGATCACCTGAGACAAGACCAAGAGAACGACCCAGAGCTGAAACTGATTTTAAGATTGAAAGCGGATGGTCGTAGGCCTGCATGGGGAGAACTGTGTCAGATGAATCCAAGGGTCAAATCAGATTGGGCACAAAGGGACTCCCTCCTAATAGAGGATGGGTTGCTAAAGAGGACCCTTGAGAATGAAGAAGGTAGCGGATCCAGAAACCAAGTTGTAGTCCCTAAGAGTAGAATACATGATCTATCGCAAAAGTTACATGATGGGACCTCCGGCGGCCATTTCGGCATCAGAAGACCTTGGAAAAGGTTCGAGAGCGTTTCTACTGGGTTAATTGCAAGAAGGACGTCAAGGACTGGTGCAGAAAATGTGGACTGTGTGCTTCGGTGAATGGCCCAAGAGGAAGTCGTAGAGCCCCAATGAAGCAGTATAACGTTGGTAGCCCAATGGAACGCGTAGCAAACTGACGATGGAAACAAGTACATCCTTGTTGCTATGGATTACTTCTCCAAATAGGTGGAGGCTAACGCTATTCCGAATCAAGAAGCCGCAACAGTTGCTGATGTCTTGGTCAAGGAGATGTTCTACAGATTCGGCATGCCTATGGAGCTTCATTCGGATCAGGGACGAAACTTCGAGTCCAGCTTGTTCCAGACCCTATGCGAGTTGCTGGGGATCAAGAAGACCAGAACAACTGCTCTCCACCCACAGTCAGACGGCATGGTCGAGAGAATGAATAGGGCTGTGGGAAAATACTTAGCCAAGGTTGTCTTCGACCACCAGAGAGATTGGGATAGGTACCTGCATCTATTCACCATGGCCTATAGATCATCCGTGCAGGAATCGACAGGTGAAACCCCAGCATGCATCATGTTCGGTCGAGAGATGAGACTCCCTTGTGACCTGGAGTTTGGGTGTACGCCTGGAACGGATATTGCGGGTGAGGATTACGAGAGCAATCTGAAGGGGAGATTGCACTACATCCATGAGAAGGTCCGGAAAAACCTGCATATTGCAAGTGATCGCATGAAGACTCGTTACGACATCAAGGCGGCAGAAGGTGGATACGAGGTGGGAGATTTGGTATGGTTGTTCAGCCCCCAGAGGAGAAGAAGGCTATCCCCAAAGTTACAGAAGGATTGGGAAGGACCATATAAGGTTGTGAAGAGGATCAACGATGTAGTCTATCGGTCTATCGCATCCAAAAATTGCCAAGAGGAAAGAAACGTGTAGTCCATGTGAATCGCCTGGCAAGGTATGAGGCCTATCATAACGCTCTGGACGAGACGGGAGTGGAAAGGACTACAACTCAGACCCCAGATCAAGAGGAATTGAGCTTTAATCAGTTCATGGCAAATTATGGAGAAACCGGAAAAACGAGGTTCTGGATCACAACCGAGGAGCAACAAGATCTTTTTGCGGTACCGGTAGACTACTCAGTGGCGCACTGTGTAGCTGAAGATCTCAACATGTCCAAAGGGATAGCTCTCCTCTTCAAGAAGAAATTTGGTCGTGTAACAGACCTCATGGGACAACAACCTTCCCTTAGTCGAATCCTGAAGTTGACCGATGGACCTCGTTACCTCTTCTATATGGTAACCAAGGAAAAATCTTATGGAAAGCCAACCTACCAAGCCATGTGGAGTACCTTGATGAACCTTAGAGACGAGCTGGCTAGAGTAGGTGTGAACAAGCTTGCAATTCCCAAGCTGGGTTGTGGACTGGATCGTCGGAATTGGAGAGTAGTTCGTAACATGCTGGAGGTAGTTTTCCAGAATACCGATGTCCGAATACTACTACTACTACTCCATGGCTCTACAACCCGGGGTGGGTCTTGGCCGACTGTACTATCCTCCTCCATTGCTGTCGATCTTCCATCAACGCTGGGTCGTATTGCATCCCGATGGTCTCTAGGTCCGCTTTGATGTTGTCACGCCACCTCATTCGAGGGCGCCCCAAAGGTCTTCGTCCTATTGGTGCTCCTTCCCAAGCCAATTTCACCATCTGCGTGTCAGGCTGTCGTTGCACATGACCCGCCCATTGTAGTCTTCTTGCTTTTATCTCCTTCACAATATCTGGATCTTTGTATAATTCTGATATTTCCTGATTGGTCCTTACTCGGTACTGTTGTGTTAATGTCAAATACTCTCAATTTTCGTTCGTTTTTCTTGGTAAGGGTACAGGTTTCGCTAGCATACATAACCGTCGGTCGTATAATGGTTTTATATATAGTAATTTTTGTTCTTCGTGAGATGTTTTTGCATTCTAACACTGACTTTAATGCACAGAGACATTTATTTCCACTTTGAATTCGGACCTTGATTTCTTCTGTCAGATTATTATTTTGAGAGATTGTGGCTCCTAAATACTTAAACGTTGCAACTCTCTCGGAATTGTATTCACCCATAGTGACATTTTGACCAACTCTATCTCTGCGTCCTGTTCTACTGGTGTGCATATACTTGTCCGAATACGGGTTTGTAGTTTCAACCCGAAAGGCGATCTGCAGAAATGGGAGCGCTTGCAGATTCAATCATAAAGGAAAAGTTCAAGGACCGAACATGTTTTTAAGGAGGGAGCAATGTAACAAAACCGAATTTAAACATTTTGAGAACTGCCGCAACAACAGAGGAGTTCCGCTTCATGCGCCGACAAAGGGATTAAGATCATGATGAAAGGGACCGCTCGCCATAAAGCTGTCACATATAAAACGATTAATGGTGGCATATTTATGTGACATAAAGGAGACCGCTACGATCACTCTGGAATGTGAAGCATCTTTCTGTTAACTTCTAGAAAAACAGCGCCGGATATAAATGACTGAAGCCGATTCATGGATTCATTCATGGATAGAACTTGCCGACGAATAAACAGGTTTTCCTAGTGAAATTCTGTAGATAAATTCTGTATATAAATTATTGATTATTGTTAGTTAAGTGTGAATATAAATTAGTTTAAAGAAGACATGTATTGTTTTTCTATTTCGCTGAGGAAAATCGTAACAATATTTTGTGTACATCAAATCATTGAACAGACAACATCATATTTTTTCATCATATTGAAAATGTCGAATTCTGTACCAGAAAGTGATGCCCGTCGAAGAAAAGCGTCGAAGTAGTTCAAAGTGACGAATCCGTATTTGCTGGAAATGTAACCTCAAATGAATAAATTGTGTTGGTGATCGATTCTGGCGCTTCAATAATAATAATTTTTTATAATAATAATAATTTATTTCCTCCATTGAGACATCTACAGATGTATAGGAAAAGTCAACAAAAGAAAGAATGAAATGAAACAATAGAATGTTTACAATGAAAAAAAGAAAAAAACTAAATTATTGAACTTGCAAAATACTCTTGACCACTATAAAAACATTTTTCAATCAACATTGATTTTAACTTCATCTTGAAATGTTGAGGTAAGTGGTTATAAAATTTCATTCCTGTGAAAATTGGGGACGACTCACACTTTGTGGTATTATGCAAGGGAATACATAACATATCCTTATGCCTAGTATTATAGGTATGATACTCTGAACATGTTTTCAGCTTTTTCAAATTTTGATGAACATATATTAGACAATTTAATATGTATATTGATGGAAATGTCAATATTTTATTCGTCTTGAATAAAGAGCGACATGATTCTCGAGGTCTTAAGTTGTAAATGAGACGAAGTATTCTTTTCTGTGAGACAAATATGCGCCCAGCATCTGGGGATGAACCCCATAGGACCACATTATAGCAAAGGTGACTATATACACTGCTGAAATACACTCCAAGGAGCGAATCTAACGACAGTGAACTCTTGAGGCGCGAAATAGCAAAGTAGGATTTACTTACTTTATTACATACGTGGTCTATGTGGTAAGACCATCTCAATCTTGCATCCACGTGTACTCCCAGGAAACTGATACACTCCGATGACCTGAGGCAGATATCGAAAGTTTCACCGTAAAAACAGGACCGTTCTTAGCTTGGAATTTTACAATCTTGGTTTTATTCAAATTTACAATCAGAGAGTTCCTTTTGCACCAGTCAATAAATTTTTTGATAAGAGATTCACAAATCCCTCTCAATTCATCAAGATTACGAGCTCTAATTGCTAAGGATGTATCATCAGCAAATCACCTAATAAAAGCAGAATATGGACGCTTTTGTAAAAATTTGAAGAAGATATTCCATACCATAAATGTAGCAAAAGATGATGAAGCTGTGACGTCAACAACTTCAGGTGATCTACCTCTTATCACGGAAAACAACACACCAATTATATTAAAGGACGTGTTCACCTGTGAAAAATTATTCCACAATTTACTGTCGGTAAGGAAGATGGTAGAGTCAGGATTGAAGGTTGAATTTTATGAGAAAATTGTCAACATTTGGAAAGATGGAAAAATATTATTACAAGGTAATCGTGTTGGCAATCTGTTTATTTTGAGATTACTCATAAGGAAATTCCATGAAGCCAATCTAGTAGAAAACACAAATGTGTTGTGGCATAGAAGAATGGGACATTCATTCAGATTTCCTGTAGATGGTATCTGTGAAACATGTTTGAAAGGTAAACAGACGAACAACAAGTTCCTGAAGCAATTACCAGAAGAAAGGAAGCCAAGAAGAATACTCGAGTGCATTTCGTCTGATTTTTGTGGAAAAATTATTCCTTCAACACATGATGGGTATGAATACTTTGTGTCATTTTTGGGCAATTATAGCCATTTTGCCGTTGTATATTTGATAAAGAAGAAAAGCGAAGTGGAGTCATGCCTGAGAAAATATGTGGCAATGACTGAGGCTATGTTCGGCACAAAAATATCGAGAATTCTATGCGACAATGGAGGAGAGTATGTATCGATGAATATAAGAAAATTCTGCACTGAAAAAGGAATTGAGCTAGTGTATACTATTCCACGCAACCCACAACAAAATGGAATTGCTGAGCGCTTCAATAGAACGATTATGGAGAAAGCGAGATGCATGATCTTCGATTCTAATTTCGACAAGAAGATATGGGAGAAGCTGTTCTGACATGTACATATCTGTTGAATCGTACACCAACATCAGTTATACCAGATGGAAGAACACCGGCTGAGCTTTGGTATGGGTACAAGCCTGATATGGGGAAAATACATATTTTTGGTTGTACTGCTCATGCTCTGATACCTCCTGAAGATCGGAATGGAAAGTTGTCCTCACGTTCCAGAAAGTTGAAACTTTTTGGGTACTGTAACAATGGGATGAAGAAAGAAACAAAGTCGTAACTTCTCGGTCTGTTATTTTCGATGAATCTTTTAATTCAATGCATTACATTATAGATTCCTGCCATAATGGAGAAGCAGCTGCTGATGGGTGTGAGCAGCCCATGGACAGTAATAAAGTCTCTGAGCGCGAGCAGAGTGTCGAATCCGATGATCAACCTGGGAGAGGCAGTAATCAAGTCTCTGAGGGCGAGCAGAGTGGTGAAACCGATGATCAACCTGAACTGAGAAGAAGTAGAAGAGAACGAAAACCTCATGATTATTTCAAAGATTTTGAGATGATGATGGCCTTATCAGCCGGAACTATCCCATGAGAAGTTCCATCATCATACCATGAAGCCATAAGTACTGATGAAGAGTGGAAGAGTGCTATAGATGCAGAACTGGATTCACTGGTGGCAAACAAAACATGGGAAATTGTTGAAAAGCTTGCAGATGCAGTTGTTATCGACTCAAGGTGGGTGTTTTCTTTCAAATTGATTGACAATTGTTATGTAAAAAAAGCACGTTTAGTGGCAAAAGGTTTTCAACAGCTAGATTAAGGTGACTCTAATTTTTACTCTCCAGTGGCTCGAATGTTTACGTTGAGAACAATATTATCGATATCTGTTCAATACGAAATGAAATTGTTACAACTTGATATCAAATCTGCATTCTTATCGAGTCCATTACAAGATGTTTATATGAAACCTCCATGTGGTTTGAAAGTGCCAAAAGATAAAGTTTGTAAATTAGTTGAGGCATTGTATGGACTGAAACAAAGTCCGAAATGTTTCAATGAGTTAATGAATGAAAAATTATCTAGATTGAAATTTAAAAGATCTAAAATCGATCCATGTTTATATTATAATCATATAATGTTTATTTGGGTAGACGATATGTTAATAGCCTCAGATAATGAAGATGATGTTAAATTTTTGATGGATGGTCTGATGAAATTCTTTCATTTGAAAGTTTTTCCTGATAGCAATAACTTTACATTTCTTGGAATAGAAATTAAGAGAGATGGTAATACGTTAAAATTATCTCAAAAGAGATTAGGTGAAAATTTGCTGAAACATTTTCGAATGGAAAATTCGAAATATGCTTCTGCACCAATTCAGCCTAATTTGAATCTGAAGAAGAATATCGCTGTTAATCCCTCTAACGAACTTAAATTTAGGGGACTTGTTGGCAGTTTAATGTATTTAATGTTAAGTACAAGACCCGATATTTGTTTTGCTGTTGCCTACTTTGGCAGATTTCAGAGTTGTTATGATGGAATATTGGAATATGATGGAATATTGGAAACATTTAAGGAATGTTTTGAGATATCTGGCTGGTACTATGGATTTGGGTTTATACTTTGTTAAAGGTGACGATATCAAATTAATTGAATATGCTGATTCGGACTTTGCGTCAGATGTCAATGACAGAAAAAGTGTGTCAGGTTTTTTGATAAAAATGAACTCAAATATATTATATTGGTGTTCGAAGAAACAACCTACGGTTGCAATTTCAACTTGTGAAGCAGAGTATATAGCTTTATCAGCCTGTATTTGTGAATGTTTATTTGTAGGGCAGCTCCTGGGCAAAGTGATTTTTCCGATAACAATAATGGAAGATAATCAATCATGTATCCTTATGAGTAGTACTCCTGAAACAAGGAGGACTAAGCATATAGATGTGAAATTTCACTTTGTTAAGGATTTAGTAAGTAGGGGAAAGTTCTTGTTAAAATATGTTTGTTCGGAGAATCAAGTAGCCGATATTTTCACGAAAGGTCTTAATCATGTGAAATTTAATAATTTGAGAAGTGATTTGGGTATGATTGTTATTTAATGTGTATCATGTATCGTAGAATTGAGAGGGGGTATAAGAAGAACAATTCTGTGGTACATATATATATTTTTCTGTGTTCATGTTCTGTGCTCAGCATGCTGTGTGCAGCATGGTCCACTTCACTTCCTGTTCTGTTCATGTAACATGTAACGATCTCCTGTAAGTAAGTTGTACTCAAGTCTATACTTTTGTTCATTGATTAAATATATAGTTAAACGCTGTGCTCTGTTTTTTACCCATGATTAGATAATGTTCATATAATACCGATGCATTCTAAAATATATTCAATCACAAAAAAATCATAGCCAAAAAAATTTATTGTTTTGGACAGAAATTCAACACTTTATATTTTCAGCAATCGCTTGACATTCCTTAGCCTAAGCGAACAACATGTTGCCTTAAAACTTCGAATATCTGCTAAATCTTCACCTTGATTCAACGACCTAACCATATATTGGAAAAGAAGATCACCTTCTCATCAAAAAGTACATTTTTCATCGTACCTACTCACCTACCTGTATCGAAATTTCAATGTTCTTCTGATACTTATATCCCAGCAATTCCCTTGAGAAAAATTGAAACTATTCATTTCAATTCATTCAGTTCAAAAAATTTCTGAATAATATGTGGAATACTACTGAGGAACCTTGAATACCAGTTTGAGGATTGTAATATGGAGATTTTTAATTATTGCTAGAAAATGTTTTAATTTCGTACAATTATAGGATGCTCATTTACATCGGAATAACAATCTGAATTGAATAAATCATCTTCTGAATTTATTCCTTCAATAAACAGTAATGCGACGGTGTTAATTGTTCCTTCTTGCCTTGTACTATGGTCCAAATAATATAGTGGTGGGAATCTTGCACAAATTCAGGTAGTGGTAGAAGTTACACTCATTGGCAGAATTCATATAAA
Organism: Micraspis discolor; assembly: GCA_030674115.1. NCBI lineage: Eukaryota > Metazoa > Arthropoda > Insecta > Coleoptera > Coccinellidae > Micraspis > Micraspis discolor. The sequence continues at coordinate 214,185 of JARTUT010001345.1, read as the reverse complement.
TATAATACTTTGAAACTTTCCTAGATCGAAGTGCTGTGAATTTGGTAAAATGAAGATATTTCTACTTGTAGCTGTTGTGACACAGGCTGCTTTGGCAGCCAAATTACGTATGTATTTATTTGTATATCATACTATCTTGATGAATTACTATTATACTAAATCGATACCTAGATTGTGATTATGAGAGGAGGGATAATTCATTTTATGTTGAATGAATCTGTGCAGCAGTCTTCTTCAATATTACATTATTTGACATTATGTGTGTTTTGAACATCAATAGTCTTCTAAGTAACGGCTTCTTTACGGGTTGTTTCATTATTAATTCAATTATTTTCTAAGTGTGAATATCTTGTTCGCACCAGAGTACCTGCTTTGAGGTGTAACTATTTTCATCACCGTGGAAAAGTAATGAATATTGATACAATCTTATTAATTCAATGAGATATTCTCAAGAAGCCACATATCCGTTTGGGTGCCGTTCATTAAGCTACAGCCAGCTATTGTTTTGCCCAACTGTCTGATATTTCCGAATATCCAGCCGAAAATGTTATCAAATGAATGATTTTGACTCCCTTGAATTAGTTGTGCTATAAATTCGGCAGGAGATGAGTTATGGTCATCACACTCAGAAAACAATTTGATTGATCAAATATTTTGATTGAATTAGTTTTGGTATTAAATCCATCAAAACATTGAAACACAAACACAAACGATTGAATAATGTTAGAACAAATGGTTTTGTGAGGTTTTATGAGAATATACGGTCTGAAAATATTTTCTTGAATTCCCTAAACATTGTCGAAATAACGAATGAATTTTATGTATCTGTTCAAGTTTTAGTGAGCTAAGAGTCGATATGGAACGTAATTGCCAACGTAATTAATTCACATTAACATTGAATTCTGTGAATACTTGCCTTAAGTAAATGAAAAAATAATATCATCTTCTATAAGAAGGAAGCTAGGACAATGTAATTCGAGGAGATATCAATAACGTCCATACATGCACAAATTTTTCCTTCAATACGTTTGATATCTCATGAGGTACGAAGCATTAAAGCATTTTGTTCTGAGCATTTTTAGCATGTCGATTTCTGGAAACATTGCAAGCCAGTTTATTTCAACATAATTCAAATATCTTTCAAGTTATAACTTGATCTGATGGAAATTCTAGGATCGAGGAAACCAAATTTCAGATGCTCATAGCTTCTGAACCATTGGATGGATTTAGCCCAATAACGAATTCGGCCGAGAAATTCGGACAATTAACCTATTTTGAAAACATAAAAACTCTTTTGCAAGATAGAGACTACACGGCCGGACGGACATACTTAAGTTTGACCAAGTTTTCTCCATCACGAAGTCAAAGCCAATCGACTGAGATCATTTTCGGCTCGATATTCGAAATCTACTAAAATTGGAGCAAATCATAGCAAGCAGTTCTTCAGAAACGAAGGCCCAAAATTACATAAATTATTCATGAGTGGCCGAAAAAATTCTATGCGGAAATGAAAGTAATTGACATTTTTAATATTCCGAGATTTCATTTTTTGGCGCTCTTGTTCACCCGAACAGAGTGCCTATCAATCGCCCGAATATCTGTAATTTTGGAATATCGAGCCGAAAATGGTCTCAATCGATTGGGTTCGACTCCCCGATGAAGAATCCATGGCGAAAGTTGAGTTTGTCCGGCCGGCCGTATCCTCTCTAGCATCCAAAAGAGCTGAGCTAGAGTTTTCATGTTTTCAGAATAGGTTAATTGTCCGAATATCTCGGTCAAGTTCGTTATTGGGCCAAATCCGTCGGAAGGTTCAATAGTTATGAGCATCTGAAATTTTGTTTCCTCAATACCTACTAGAATACCCATACGATCAAGTTGATACTTGAAATATTGTTGAGGGAGGCTGCAACAAAACGGCTCGCAAATTTTCGCAGAAATCGTCATGCTAGAAAATTTTTAAAAAATTCCCAAAAAAATTTTTTTTGATCCGCACTATCTCATAAGATATTTTTCGAATTGCAATAAAAATTCACGAATATATTGAGGTGATCGATATCTATATATATACAAAGATACATCTAATAGGTGTTCGCACAAAAGAGTGTGGTGACACTTTTATACTAGGACAAAGTGCACAGTTAATCCATCCAGATCTTTCAAAATTTCATTTTATTATTGCATTGACAAAAATATAGTCATTCACAACATTACTGCGTAGGAAATCAATATTTTCAAAACACTCATAACTTTATAATGTTGTACGTTGCGTAAATTTTATTCAATTTATTCAATATGAATTTTAGTATTTCGGTTAGGTTTGTTAAAACCAAATCGAATATTCAAATATTATTCATATCTGCAAGAGAGATCGTTTGGGTATACAGGATCATATGATATTTCGAGTTCTTAAAACATCTAAACGACTTTATTTCAACACCTCATTTATTGTTCATTAAAAGACACTCATGGTATAAGGATCATGCAAGAATTACCAAAATTAAAGCAGGCCCTGGAATGAAGTGCACACTCCTCGCTTTCTCACATTAAGATTACAAAGAGTCATTATATATTATTGGACTTTCAATTCTTGATAAAAATAAACAACTACTATGGTTATATTCATATAAATAAAACCTAATGATTTCTCAATATTCAATTTTCACCTAGTTCGTTAGTAATGAAAAGTTAACCCAATTTTGAATTTTCTTCAACACTGAGGTTTTAACACAATTGTTTCGATTTGCAATCAAAGGAAGTGACTTATTTTAAGTAGATATGATAAAAAAAACTGAACAAGTTTCTGAAAAATAAATAATAATGAAGGAATAGAACAAATGGTTCAGCACTACTAGAAACTTGAAGAAACCCTGCCAAAATAAGAATTATTTTTTCCTCTATTAGTTTATTCATCAACGATCCTAAGATGTAATATTAAGTATCAGTCTAATTCTTTACGTATACGTGTACATTGAATTCATGTCATCAATGATTTCACATGAATTCAACATTGGTAAGAAAGGTTAATGTTTCATTTATTTGCAGCCGATAACCAAATAATATCATTTTTACTGAATCAGATTCCAGGATATTATGATATTAAAATGACTTCTTGTTCATTATTATCTGAGTATATTACAGTTATACACCTCAATCTTTTTTGAAATTAATAAATAAATTTGATTAAGAGTTCGATATTCGTTTTGACCTTTGAATCGAACGAGGCGGTAAATCAATTTCGTAACCATAAATAAATTAGAGAAAATTTCCTTAATTCAATGATTGGCTGAACCTATTGAAGGTTAGCTAGAATTTTTCATCCTCATATCTTATTTGTAATAGTGAAAATTAAGATTAGTAATAAGTAAGTAGCTTTCACTAATTATTTAATTTCTTTCCCATAAGACACATTGCTGTAATGGATTATCCATGGTGTAGAAGTTTCATCTAGTTGAATGAATCTGGATTCTTCGTCTCCATCACATATTCCCAATTGAAAATTGGAACGCTAATGCTATTTTGTATTTTTATGATGAGTGGCTTGCAATTCAAGGCAATATATTTTATTTGAACAAGCCAAGATATTTCAATATCTCTTCGAGGTTAGCAGCATAATGGTAATGATTTCACTTTGACTGGTTTCTTCATTGAATTCTTTTAAGCAGTACTGAAAAATATTTCTTTATGAATTGCATTCATTATACTGAATAAGATTACAGTTTCATGTTTGAGTCAGAAATTGATTAAATCGCAAAATTAGATATAACCAATTTAATGTCGATTCAATAATTATGTCCTTTTAAACATTACACTATCGTGAAAATAAATTATGCAATCGTTTTTGATTGGAATGAAAGGCCTCACAAAATTACGACGCTGTCATTAAATGAACATTTTCCTTATTTAGTTTCGTTTCAAACTTTCGTAAGGCTTCTTCTATTCCTGGTTTTACTAGATTCAGACCAACAATCACTGATTACAGATTTCAATAGTATAAAATTATTTCAGGTGTTACTCAATAACGTAGCAGACATAAAAATTAACTTTCCCTGTAAGTGAATGTGATGTAAGTATGGAGTCGCTTGCATCAGATTAGATAAAAAATTATTCACTCGAAGAAATACTTGACGACCGAATAATTATGAGTACATGTCACGGAGGTATTATTCATTTGGTTGTCTCGTCAGTATGAAACATCCGATATATATATAGGGTGTCCCCAGATGAGACGAAAAACATTTCAATGGATGACAGAAATCAACTAGTCAATTCCGAAAAAATTCTTTTGTTTCTTAGAGTCAAAATTGTTAATTTACAGTGTATTTTTAAAATTTTCAGACTAGATTTTTGGTTTTGGTTGGGTCATATAATCATATGAACTCTTTATCTTAAAATTACTCAAAGATTCACGCTCAAGTTAGTACGAGTACCAAATGACACCCCGTATAGTCCATTTCAATAAATAAAAATAATTTAAAGAGCAATGACGTAAGTCAGAAGGCTTTTGTTCTCTTGATGGCTACTTATGATTGAGTAATCAAACCATAACAAATCTAAAAGCACTATGTTCAGGTAAAAAAGCTTTTCCCTTACTCTAGAACAATGTGATACAAAAATAAAACTCACGGTGAAAGAACAAACCATTATCCCAAATCAAGAATTACTACCCATAGTTTTCCCTAAGTTTTATTCGAAGCATACATTCCCTTCTCCGGAAAACCTACGTCAGTGCTATTCGAAATTTCGACAAAGTACAATATTTCACTGTAATGAACCTTTTCCATTAATTTTCGCCCATCTGACACTTATGTGATAATAATTATATCTTTAGGTAGAAGAAAGCTACAACAATGAAATTTGCGAATGGGAGAGATATGATTAACGTCCATATGCATAAATTTCTGTTTAAATAAGTCCAATATCTTATGAGGTATAAAGTATTGAGAAATTTTTCTTTTTGAATTTTTAAAAAATATTCTAGCCTATCAATTTTTGCGGAATGTTGCAAGCCTATTTGTTTTAATCCAATTCAGATGTCCTTCAAGTTACAACTTGATCCGATGGATAATCTAGGAGTTATAAATGAAATCAATGTTTATATGCTTATAACTCCTGAATCATTGGACAGAATCAATTTTGACCACGCATTCTTCATCGGCGAGTCCTTACGAAACGTTTGGTACCACTTTCACCCAAATATTCGAAAAACATAGACATTTGGGCAAATCAATAAGCACTTTGTTCAGGTGAACAACAGCGCCAATAAAAAAGACAAAATGGTGAAATATTTCTTATGACTTTTATGATTATAATTAACGATTTACCCAGTTTATGTAATCCATTCAATATGTTCCATTTACAGCCTTCCGATTGGAGGACTTCAGTTGTGGACGTGATGATGCAGATCTTAACACTTGTCTAGAGAATTCTTTAGAAAAGGTCCGACCGTATTTAATTGAGGGAATCAAAGAACTGAACATTCCACCAATTGACCCATTCGTGCTTCCCTATGCTTCGGTTAACAGGACAATCAGTGAATTGGTCAGCATATATTCTGTTCTCAAGAATGCAAGAACCTTAGGATTAGGAAATTACGTCGTAGATAATGTAAAGTAAGTTAACTTCATGAGCTATAGGGAGTATAAGGGGAACTTGCGGCAGATATTCAAGTTTATATTGTACTATTTCGAAACTATTTCATCCTACGAAGATACTAGGCAGAGAGCATTTTCAATACATATGGTTCGGTAATATTTCAATTTATTTTTGATGAAAGACTGCCAAATTGGATCGGGATTTCTAAGCAAGACAGCAAAATTTGGAACAAATGCCACCTCAGTTTCTGGACAATATATTGTTGGCTACAATACAGGCGTGGATTAACTCAACCACAGTGCCTCGATGAACAAGTTTTGGTGATGAAGCTCCATCAAGGACCAGTATTTAGCGATGGTATGGTGAATTCAACCGAGGTGGTAGTTCACTGCAAGACGAATTTCGTTCCGAAAACCCTTGATGCTGTGCGCCAACTGATATTACAACATCGTCATGTGACCTATCGTGGGATAGAAACAACTTTAGGCATTAGTGGGACTAACATACATTCAATATTGGATCCTAACATTTTATCAATCGCTCAGTCAATTGGTCGAAAGAAATGCTCCAAAAATACGATTGTGGTGCTTTGAAGCACATCTATTACATCGTAACAGGTGATGAATCGTAGATTTGCGTGTATGAGCACCACAGTAAATAGCAGTCGTTTGTATGGGTGTTTCAAGATGAGCCAAATTCACAAAAAGTTACTCGGGCACTTCCAAGCAACTGGTCGCTTGAACGCAGAACAGTCAATTCTAACTGGTACACAACCAATTGTTTGTCCGCTGTCTTCCAAGAAATCAGGAAAACCAACCGCCGAAGACAGATCACCCTTTACCACGACAATGCGTGCTCTCACACATCGGCTCAAACAACTGCATTCTTGAGCACTCAAAACATCGATTTGATTGGTCATCCGTCGTATAGATCTGGCTTGGCACTGAATGACTTGTTTTTATTCCCGTACGTATAAAATAAAATGGGAAGTCAACGTTTTTCGACACCTGAAGAAGTGGTTGATGCGTTCAGAATGCATGTTTTTGAGATTGAGTGGCAAAAGTGCTTCGACAATTGGTTCAAACGCATGTAAAAATGTATAGATCCTGAAGAGGGATATTTCGAAAAACAATAAAGCGATTGTCGACGATTAATATTTGTTTACATCCTCTAATTCAGAAATATAAAAGGCTACCCTCGTAACTATATAAGAGTCGAATCTGAGGCTTTTGTAAAAGTACGGTAGTCTATGAGTAGAAGATTCAAAGTTCTTCAAGAAATCCTGAAATAATCTAAGGCAGATCCTTCTGAGTATTTCCTTCTCATTCACCTCACAACATAAATTCAAGAATTTAATTATGTAGGTTAGAGAATTGTTGCACTGCTCTTTCAGAATTTCTGAGAATTTTTTTGTTCAATTGAAACAAGGGAACACAATTGTGGACTTCGTAGGATATCAATATGTTATTCAAACGACATTAATCTCAGTTATTATTCGATTGACATTATAGTAGGTCAATTCCTAATAAAATTTTTTCAGTTCCTGTAGATAGCCCATCCACTACCAAGTTCAATTTTTTTAAAGAAATTCGTTTACATTTCCTTCACTGACTGAGAACGGTGGGAGGAAATTAATCATAATTTTCAGGTTTATTACCAAGGGTTAGGTTAAAAAATTTCACTTCCTGAAATAAACCATTCGAATTGCCCGAGAACATTCGTTTCTTCCGTTCGGGCGTTGTATTGGTACCTAATTATTATCTACAATTCAAATAGTCCAACAAATATAACACCATCATGGGAATGAACCATATTTTTGTAATAAGAATTCATTTCAATTACAACACGATCAAACTTTTCAATAGTTGACTGCGAGGTTGGGCTCCTATGTTCTGCAGGTTCGTACTTTCCAGAAAACTGAATATGAATTAAGTTTAGCCGTAAAGATTTGTCTCTCCATAGGAAAGAATAGATACTTTTAATATTTGCTCTACTAGTTGACCTGGAAATGGGCGAATAAAAATGCTGCAGTTGACACTTTTGGCATTGTATATCCACCAGAAAACTTCTCCGATACCCTCATATTTAAATGAATTTCATTGAAAATATGACAATTGCAATAATCATGTTCCGAAATTCTGAGTTGCACTGATATAAATCCAAAATATCTAGTATTTGCGTATTTGTTTAAATAATCTCTACCTCTGTTTTTTGAATAATAACATTTTATGAGTTCACTCAGTCGGAATTATATATTGTGTTATATGATAATAGAACTGGTTACCTATAAGATGAATCGAATATATTTTCGAGCTTTTTGAATTACCAAATACAAATATCAAATTATCTATAATTTTCAGAATCGATATTCCAAACCAAACTTTGGAACTCAGATACACCTTACCATGGTCATATCTTGAAATGGAGTATGATGTGAGTGGTCAATTACTACAAATTCCCCTTCAGAGCAAAGGATTCTTCAAAGGAAATTTCAGTAAGTAGTGAAATACTTTGAGATTGTTAACTAGACATAATATCAATTTTTGTGTTAGAGGTGCTACACATTTCTTAGTTTCAGTTGATAGTTGAATATAGCAGTATATGCTGGTCAGTTATGGCATGTTTATTACATCATAAACCAATTCGAGACAAACATACTGATATTGTTAGCAAACACACTGTCTTAGTGTTTTATTTTATCTGCAAATATTTGTGCAATAGCCACCTCCACGAAGTGGGTGTGGAATAGCCTGGGCGGCAGAAGGAAAACTAAACTTGACATCATTTATTGAAGAGAAAACATCCTCAGACACGTTTCAGTACTCAGCATGGCCGATATAAAAAGTGACTATAGGCTAATCAGAGCTCAATTTCCTCTATTTCAGTAAATACCAATCAAAACAGAGTGAAGATGATGCTAGAAGTGCCCTGACAAACAAACTGAAAAAATGTTAAGTAGGCAAAAGTGTTTCAAAGAACTCTCAGGGCTTAGCTCACTCCGATAACCTAACCACCAATGTACACTATTTGATCAAAATCATGAGCAGTTGAAAGGTCAACTCTATCAAAACAGCGATCGTAAGAATTTTTAGTTGACACTCGAGCCTCTCACCAGCAACAATTAAAAAGAGGTGAAACAGAGTCATTCGTCTCTGAAGAGTTGATGAAAAAGATGGAGAAAACTAAACGTAAAGATCACCTTAATAAAATAATATTGCATATGCAGTAATCTATCGGTGAGAATAAGAACCTTATATCATTTATGAAGAGTCTGTACATCAAAAGAGGTACAGTACACAACTATATATACTATATAAATAGTCTGATTTAAGGATATGTGACTCATACTCTTTAACTCTTTTTCCATTGAATACTACCAATGTCATAATGTATGAAATGTGAATGACAAGACTGGCCGGAAAGCCTTCCATCTATGTGCCTTATGTAATAAGCAAGTCGGATTTTGTAGTGCTTTCAACACAGAGGGCATTTCTCTGAAGCTAGGTGCCGAAGAGCAATTAAAACCTTATTCATCTGTTCCTGACTTAGCAAATTATTGTAGGGCATTTGGTCCGAGGAACAATGAATATAAATGCCTTCCTTTATTTAACGCAAAATGACAACTGAAAGAAACTGACGCTATTCATCGAAAGGGTGCTTAAAAAGGAATTTTGCATCTCCGTAATTATTCTCTCTTGTACTGGAGTTCGTAACGGAAAAAGGTGAATCTGCAGACTGAAGGAATCAACATAAATAGAATTGTTGCTCTGTGAGTGAAAATGTGGATAAAGATATCTAATACTTTGGATGATTTTTTTTCCTCAGGGTGGTCGAATTATTCTTGAGATTACAGTCAAGACTCATTTGCGTACTAATAACCTTTTAATTCTGTCTATGTGTTTTACACTTGGAGTTTCTGTCGCACCGTTAAAAGTTTTTTATATATACTCAAGGATTTCATTCGGATATATTCATATTCGAGAAGCTCCCCATGTCTCATTAAATTTTAATTTTTTCAGCAAATACACAGATGTTTGTCAGGTCCACTATAGAAAGCTATGAGCGTGATGGTGAAACATACTTTAGGATCCATAAAATGACAGTAAAAGGCCAAGTTGGCGACGGATGGGTAAAGATGACAGCGAAAAACCCAGAGCTGCAATTTGGAGGTAATATAAACAGTTTTTATTCCTCTAGTTCAGGAATTCAGAATTTATGGCGTTCATTAAGGGTTCATTCAAGTACATTGAAAAATCGTGGAATGAATTTGGTAGGATTGTTTGAGAATCTATATCTGCTTTAAATGGATTAAGAAAAACCATCGAGTAGAATAGTCAAGACATTGGTACGCGATTTCAATCAAATTTTGACAATACTGATTATATAAATAATGGCCGTCAAATTCCACTAATATGCTCAAAGTATTCTTTACGAGTGTTCAATAACTAATAATTAATTTGCTAGAAAGTTCACAAAATTTTAATCTATTTCTTCTGCCATAATGGTGCTATTTTTATGTTAATCAAGTGGTGGCATTTTCTTCTTTGACTTCTTGAGTATAGCATAACACAACTCAAAAGACAATTTCAACGTCTTATTCTTATATCTGTTTTTTATGTAATAGTTAGATTTTTATACCCATCGTTCTGGGGGTCATATGATATGAGGAGGTTCAGAGGACTTGATTCCCTATTGTTTCACGTCCTAGTCGTTGTCGAGATCAGAAGGATTTAGCTTCACGTCATGAGAAAATAATTATGTATAATTATCTGAGCTTCATCTAGCAGTGCCTCCACCAAATTTCAATCGACAGCTTTGCAAGAGATTTTCTGTCTCCATTGTGATAGAGTTTCAAAACTGGATATGATGTGGATGACTATTCCTCATTATTTGGTAAATATAATAATTACCACCAATGATCCACATGTTATTAATGCGTCTCCTGAGATGGCAATGAACTTCGAAAGGATTTTATGCTTATGAATTATTATTCCCTATCAGAAATGCCTAACCATCGCTGAATCTTAATTTAATTCCAGAACCCCAACTACAAGATCTTGGCAATTAAATGAGAACTTCGCGCCTTGTTTCGATGTGTTATCTGCCCTATTCTTTCCTAGAATGACCTTATATCTGGGCAACCGTTTGAAAATTATTCGCAAGACCTGCGGAATTTCCTAAGCGGGTTGTATATAAGATATTTTATGGTGGTTAGGCTATCAGACTTATTTTTTTGATTGCTGCTCAAGTCATATCGGCGTTTCTATACCCATAATTCATCAGATCGTCATCAGTCGTCCATTGTGCTGTAGTGTAGATCAATATTGTGTGGTATCGATTTGTAATCAGCTAATATACAGGATGGCCATTTGAAAACAAAACAGACGAGATAAGTTTTTTCGATAATAATGCTTGGACAGGTCGATTTCTGTTTGGAGAGGGACAACTTAAGATGTAGGTTACGGACAGATAGCGCTTCAACCCTTGCTACTACAACCCTCACCCCCAAATTTTGAATAGGGAAGATCGGGTGAGTGATACCTCATTTGGAAGGCATTTTTATACCGATTTCAGCACAGTAATTGTTTTTTCATTCTATGCATTAGTTCTCGAAATATTCATGCGTTAGTTAATTTTATCACTTAAATTAATTTTTTGCGAATAATTGACATTTCGTGCTTCCGAAACACCAAAATTTCCGTACTTGTATTTGAAATTGCAAAACATCTACCACTGGGCAAATGAAGTCATACCGTACGTGTTAATGCTACTAGGGTCAGATGTTCGACTAGCTGTTTTATTCACTGAAATCATTTTCCAACTGTACGGTATCAGAACGATTTGAAGTATTGATCTAAGAAATAGAACTTCTCAAAGTAAAGTAAATAATTTATTAAAAACTCACATCAATTAATTAAATATTCAAATTGTTCACCATTACCTTCTATACAATGGAATAAGTTTTGTTCGAAACGATGGCGCACATTTTGCAGTATTTCTGAAGTGATTTGACGACATTCGTTCACTATACGTCTTCTTAAATCTTCTATGGAATCGGGCTGTGTAGAGTAAATTTTACTCTTCAAGTGGCCCCAAAGAAAGAAATCTAGTGGTGACAGATCTGGCGATCTGGCTGGCCATTCAGTGGAATCCCTTCTTCTAAACCACCGTTTTGGAAATCTTTGATCCAGATATGCTCGAACTGGTAAGGCGTAGTGTGGGGGAGCTCCATCCTGCTGAAACACAATCTGATCTTCCACATAATTTCCAGCATTGTTTTCAATAATTTTCGTCAAAATTGGACCAATGTGATTTTCCAATAAGTCCAAATACATATCTCCAGTAAGATTACCAGGTAAAAAGACCGGGCCAACAATGTTGTCACCAAATATTCCAGCCCAAAAATTGAGTTTTTCTGGTTGTTAAGTATAAACTTCGTGGAACAATCTCGGATTAGCATCGGCCGTTTCGAAAGAACGAACACTCATCGGAGAAACAAACATTGTACAGGTAATTGGGATTAGCAGTTACTCGTTCACTTATTGTATCACAAAATTCAACACGACGGTCAAAATCATTTCGTTTAGTGCGTGTGAAAGATGGATTTTATAAGGATGGAAATCATGATGCTTCAAAATATTTGCAATTCGAGTTCGTGTAAAACCAGATTCATGTGCTAGCTGCCTCGTACTCGTCATTGGATTTAGAGCAATCTGTCCAAGAACAGCTACTTCAGCTGCTTCATTTCTTTCCATCTTTCTATTTCAATTAGCCACGGACCCGGTTTCTTGAAACTGTGACTCTAATTCCAAAACATACTTCCCATTAACATGTTTATCTAAATGTCGTTGATTGAAGAATTCTGCGGTTCTATTCGCACATTGATTATTTGCAAAAAAAAGTGAAATTATTTCCACCCGATCTGCAATTGAATAAACCATGTCGAACATTGAATTAGAACACATACAAGTCTCGACTCAAAACTAAGAATAATTCACATGTCAAAGAACCAGTAAACCGACTTAATGATCTTGTCGTAATAAATAAAAAATTATCGATTCTCTCTTTTTTTAAAAGATATGAATTTAATAATCAATAAAATGAAAACATATTTAAGCCAACTGAGAAAACACTTCATAATCAAGTCGGAAATCGTTTCACGAATTGGGACTGTAATATTTCTGTGACATCATTAATGATTTGATTTTCTTACCTGGTAATCTGATTAGAGATATGTACATATTTGGACTTTTTGAAGATTTCTATCGATCAAGTGTTACGGCATGTTATTGGAACTACTGCATATCATATCGAAGATAAGTTAGATTGAGTTTCAGCAAGATTGAGCTTCTTCGCAATACGCTACGCAGTGGGTTGAAGGAAGGATGCCACAGTCATGGTTGTTTTGAAGCTCAAAATGTCGATTTTTCACAAAAAAACACTACAAGTGCCATGAAAACACCACTTCATTTTCAAATATTTAGTTGAGAATATTTCGAGAACTAATGCATAAAATGAGAAAACAATTACTGTGCTGAAATCAGTATAAAAATACCTTTCAAGTGAGGTACCATTCACCCCATCTTCCCTAATCAAAATTTGGGGGTGAGGGTTGTAGTAGCAAGGGTTGAAGCGCTATGCGTCCGTAAATTACATCTTAAGTTGTCCCCCTCGAAACAGAAATCGACATGTCCGAGCATTTCTATCGAAAAAATGTATTTCGTCTGTAATCTCGTCTGTTTAGTTTTCAAATGGCCACCCTGTATAATATTCTTCACTACCATATAACTATTTAAATAGAAATCAGCCCATTCGATGAGGATGCATTAGGTAATCATGATTGAACATAACCGCAGAGATGGCTCTGCATTTGTGTTAGATGCTGCGCATTAAGCTTTTCAAACATTGATATTAAAAAGTGCTCACTCATTACCAGTATATAGGGTTATTCTCGACGATAGCCTATTAGACTTTTGTGAAAAATATATCAGAATTTTGTGCTGACAATGCTCATGTTGTGCTTAAAACAATGAACCACCGGTTCTACTGAGAGTTGATTACTAGTAGTCTACCTATATTTTCTCATTTCGTATGGGACACTTAGTATATTCAGTTAGTTGAATAGCTTCTTTGATGACAATTTTTTGAAATGGCTAAAACTGGTTAAAGCTCGAAGATAATCGGATTCATACATTTTTTTTTATATTCCTACAGAAAAGGTGTTTTCCAAAAATACCATTTCATTTTCGAATCTGCCAATACGTTGTATCATAATAATCGAATTCCATTTCGTTTGCATAAAAAAGACATAATCAGAAAATTTTAAAGTCAGTCGTTATGTAACAAACATTTGAAGGAGCGGTTTTCGTTTTTTATGACTTGACTCTTTTTCTTGTACGTAAGTCAAAGCTGCACTTTTTAATTTCCATTTGATCTGAACGATTTTATTATGACCTATAAGGACTTACCAGATGAAACATCGGAATTTTTAAAAGAGATAACGAAACTAGGGTAAAATTGGCAGGATCAATACCACTATTGGACGATGTACTCATTTATGTTTCAATCGATAAAGTGTTAAGATGTGTTAATTGATAATAAAACAATTCTTTCAGCTGATTTGATTGCAAACGCCTTCAATGCCGATCCCAGAGCTATTCTGGATGCAGTGAATCCGATCTTTGTTGAATTCGCCGGTGACCTCTTCAAAGCTGTGGGAAATCAAGTATTAGCCAGGATTCCAGCCAGTAAATTATTAAGTTAAATGGTACAAAATTTTATTTAAGAGTTTATATATAGAGTAATTATTTTTTTAAGTATCTAACTAATTTTAAGTCGAAAGTTTTTGAATCTTATTGTGATGAATTTGACCGAATATATAGTTATATAGTATATTCTCTGAATCATGAGGATTGTTTTTGAATGTGATTTTTATTAGATCATTATCATAATAAATTGTGTCTTATATGAATTTATTTTCATGATTCCCATCAATTCATATTACTCCATAAAAAATTTCACTTAATAATTACGAACTTGAGAGATATTGCTAAACCACATAATCAAGAGAATATAATCCGCTTGAAAGATAATATAGCACTGCATAAGATAAAGATCATTAATTGTTTACATTTATATTTATATATAGTTATATTTATTTTCTCTTTATTCCTTGACCTCCAAGTTAACCAGATCGGGTGGCAAAAATATTCCTTCAAAGATGATAGCCAGGTTTGTATGGTATACTTCCCACTTTCCATTTTTGATTATATAATTGTGAATCACTCTTCTGCCGAAATATATAATCACCTGAAAGCTGCAACTTACTACATGGTTCAACTGGTGTGAAAACAGCAAACGGAGATAGCAAACTTTGACCTTGAAATCCCCGAGCACGCTCGAAAGATTTCTCGGAGAACGATGCAAAAAATTTTATTTTTGCCGAAACATTTGATCGATTTCAATTCTTATGTCTGTATTGAGGACAAAAAGGACACTCCAAGAGTATATAGGGCATTATCCTACACTTACGAGGTGTCGAAGGGGGCTCAAAAAGTGACAAAATTTGCGATTTCTCAAAAACTGTACATAGGATCGCGATCAAATTTAGTAGTGATACAGAACCCATAGCAACCAGGATCCTCACATACGGCATGTACTTACACCTAGAGGGGGTCGAAGGGGGGCACAAAAAGTGACAATTTTGCGATTTCTGAAAAACTGCACATAGGATCGCGATCAAATTTGGAATTAATATTGAGGATCCATAACAACCAGGATCTGCACATACCGCATGTACTTACACCTAAAGGGGGGCGAAGGGGGCACTAAAAGTAACAATTTTGCGATTTCTCAAAAGCTGAACATAGGATCGCGATCAAATTTAGTAGTAATATTGAGAATCCATAGCAAGCAGGATCTGCACATACGGCATGTACTTACACCTAAAGTGGGTCGAAAGGGGGCTCAAAAAGTGACAATTTCCTCAAAAACTGTACAAAGGATCGCGATTCGGTGTCAAGTCAGGACTATACGGCGGATGACTCATCAAAGCAATATTTTGAGTGCTTTAAAATGTAGTTGTTTGAGCCGATATGTGAGAGCTAGCATTGTCGTGGTGAAGGGTGATCCGTCTTCGGCGGTTGGTTTTCTTGATTTCTTGGAAGACAACTG
Source organism: Micraspis discolor (assembly GCA_030674115.1). Taxonomy (NCBI): domain Eukaryota; kingdom Metazoa; phylum Arthropoda; class Insecta; order Coleoptera; family Coccinellidae; genus Micraspis; species Micraspis discolor. The sequence goes on along the minus strand of JARTUT010001345.1, from coordinate 198,420 downwards.
GCAAACAAATGGTTATGTGACACTTAGAATTGACTGTTCTGCGTTGTTCTAGTGGTATGATTGTAACATGTCCAGTTTTTCCGAAAAAACTGGCGACCATTTACTTGGAAGTGCATCGTGCGCGAACAACTTTTGTTGGATTCGACTCATCATGAAACGCCCATACAGTCGTTTGCTGTTTACTTTCAGGCTCATATGCTTAAATCCACGATTCATCACCTGTCACGATGTCATTGACATCCTGCAGTACCGCGATCGTAGTTTTGGAGCATTTGCATCGACCAAACAACACGAGCTTTTCTTGAGCGATTGACGAATTGTGTGAGATCCAATGGAACAAATTTTTTTGAGGGTCACTAATACCTAAGGTTGTCTCAATGTTACGATAGGTTACATGACGATGGCATGCAATATCAGTTGGCGCACAGCATCAATGTTATTCGGAACAATAATTGATTTTAGACGACCTTCACGAAATTCATCTCGAAGTGAACGACGACCTTAGTTGAATTCACCATACCATCGATAAACACTGGTCCTTGATTGAGCTTCATCGAAGCACTGATGTTGAGTTAATCCACGTCGAATGTTGTAAAAAATAATCACACGATAATGTTCACGATTTAATTCTATTTTTTGGGCGAGATGAATGTTTCAAGTTACTGTAAACAACACAAATAGCGCTCGTATGTCAAAACGTTCTAACTTCGTATAAAAATGTATCAAAAATGTCAAGCTTCACGATAGATCTGTCAGTTGGCAGATTGCAAGACCAGGGTTGTCCAATTCCGAAAAATAAAAGGCAACCCTCGTACATTTACGTTATTCTAAATGGATTGAGTCTCGGATTGAGTACTACATATCATACATACCAAGTTTATCCCGAACAAATTTGAAATTTTGTACAGTATTCCCAATTTGTTTCCTTTTGTCATATATCGAATACCATCAAATATTCTTGAAGAAGAGTAATCAATATTTACCTTTTATCCTCTGTAATTTAAATATGCTGGGTCACGTTCACATAATTATATTTTCTATGACCCTCAAAAACGATAATCCCAATATATTAAAAACAATAAGGAATATTTCTGTGGTAATCCACAGAAGGAGATCGAAAAACTTTGGGTCGGCGAGGGGTTCAGAAATGCGATATTTCGAGGTAGAAAGGGGAAGGCGATCTCGCGAGCGAAGCAAGCACCGTAAAGTTCATGAGACGGACTTTCGTTAAGTGCATTTCACATGCCTATACGACCACGCTAACATTTTCAAAAAAATTATCTAAAACACCGATTTCCCGGTTTTTCGCGAAAGATGGTCCGGTAAAATTGAAAAAGGCTTTTTTCACGGACACGATCAGGAAAAGCCGTTTTCATATGTGTACTCCCCGAGAATCGGTCGTTTGGATAGGGCTATTCGTATCTTCCAATCGCAATTAAAAATATTCTAAATTAATTGCTGAAAATAGCTTACTTCGGCTCAAACACAAATTTCCAGATCATCAGTCACGTCCGACGTTCACAGAACATTGTCACATAATTTCAATCACAATTTTAATACATACTCCGTATAATATTTTGAAAATTTTTCAATTCATACGATTCGTAAGAGCCCTGGTGAGGTATATTCTTATAGTTTAACAGTCTACGATATGTTTTTAAGAAATTCAAAAATTTACCCAGCATAGAATCAGTTTGGCTATCCCTATCTAATTCATTTCACCCCTGTCAATTCCTACACTGAAATGACAATTGTCGTTGACATTTTAATCTTATGTATTGTAATCGCAACCAAACAATAATCAAATCAAAATGAATATTTCGCAGGTAGGGATTTGCAGATAGCAGATAATACTTTATTCGGGTTGTACATTTCATTTTACACTCCACAAAGAAACGACCGTGTAAAATTCATCGTGCTTGCTTGTATTTATTTATATAAATTATTTATATAAATGAATCTATCAGAATATGACTACCTATATTCATCATTCGTAATCAATGGATATTTTCATAAAAACCTTTTTGCAGGTGGGATTTCCTCACATATAGTGTAATCTTTCTTTTAATTCAGTTCAAACGGCCTCAGAAATCACAGAGAAACGAACTATATTTCTAAAATAGTGGTTTTAAAATTCCATTCCTTAAATTTTTATCTAACGTAATCTTGACATTTCTGTTTCGTTCGGGCAGTAGAAACCCATTTTCATATCCAAGTAGAGTAATAAGACCGAAATTTTCCGTTTTTAAAGTCGAGAATTATGCCATTCTGTCACAATTTCACGAAGAAACCCGAACGGGTTTCGAGATGAATCGTCTTGAAAACATAGACCTTGCATGGCAATTGTATAGAAGCACAGAATAAATCCATTCCACTCGGTTTATGCGGGAACAACTGGAAATTGAGTAGCCTCTATTTATCTGCACATCTTTAGAGCTTTATCGAATAATAATAATTTTTTTATTCAACTTTAGTAAAATTCACGGAGGGTGAATCGATGCTGGAGTTGAATTAATATTATTTCGGTTTTTTTTTTTGGAGAAAGCACCCACTGCGAATCAATTATATAGAGGGTGTCCCATATGCGTTGCATATTATTAACAAATACTTTCCATCGAGTTATTTCGGCTGTTTCTGCTTACGGGTTCTTAATTCGATAAAATGTTTTCGATTCATATACAGGGTGTCACATCTGAGTTGCGCATTCCTAGCGCTGACTTTCACCAGTTTTCCTCAAGTTTTCGTGTTTTTCCGCGTACGGAAGCTAATTTCAATAAAATGTCATACAGGGTGTGCGATTTATATGTTCTTTTGGTGTTTCTTGCGCTCTTTCGGTTTTTTTGTGCTCCTTCGGGGTTTTTTGGGTTCCTTTGGATTTTTGCGTTCTTTCGTGTTACTTCGGGTTAATTCGTGTTTTTCGCGTTCTTTCGTGTTCCATCGGGTTCTTTCGTGTTTCTTCCACTTCTTTCATGTTTTTTCGCTCTCGACGGGGTTTTTTGCGTTCCTTCGAGTTTTTTCGGGTTCCTTTGCGCTTTTTGCGATCTTTCGTGTTTCTCTGCGTTCTTTCGTGTTACTTCGCGTTCTTTCGTATTTCTTCGGGTTCTTTCGTGTTATTTCGCGTTTCTTCGTGTTTCTTCCAGTTGTTTCATGTTTTTTCTCTTTCGACGGATTTTTTTTGCGTTCCTTCGGGTTTTCTTGGGTTCCTTTGGGATTTTTGTGTTCTTTCGTATTTCTTCCCGATTTTTTGTGTTTCTTCGCTTTCTTTCGTGTTTCTTCGCCTTCTTTCGTGTTTCTTCGGGTCCTTTCGTGTTTTCTCGGGTTCTTTCGTGTTTTTTCGCGTTCTTTCGTGTATCTTCGCGTTCTTTCGTGTTTCTTCCAGTTCTTTCGTGTTTTTCTGCTTTCAACGGTTTTTTTTGCGTTCCTTCGAGTCTTTTTGGGTTCCTTTGGGCTTTTGCGTTCTTTCGTATTTCTTTGCTTTCAACGGATTTTTGCCGTGTTTCGTGTTTCTGTGCGCTTTATTGATCTATGGGCCTCATTTATCTATGGTCTATATTGATCTATGGGCTTATGGATCTACTGGCCTATATTGATTTACGGGCCTCATTTAACTATGGTTTATATTGATCTATGGGCTTATGGATCTACTGGCCTATATTGATCTACGGACTTTTTGATCTACAGGCTTATGGATCAACTGGCTTACTAGTCCCAATATATTAAAAACAATAAGGAATATTTCTGTGGTAATCCACAGAAGGAGATCGAAAAACTTTGGGTCGGCGAGGGGTTCAGAAATGCGATATTTCGAGGTAGAAAGGGGAAGGCGATCTCGCGAGCGAAGCGAGCACCGTAAAGTTCATGAGACGGACTTTCGTTAGGTGCATTTCACATGCCTATACGACCACGCTAACATTTTCAAAAAAATTATCTAAAACACCGATTTCCCGGTTTTTCGCGAAAGATGGTCCGGTAAAATTGAAAAAGGCTTTTTCCACTGACGCGATCAGGAAAAGCCGTTTTCATATGTGTCTTCCCCGAGAATCGGACCTTTGGATAAAGCTATTCATATCTTCCATTCGAAAGTAAAAATATTTTAAATTAATTGCTGAAAATAGCTTACTTCGGCTCAAACACAAATTTCCAGATCATCAGTCACGTCCGACTTTCACAGAACATTGTCACATATTTTCCATTACAATTTTAATCCATACTCCGTATAATATTTTGAAAATTCTTCAATTCATACGATTCGTAAGAACCCTGGTGAGGTATTCTCTTATAGTTTAACAGTCTACGATGTGTATTTAAAAATTCAAAAATTTACCCAGCATAGAATCAGTTTTAGAATCCCTAGCAAATTCATTTCACCCCTGTCGATTGCTACTCTGAAATGACAATTGTCGTTGACATTCTAATCTTATGTATTGTAATCATACTTTTCTTTATTTATGTATGATTGTAATCGTAACCAAACAATAAACTAATTCAAATGGATATTTCGCAGGTAGGGATTTGCATATAGCAGATGATATTTTATTCGGGTTGTACATTTCAATTTCCACTCCAGGAAGAAACATAGGAACGACCCTGTAAAATTCATCATGCCTTCAGAACAAAAAATCCTTCTTTCACCATCAGATATATCCATCCACGCTAAGTATTCTGTCTTCATCAATTATTTCATTAAGTTCTTCCTACAATCAAGCAAAATAGTAACAGTAGTTGATCAAATATTTGCAATTCTTTTATTCCTGTTGGTTCTGCAAATTCCAAGAAAATTTAAATTTTGAATATGCAATTCAATATCTTTATCTATCAAACTTAGACTAGGTTAGATCTTTGAAATAAATATTCCTCTGATCATTAGGTAATCTATGCCAACTTCCATAATACTTCAATAAAGGGGTTCACCAAATTAATAACTTTTATTGGTGGTACATCTGAGATAGTGGTATTCCATAATTTCTGATATTTTAAGGACTAATCTAAAATTCCATAAACACTAATTTTGTTTCACTCATTTAAGTCTCACCATCTAATATCATATAAGATTTTCTTTTATACTCAAGAGTCTAAGCTGTTTCTATCATATTTTATATATTTCTATCCGCTAAAATGTCCCATTATACTTCAATTGAATGATAGATGACTGTTTGGTCTCTCCATCAAGTTTTTACAAATACAAGGATTAATATTGTCTCTAATATTTGTAAAAATGAAGGTCATTATAACTAACTCTATTATACTATCTAAGGTTTCTAAAAAAATGAACCTACAAGGATAAATATGACTTCTAATATTCTGTAAAACTGAAGGTAATATTTCATTATTCACATTTAACTTCCTTACATATTAAACTCTTAAATCATACAAATCCTCAATATGCATGAAAAAAACCATTTACCTGGATTTGAAGTTACTCACATACCTACTTTTCATAATTTATAGTCCTTGGATTTGCAGATAATCATTCATTCAGGTTATTTCAGTTGTCATTACAGAAGGAAACATAGCAAGGACCCTGTGAAATTAATTGTGATCTTAAAAAAGGGAAAAATCTTTTTTTTGCCATTAGACTCATTGGTTCCAGGCTTAGAATTCTGCCTTTGGCAGTTTACGTCATCACATTCTTCCCATAATCAAGCAAAACAGTTGCTCAAAGATTCCATCGCTTTGCAATTTTTTCAGACTGTTACACACATTTCATTATATACTCTTTCTGAAGTCACTAATTTTGTTTCACTCATGATTCTCACTATCACTTAAGATTTCCTCTTATTATTTCGATAATCTACATGCACAAAAAATTACTATGTGACCTTATCTATACTCTAAATGGCATCTTCAATCCTACAAAGCTTTACTATATATGAAAAAAAAAAAAAATAGTGTAGATAGCATATACTTTTTCATATATAATACCCTTGATAATTAAATGATCTTGCAACGATGCAAGCTAAAATTTTGTCAGAATCAAGTTACATGCTAATTCAACATCTGCAGATACTTTCCTGTTTATAGAATAAAATAGTTATTTAAACTCAAGTGTTCAAATAATCATTATCTATATAATAATTTATAATATTACAATTCAACTCCAAAAAATAATATCTTCACTACTTCAATTTATACTTCATATCTTGCAGGTTTTCATCCTAATCAAAGTAAGATAATCTAATTTTCTATTGATATATCAAAATCATTGTTTTTTTTTGCATCTACTTCCATTATTCCATTCATGTCATGGGATGAAGATAATCTGAAATAATTTCAAATGAATGAAATTTCATGGCAGTATCCCAGAGACTACTTATAATTACTGAAGGTATGGTAAGTTTCCTTGAAAGCCACGAAGGATCATTTCTCCTCAAGAGTCACAACACAAAGACAGTTCTTCAATTCCTTTGGTCTAAAACATACATTTTGAATTATTAGCATTAGATAAAAATAAAGCTTACCTGTTCCCTATGCATACGAGAACAACTGATGAAAATAATCATCATTATTCCGTACATTCAAAAACTACTTAATTCTTTTCCTTAAGAAATCGATTTTATAGAATCTGTCAAAAGCGATCATTGTTTTGATACTGATGACAGATCACGCCATAGAAGAGAGTAATTATCTACATCCCTTGCTATAAGTGAGGCGAATTTAAGAGAATGTACGGTTAAGTTTGTGCAAGTCGCGTTCCGTGTGAATATACAGGGGGTAGGAAGAATATTTTTGTTTTCTTTGGCTGGCAATTACAATTTTCTATCTGAGAAACGGGTTTATCACGAATTTTTATTCTTACTCCTCCAAATGGCATATTTTATGGTAAAGTTGCGGAAACCCTTAGTCATTAAAACGTAGTTAATATTATTTGCTTTTTTCACTCTCGCTTCTTTGAAATGTTGTGGCAAATTGAAATAACAACTTTTTTTTAGGAACACAGTGATTAATTGTTTTTTTTTTTTTTTGTAAAAATTGCTGAACTTTTGCTATCTCTCAATTCTCTTCAGCAAGAAAATATTGCTGTCGAAATTTTTCATTACTTTAAAGAGTATTTGTTGAATTATTTGTTATGAGCATTGCTCTCTGTGGATGCTTTACATTTTTCGGATTTATTCGCGTTTTTTCGAGATTTCTCTGCGTTTCTGCGAGTTTTGTTGAGGCTTTTTTTGTGCATTCAGATTTTTGCGTTCCTGGGGATTTTTCGAGTTCTTTCAGGGTTTGTTAAGTTTCTTCGAGATTTTTGCGTGCTTTCAGGTTTCTTGCCGACCATCGGGATTTTTGAGTTTCTTCGGGATTGTTTGCGTGCTTTCGGTTTTTTGAGTTTTTCCGGGATATTTGGCGTGCTTTCAGTTTTTTTTGCATTTTTCGGAATATTTTGCGTGCTTTCAGATTTTTACGTTTCTTCGGGGTTTAATATGTTCTTTTGAGTTTTTTACGTTCTATGATGTTTTATGGTTTCTTTAATGTTTCGTAGCACTCTTCAGTTTTTTCGCTTCTTGTCGTGTTTTTTGCTGAGTTTCGTGTTTTCGCGAGCTTCATTGATCTATGGGCTACATTGAGCTACCTGCCAATGGTTCTACTGGCACATGGAACAACTGATTATGGATCTACTGGCTTATGGATCTATTGGTCCATAGATCTACTGGCGCTTTTTCGTGTTTTTCGTGTTCAAATGTTTCTTCGCTTTCTTCCGTGTTGCTTAGCTTTCTTTCGAGTTTCTTTGTCTTCAACGGGTTTCATTGCTGTGTTTCGTGTTTCATTGATCTATGGTCTATATTGATCTATGGGCTTATTGAACTACTGGCTTATGGATCTACTGGCCTATAGATCTACGGGCCTATGGATCTCCTGGTTTAGTTTTCTTAAATATCAGAACAAACTTATTCACATGATTGAGTGCTTTCGTTTGGAAATTCAAATCATTCCCAATTTTCAAAATTTTGTGCAAATTAGATGAGCACACAGAAATTCAACTTCCGTTTCTCATTGAACACAAATTGCAGAAATAGATTCCTTAGAAAATTTCAAGTTATTTTGATGTAACATTTTTCAGTTTTGGTTGGAAAATTCTGTCTGAGCGGGTAAATTCGAAAAAAATATCGAAAATAGAGCTCCGCTGAAACAAGAATAACTTCGAGGTTTTTGGATGGAAAATTTTCATTTTTATGATTTTTCAAGATGAAAGATTGATGTATCCACTTTAAAAATCGAAATCGCGATTCATGATACAGGGGGTGAAAAAATCGCTTTCAATGTTAGGGATGACAAAATCGTGAAAAATCAATTTTTTCAAATTAGAAACCCATTTTTTTATGGCAGATATTGAATCTTCGTTAAAAAACAATGTGAGTGTATACATCACACCCTTGCCCTAAAGTGGATATTTTCTGAGTTATTCACAAAAAACTCTTTTTCGTCTTGAATTTTCAGCTATTTCTTTTACCTTCATTTTCAGGAACTGTTATTTGAACCATGCTGAAGATTTTTCACCCATTCTTGAAACCGACTTCAATTTACTATTAGGAGAACCATGGCAAACTCTCGCAGTTATAACTAGAGAAGATGCTCAAAGTTTTGACCGTTAATTTCTAGACATTTATTTATACGTCTCAAGAATGCTTCGTGCGTTGCTCTTCTTATTTCATCGGGAGGAAGAGATCTGCAAAAGTGTTTAAAAACCAAATTGAGTTTCAAAACTATGAATCTAAAAATCTAAACAAACCTGAACGCATTTCTGACTCGTTCTATGCAGTCCTCTTTATCAGTAAGGGGGGTTGAGTAGACAATATTTTTTATCCTACCCCAAACATAATAGTCTAAAGGAGTTAAATCGGGAGAACGTGGTGGCCAAAGATGTGGACAATTGTTCGCCAACCATCGATCTTCAAATAGCCTGTATAGGATATTTGATACATTAGTGAATTGTGTGGAGGTCCGCCATCTTGTTGATACCATAAGTCATTATGGTTCTGTACTAGCGGCTCAATTATTTGAGTCAATATGTCAGAATATCTATCTGCTAAGGGAGAACATTCTTTAAATAATGCAAACATGTGTAGTGTTCTATCTTACCAGTTAAAGTCCCATCATAAATGTGAACATCGAGAATTGCATTATTTTTGATGGCGCAAAAAACATTGAAACTCCAGGTCTCTTGAAAGTTCCATTGTCTGAAGTGGTGGTTGTTCTCTTCATCCCAATAATGACTCTTATTCCAGTCTATTCTTTGTGAATTTAGATTCATCTGTCCAAATTATACAGTCCAAAAAGTTTTCATTCTCTTGAAATCGAATCATCATAGCTTCTCCTGACGAAATCAGTTTCCTTCAAATGCTGTACCCTATTGAATTTATATGGGTGCATTTTATGTTTTTTTAATATTCTCCAAACACTCGATTGAGATACTCCCAGAGCAATCTCGGCATCTCTGAGAGAATTTTGAGGATTCACACGAAAATATGCAAGAACTGTAATTTCGTTGTTCTCATCTTCTACTACACTTTTTTCTCTGTGTATAGTTTTCTTAACGAAAGATCCGACATTTCTCAAGTTTGTCATGGTTCTGTTAATGGTATATCTCGTTGGTCTGGGTCGGTCAGGAAACCTCTCAATGAACAGTCGAATCCTTCTATCTACAACTTTATAACATTCTCCATGAAGTAGAATGAGATTTAAATAATCTTCATTGGTAAAATTAGACATAGTGATCGATTTTATAACAAAATGCTACTGAATAAAGAGGAATTCGGCAGATGTTATTTAATTATATCTATCATTAAAAAAAAAAAATGTAAAATATGCTAAGTTTTTGCATATGGTTCATAAGGAATTATTTATTTATCACTGGAGAGAAAACCGATGGCCGATTAACATGGTTTAAGTAACAGTTCCTGAAAATTTCATCTTTTTGGCGTGAAGGGAAAAGAAATAGCTGAAAATTCAAGACGAAAACCAGTTTTTTGTGAATAACTCAGAAAATATTCTCTTTAGGGCAAGGGTGTGATGCATACACTCACATTATTTTTTAACGTAGATTCAATATCTGCCATAAAAAAATGGGATTCTAATTCGAAAAAATTGATTTTTCACGATTTTGTCATCCTTAACTTTGAAAGCAATTTTTCACCCCCTGTATCATGAATCGTTGTTCGAAATTCAAACATAATCCTAAAAAATATTCATATTCGATAACATGGCAAATTCCATTCAAATTATTAAACAATCAAAAGTGGATCACGCCGAGCGAGTCGCTGACCGACCGAAATCAGCTGGCTGGCTAAAAACAATTGACGCAACAAGGGACCTAGAAGATGTCCAAATATGGCAATGTTATTGTTATCGTCATTACTCAATTTAGTATATAAGATTAGTGTGTAATCAATAAACTATCATTCACCATTAGTTTGATCAATACACCTCTTCGGCAACTGTGGAGTTAAGACATCCCTTGAACGTTCTGAATCTGGTCGTTCAGTTGCCTAAAACTTCAAGCAAGTGTTGTTTCAATTCAAAGAAACAACAATCGTGATTTCGATTTTTAAGGTGGATACATCAATCTTACATCTTGAAAAATCATAAAAATGATTGTTTTCCATCCAAAAACCTCGAAGTTATTCTTGTTTCAGCGGAGCTCTATTTTCGACTTTTTTTTCGAATTTTCCCGCTCAGAGAGAATTTTCCAACCAAAACTGAAAAATGTTAAATCAAAATAACTTGAAACTTTCTAAGAAATCTATTTCTGCAATAAAAAAATTGTGTTCTAATTTGAAAAACGGAAATTGACGTCATTTCCGGAAAAACCGGAGGTGCTCATGCCTTGAAAGTATTTTAGATTTCATCAGCTTCGTGAAATAGTAATAAGTGATGAATTTCATGAAAATACGTTCAGTAGTTTCCTGTATAAATATGGGTGGGTTTCCTCGTGAAAGACCCTGTATAGGTTACATGTTTCTTAGGTTACTGCTATCCCACAAGAACCACGAATTTGATGAAAAAATCATAAAGAGTGAAGAGTCCGATTTAAATTGATACGTTGATGAACGGAATAGTCGGTTCTGAGTCATGGAAAATCCTTGAATCTTTCTTCATCACCTTTGTCATCCATTTGAAGTGACTCTCCGGTGGACAATGTGGTCAGGAGGAATCACTGGAACTTATTTTTTCACAATGACAACTATATAATGGTAACGGCCAATGGGGAGCTATATCGTGATATGATTTGAAACGGGGAATATAGGAATTTAAGTTATTGTTCAATTCTGGTTATCAATTCATCGATAGGAAATTTGAAAGCTATGTAAGGTATTTATGAACCATAAACTGTAGTATTTATGGGACGCAAATGCCTCCATGTTTTCACTGAGTGAATTTATTGAACCGAATTATTGGGTTGAATATCTGATGACCATGTTAAATCTTTAGAAACTGTTATACAGGAATATTAGTACAATTTGTAGTACGTTTTTCGCTAGGCACTTGTCATTTCATTCGTAATAGAAAAACCGGTAATTTTAATAGATTACAATATTGACAAAATTATCGTTCAATACTTTCGTTGATAACACAGACCTACAAAAAAAAAATTTTTTGGTGCCTTGAATTTTTTAGCTGATTTCAACTATATTTTTGTTGCTGAATCTAAATATGATAGCACTTTCTCTGTATCAGCTCTAGATTTTCAGAAAATAAATAATAATAATAATAAATAAAAATAAAAGTCTGAAACTCGGAGTACCAATGGTTTGGAGAGAACCAAAAAATCACTTCGATGACTGTTATTTCTTCCTAGTAAATATTACTGCAATCAATCGAAATAACCGTAACAAGTGGACTTATGCCAATTCCAACTTTTCCGCAGCTACCAGAACTCTGTGAGGACACATGTCTCTCTGATCAGAATTCTAACACTACTGAAGGTGAACTGTGATTTTGAAACGATGTCATCAATTCCCCAATGTCTCAACTAAGATGAGTTAAATGACCTCACTAGTGATCCCAACCTGTCGAAAAAAGCTTCTGGATTACTAGCTTCCAGGTTAAAGGAAAAAAATTTAATTGCACCAGGAACGAAAATTACATTTAATCGCACAAAGCAGAAATATCTGCAACCTTTTTTCTCTGAAGAACAAAATCTTGTATTTTGCCATTCTATAAGAGAACTCCTGGTAAAAATGGGTCTTCCTGAACATTTTCCGGATTTTCCTATTTATTGACAGCTCAAAACGAAGTTTGAAATGTGTTCTTCTACATAATGGGAACAAATATGGCTCAATACCAATTGCTCACTCAACGAAAATGAAAGAGCAATATGACAACATAGCTTTGGTTTTGGAAAAAATAAAGTATCATGAACACCAATGGGTGATTTTTGTAGACTTAAAACTGTTTCGTGAGTTATTGGTTTAAATGATGACTTTTTCTGTTTTCTATAGTATATAATGAATAATATCTGTAATATCTGTGTAATATAATAAAAATTCCTTTATTAATTTGTTTCCTTAAACCATGATTACTCTTTTAGAATAGTGTAATGTATAATTCACAAAAATGTTGATATCTTAAAAATTCGAGCTGACAGGCAAAAACTAATAGCATATTTGAATTCAGGGCATCAAATTCATATGAAATCACCTCCAAAATCTTCGGCACCAAAACCACTGTTGACCAGTGTAATCAATAAATAATACATATGGCTTAGATATGTAGAAACCAATATCCTATAATCCAAAACGGTTCCAAATATCACAAAAAATGTCGAAGGCTAAACAAATATTCAAAATAATTGACAAGAATGTCATAAATTTTCGGAACAGCGGCACCTGCATGAGATTACATGAACTTTTCAGATATCTCGATACCAAAATACAAAATCAGATCTGATCAGTGCTGAAACGATGAATTTAGATATTTCAAGCACACCTAATGTACGAATCGAATATTCGACCAAATATGTTGATGAGTTGAATGGTTCATGAACCTACTAGGCTATTCAACACTACAGAATATTGTGGCCTGTAGAATAAAAATAGTTTATGTTTATTCTTGAAGTGTTTGTCGTTGAATCATCGACAAAGAATAGAATACTATCCTATCTCGAATAGTTAAATCTTGATTCAAGCTTTGCAGGTGCAACTGACATAATATGAATGAACTCATTCACTTCTGCGAATAACTCGATAGGCAACCATAATAATGAATTCTGCATTGCACTATAAATGTTATTCATTGTACATCACTATGAGTTACGATTGAAATTACATAAGACTCAGTTAAAATTCTGTATCGATATAAACACCAATTTTTTTTCAATAGTTTATGGCAGTTTTCGATAAGTGATATTTGTTTGAAAATATTATAGGTAGATGATAATATATAAATTTTTTCATACAAATTCTTATTAGACCATAGCACCTAAAAAACAAGTACACAAAAGCTCCTGACCTCAAGTCAGTGCTTTTCTACATTTCTTCATCCTACCATCTGCCAAGAACTGGAACATCAAAATAGATCAGTGAAAAATTTAAAATCTACATTATTCAATAGGAATGGATATTTTTATGTCGATTCTAAGAATAATTCAGTTTTTTCTGCATTTTTTTTCAAATTTTAATAATTGTAGTTTTTGCTTCCTATAAAAACTATTTGCAAGGTAATTTGACAAAATCACATAAAATGAATATTATTAATTTAGCATTATGAGATGCACACTTATCATGTAATGATTTAAAATCCCATTAAAACCTAATTTGGTTCATAACAGTGGTATCCGGAATAAAAAAAATATCATATTGAGATTAGCAGACGATTGAATTCAAATCAAATACATAACTTCATGTATGAAATGAATTATTACTGGAAAAAGACTACCTGATACTCGAAAAAAATCGAATATGCACCAAATTGCAAGAGCTTTGATAAAATCTTTTTATACATATCACTTTAGGATATGGAATTACAAATGATCTTTCTACTCAGGAGAGAGAAATTTAAGCCTATTTCCATCAATAAAATTTGAGATATATTTTAATCCGTCACATTAGCCACATAATGGAAAAACGTTTCAGAACATGACAGTTATCGATTTCAAATGGATGATACGACAGATACAGAAGTCGTTGCCATATTTAAAGCTCCCAAAAAATGTTTTATTTCATTTACATAAGTTCTTGCATAAACTGGGGAAAGCTGAAATGAACAAACTTCGAAGTAATATTAATAAAATTGAATGTGCTGTAGAAAAACACATGGGACCTACCCACTTTATAGCTTGGGCGATGATCAAATTCGAAATTCAGACACTCTTAACTGCTAAAATACTCGACGGATTCATCCCAATAACAAACTGGAGTATGAGCACTAAACCTATTCTGGAAATAGGAAACTCATCTCCTTCGGAGGATACATAGACGGCCGCACGGATAGTCGTCCGGATAAACTTAATTTTTATCATGGATTTTGTTTTATATATAGTGTGCGGCAAAAGTCAGTTCATACTGTCTGGTATTCTCGCATGCGCGTATTTTCGGTCAGGGCGGAAGGATGAAGCTGAAACGTAGCAAGTTGAGTTGTCCGCGTGCTGTCTGGTACTCACGCATGCGCGTATTCTCGGCGAGGGCGGAAGGAGGCAGCTGAAACGTAGTGAGTTGAGTTGTTCGCATGTAGTAGTGTTGTTGTGTACGTCTACAGTGCGTTCGTTGCCATGACTGCGAGGGTGTCAAGTACACGAAAGAAGAACATGTTGGTTTGCTCACTTCTCTCCTAAAATTTGACGGTAATGAAATTTTCGAAGAATTTCGCCAGCGCTTCACAAATAAGCAAGTTCCAACCAGAAAAATGGTGCATAATAAATATGTAATTACTATGTTGAATGATTATTTGGGCTATTACCATCATCTATTGTGGATTCAATGTTTTCCGACGTTTCGATAGACATCTTCTATCTTTATCAAGGAGGAAAAATAAAAAACCTTTTGAAAAATTATCAATTTTTCAAAAAGTCAATATGACAGAAGTCATGAAAGAAAAATGAAATTACTAGCTCTGTAGTAGACGAGCCGCGTTCAGGTTGTTTTTTGTTTTTTTGTTTTACCATAACTAAACGATGCTGCATGTGTGTTGAAGAGGAGCCGAAATAAAATGAAGGCCACAAGTAATTATTGAGGTTATTGTTTTCTCGAAAATGAATGTTTTTGTAAAAAGTTTTGCTTTTTTTTCCTTATATGAAAAACGGTAAACTAACTTTAGCCGCACCCTAATTTTATTCAGAAAAACAGAAGGAGCATATAACAGACTTGAATGTCGGTAATATTTTATCCATCAATAATTTCTGGCATGTCAAGAAGTTAACATAACCATTATGGAGCAAACGATTGTATAAGACATATTCATGCAAACCAAACAGAACACTTATCATGACGGTCATTCAGAAATTCAGCCATTGTTTATTATTCTTTTTGTCAAAGTATATTCTCCATATCTTCTTTGATTTTGTGATTTTGTTACGTATGTAAATTTGTGCCCCCCTGGTTAACACCGAGTTGAGCAGCTGATATTGTAAGATATTGCATTCTGAACTTGTCTGCACCTGTTGTTTATAATTATGGGTTTTTCAGTCTTTACGAAATTGTTTGGGTTCAAAATACTAGTAGAACAGCTTGTTATCGTTTTACCCAAATTCCTTTAATTTTCTAATATCGTACTGAAAATGGTGTCTATCAATTGGGGTCGATTTCCTGATGAAGAATCCTTGGTCATAATGGATTATGTTCAATCGGTCGTATACTCTCATTATTCTGGAGGAAGTGGGCTAAATAGTTTTCGTATCCTCAAGATGAGTTAATTGTCCAAATATCTCGGTCGAGTTAGTCAGAACAACAACATCTTTTCAAAATTTCAAAATTATTAGGAAATAGCAAGTATTGGATCAGTGCAAATAATCTCATTCTCAACAAAGAAAAAACTAGGCTGGTAATTTCTGCTCCCCCCACCTCAAACATCGAGAATAGGGACAAGTTAACGATGAACCAAGACAATTATAACTTGAGCGACTGAAATTTCTGGGAATACACATTGGTAATAGTATATTATATACCGCGGGACTGAAGTAGTACATTTAATCATGAAGGTAAAGTTTATGGCCCGACCGCATGGTACCATAATTTATAATGTACTTTCAGTCGCAAGCTATATACGATACTTTTCGTACTTCCGGTATGATTTTATCAATTATTTCAATAATTTCAATCAGTTTTTTTCTCTCTTCAACTCATTTAATAAACTGTCTTCAAAATAAGTTACCATAGTAACATTGCATTGTGACAATTATAATTTAGAAACATTGTCATTACTAGTGTCATTGTAAAGAAACATTGTTATTGATAATTATTGGTATCATGAGTGAAGAAGGTGTATCTGATATTGATAAAAGAGCAGCCGAAGTAGGTGAAGAATTGTTACCACCGAAATCTAGAAAACTATACGAGCAGCAGTACGTTAAAAAGTGGTGCCGCTTAAAAAATGTGAGACAACCTACTGAAAATGCGCTGTTAGTCTACTTCAATGATAAATCAAAGGCGGTTTTTGCCTCAACTCTCTGGGCACATTACTCAATGCTGAAATTGTTTATTAACATTAGAGAAGATATTGATATAAGTAAATTTCCAAAATTATTAGCTTTTTTGAAGAGAAGAAATGAGGGATTTAAGCCAAGGAAGTCAAGAATTCTCACGTCTGAGCAGGTAGATCAGTTCTTACGGGAGGCTCCGGATGATAAATATTTAATGCTTAAGGTAAATTTGGAAATGTGTTTATATTCAGAAATTTTAAGAAACCAATTTTTTTGTAGGTTGCACTTATTTTGGGCGCTGCGGAGCTTGTCGTGGAAAAGAGTTGATTGATTTAGAAATCGACGATGAGAGAGATTTGGGCGATTCCTTCCTAATTGCGATTAGAAACACATTGTTTTAGACGCACATCTGCGTCTTTGTTAGCTGATTCGGGAGCAACAATAGACGTGCTGAAGAGATATAGAGGATGGAAATCCTTCAATGTGGCCGAGGGATATATTGAATCGTCTATTAAAAATAAACAAAAAATTTCAGATAAAATATTTGGTCAAGTCGCCGATTCCTCCACTATAGTTATGCCACAGTCTTCATTCTCGCTTCCTGTTTCCGCAGGATCTTTGTGATATTTATACATGAGTGTCTACTATTCATGAAGCGAAAAGTCAAATTTTTAAAAATTAGGAAACAAAATATCCATACATGAGACTAGGAGCGTTGACCACATATACTCTAAGTTTACTCTAACAATCAGTCAAAAACAGGTGGAATATTTACGCCTGATCTATACAATTGCCTACCAAACAACATCAAAGGGATAGAAAATTTAAGACACTTTGAACCGAGCGTATATAAATACTATTGAGCATGAAACCATATAGTTTATTAGATTATATTAAATGAGAATACACTCAATTATTGATACTATTTCAACTCATCCCTATGTTGTAAATTTTATTTCGAATTGGAATATAGGAACACTGTTACTATTATTATTATATTTTCTAGTTTCTCAGGTTGTCCTAGTTGATTTAATGGGATACGGGTTTTTCGTCAAGCATCTCAATAATTTAATCCTGACTCAAAAATCTTCGGACTATTCTAGTGGTGTTCAGAATTACAACTTTCTGTAGCAGCATGTAAATATCTCTGTGTAGTCCCAGGAACTCCAAGCCATTGGGCAACTACCATGGTATAACCCCTGTAGTAGATAGTACAATTGGTACGATAGTTACTTTGTTGAGATTCCACATCCTTTTTATCTCATCTGCTAACTCAGTGTACTTTCTTTTTTTTTTCTGCAATTGTATTCAGCAGGTTATGCGTGTTAGTGATAGCGATGTCTACAATAATAGCTTCGCTTGATTGCTTGTCTCTCATAACGATATCAGGTTTGTTAAAGGGGACACTGCGATCGGTAATGATCGATCGGTCGTAATAAATAGTGAATTGGTTGGTTTCAATGACTGACTTAGGAACTTATTTATAGTAAGGCATCTTAGGTTCGTCTGTATTGAGTCCCAGCCTGTTACATATAATTTGGTGAATTACTGCAGCTACTTGATTGTGTCGGTGTAAATAATCATTTTGGGCAAGTAGACTACATGCTGATGTAATGTGTTGTATTGTTTCGGGTTTTTCTTTACATCTTCTACACATGTCATCTCTCACCTTAGGGTCTTTAAAAATATGTTTCAGGTAGTTTCTCGTATTCACCACTTGGTCCTGTTTGGCTAGGATAAATCCTTCTGTCTCCGGGAACAGTTCCCCTTTTTTGAGCCAAGCATTCGACGCACTTTTGTCAACATATGGTTGATCGAGGTCATGTGGGTGTCTCCCGTGAAGTGTCTTTTGTCGCCATTCTCGGTGTTTGTCCTCTTGATTGCGAACCTCTTCTGTTCTCTGTACTGCCCTATTTGCTAAGTTGAGTGGTGTATATCCCTTATCTGTCAAGCAGATGCTCCGATGGAGGGGTGATATTGAGCTTCTCTGGTGGAAGTATGTCCTCATGAGTTTGATCTGACTGTTGTGTAAATCTTTTATGTCTATGAGACCTCTCCCTCCTTCGCCCCTAGGGATTGTCATCCTAAGGGTGCTTGATTTGGGGTGGTGATTGCGTTCCTTAGTCAACTCAGTTCTAGTTTTCCGCATGATGTTCTCGAGGTATGTGTCGGTCCATGATAGTACCCCAAAAGAGTAAGTCAACACAGGTATTGCCAGGGTGTTGATGGCTTTGAACAGATTTTTACTATTTAGTTCAGTATGACATATTTTTTTGACTCTCGTGAGGTATTCTTTTGTGGGGGTTTCCTTGATCTTAGTGTGTTCTATAGATTTGGTTCGTTCATATCCCAGGTATTTATATGTATCTCCTTCATTCATGGACTCGATCAAGCCGCCACTATTGAGCTGAACGTCTCCTGCTCTGCATTTTCCTTTTTCTATATTTATAACTCTGCATTTGTCTAGGCCAAATTTCATGCTAATATCCTCAGAAAATTGTTCGACTAGTCTTATGAGTTCCTTGAGTTTGTCGTTAGATGGGGCATATAATTTAAGGTCATCCATATATAACTGATGTGATATGGTATGTTTTACTGGATGATTTGTTAAGGTGACCCCAATTCCTGATCTGTTCAGTGTTTTTGAAAGCGGGTTTAGCGCTAAACAGAACCACAAAGGGCTCAAGGAGTCTCCTTGGAAGATCCCTCGGTTTATCTTGATTTCGGATGTCATGATGGTGGATTCACTGGTTGTCGAATGAATTGTTGTTCTCCACGATTGCATGAAATGTTGTAGGAGATCAGAAATCCTAGGGTGAATCTTGTCAATTTGGAGGACTCGTATAAGCCAGAAATGCGGAACGCTGTCGTATGCTTTCTGGTAGTCAACATAGCAACAAGTTAATTTTCTTTGTTTCTTTTTGACTTCTTTAAGTATTGTCGAGTCAATAATGAGTTGTTCTTTACACCCTTTGGTACCTTTTAGGCATCCCTTCTGTTCTTCGCTCATTATGTTGCGATCTTCAATGTAAGAGTTCATTATTTTAGATATACATGATGTTATAATTTTGTATACAGTTTGCAGACATGTGATCGGTCTATACTTTGACGAATCACTGCTTAGCTTTCCTTTAGGAAGAAGATATGTTTTGCCCTTTGTGATGAATAGGGGTATTTTTTCGGGGTGTTCTAGGAAGTCGTTAATGAATTCTGTCAGTTTATCATGTACACTAGAGAGTTTCTTGTACCAGAAGTTATGTACATTATCGCTTCCTGGGCTCTTCCAGTTATGGGTGTTCTTGATTACTTCGGTAACCATTTCTTTTGTTAATTTGGGTTCCTCCATCGGTTTTACTCTCGTATAGTCTTTCTCTTCTCTATTGAACCATTCTGCATATTTATTGTACTGTTCACCTTTGCTCCATATCGATGACCGGTATGTGGTTATATGTTCTTTTTTGGGTATCTCTGCGATCTCTCCTTGTGATTCTGTCTCGGCCTTTAGTGTTCTGTAAAATTTCTTCTCGTTGTTAATAAATTCATTGTTTTGTCTCTTTCTCTTTGTGCATTTCGAGTATCTTCTGAGTCTTGCACATAGTGCGGACAACTTTTGATGTAAAGTGTCGAGAAAGTCAGTTGGAACAATGTTGGGTAGATCCCGTGGTGTGTGCATCCTATATTTCTCGAATATTTGCAGAACTTTTCTCTTCACTTTTCTACTTGGATTTCCTCTGTTGTACTCCGTAAGCCTGGCAATTTCAGCTCGTTTCGTCTCTATCCTTCTCATTAGCCTTTCCTTCCATGGTGGTATGTGCTCTTCTGGTTGGTTTCTTCTTCCATTGTTATCTCTGATTTTGGTACCAGCAATCGTTGCCACAGTCATTGCTGAACAATATATCAAATCATGAAGCTCGTTGAATGTTGTTATTTGATTTATAATTTGAGGTAGTACAAAATCATTGAGCAATTCTATGGTTTCCACTAGTCGTCGTGATGTCTTCTGTTTCGGGATGTATGGTCTAGTTGTTGGGTCCAATCCGCTATATTCTTGAAGTATAGTATTCAGTGTATTCTTTAACTTGTTAACAATCTCGTCGTTTGGTTCATTCTCTGCATGGTTTTCACGGTGTGGTTACCTCAGGTCTGTCCTGTTGTGATTGTTGCTTTCGTATCGGAGTATTTCTTGAGTTTGTATTCCGTTGGTTTGTGGTTGTGGTATTGTTGTCAGTGATGATTTTGCTCTCTCTCTCTAATTATTATTATTATTATTATTATTTTATCATTATTGGGCCAAAACCGTTGAAAAACAGAGCAGTTATGAGCATCTGAAGTGTGGTTTCCTCAATAACTCCTGGAATATCCAACCGATTCATTTGTAACTAGGAAGATATTTGAATAAGGTTGAAACAAATAGGTTTGCCAAATTTCGTAGATATCATCGAGTTAGAGTATAAGTGTAGTTTTTCCAAAGTTTTTTGTTGTAGATACTTGATATCTCATAAAATATTCATCATAGTTACACAAACATATGAATTTCAGCATTGTACCATCTTATTTCATGAAACCTCAATAAATGTAGACATTTAATGATTAAAAAATTTGATTTCATAGGGAATCCTGGATCACGGTTCTCATTGTGATAATCGATTGAATCTTATTAGAGATCGATTATTGAAACATTGAAATATTCTCTCAAGAAAATAGTCCCTCTGAATTGAATGTGACTTGATTCGAGGCAAAAATCAATCATTTCCATGAACAGTTTTTGTGGAATGTTAGTTCATGCAACAAATCATACGTAGGACAAACAAAACAGTTTTCAAAACAAAGAATAAGTCAACACAATAATGATCGCAAAAACCATAATTAAATCAAGACCAACAAAAGAGCGTTAGCCTCTCATCTCTTCTCTACAGGTTACAATTTCAAGTTTAAGGAGACAAAGTTGGCTAAAACGTAATATAGGAGAGATGATACAAATCCAATTAACCGACAATATCAACCTGAGAACTGACTATTTGGACTTGAGTACAATCTACCATAACATACTAAATTTATTTTCCCGAAACAGGATTTAGACACCTAAAC
Organism: Micraspis discolor; assembly: GCA_030674115.1. Taxonomy (NCBI): domain Eukaryota; kingdom Metazoa; phylum Arthropoda; class Insecta; order Coleoptera; family Coccinellidae; genus Micraspis; species Micraspis discolor. Next base: position 176,771 of record JARTUT010001345.1, on the reverse strand, counting down.
TTCATTTATAACATTTTTTATATCCCATCATCTATTTATTTTATATAATATTTATGTAGTTCATTTCCAACAATATTATTTTTTAAATACTTGTAGAAGTGGGAAAAAACTCATCATTTCACAATAATCTGTTTTTATACTCCAGCATTGTTAATTTTTTGTCATATTGATTGATAGTTGTCATCAAAAAAATTAAAGAATTCATGAACTAATTTGAATGCAGAGGTACTCCAATAGCCATAAAACCATGTTCTTTATAATGATTTGTGTGTGCTTGTAGAGCTTTGAAGAACAACAAATAAAGTTGCGAAACGTCACTTGAAGGACAGCCTTAACGTCTTTTTAAAAAAAGATTCCATACCCACGAAATAAAAAAATCATTTATTTACAAGGAATACGAAAGAATTGAATTGAATTTTTTGTATTCCATATTCTCATGATTGGCTGCGAAATAATAACTCAGATATCTTGAAAATATGAACTGGGTCCCCTTGAATATTGACTTTTGAATTTCTATATTTCTCCAATTCCTACAAAAAAGAAGATTCATCATAATGCCCTAGTTATTATTCGCTAATGAATATCAAATAAGTAATGCTCACTTAAGTTAATTAAATCAAAGTAACCGATGCAGATTACTTCGAATCAACATCATCATTTTTTGAACTGTTTGAACTGTCAAGGAAAAATCAATCACCGACGAAGAATGACGGCCAGCGTAAATTATCTGAGGTTGTTATAAATATTCTTTATTGATATGTTTTTTGGTAGTTCAGCGCGAGCTTTCAAAGGTGCAAGTTTCAAAATGATCAACTTAAGTTATAGCATCTGTTTAATTCTTCTCGGACTATTTCATGTCAATGCTGTTAAGGACTTACGTATGTAAATATAAGTTATTTATGATAAGAGTTCCTCATATTTTTACAATTTTTTTCTCTGAGTACAATTGAAGTTAACTCACATTAATAAAATATCTGTCTCATCCAATTTTGTGAAAAATATTTAGAAAATTGATGTGAAAATGTAAGAAGGTGATTTCTTCTACAGAATTTCGGCTAGTTTGCAGTAGAAAATTCCACGAATTTGAAATATATTATGTTATAAATAACCCTTAAAACAATGATTCCATATAATATCTGTGATTTACTTTTCTTTCGAACAAAGAGAAAATTCCTTCAATGAATTGAAATGTAGGTCATAAAGTTTCTACAAATTCTTGAACCACCTACAAATCTACATGGGTTGAAAATAAGTATTTTGTTCTCTGAAATCTGAAATATACAGATAATTTCCTATTTCAATTGGGAACATGAACACTTTGGCTGTATAGTATTTCAAATAATTTTTTTATCTAAATTCAAACGTGAAGATTCTTGCTTTGAATTATCTGCTCAGTTGAATAAAAAAATTTGGGTTACTCTTTCGGAAAAATAAAATTCTAGAAATTAATGATTTTTTTTGATGATGGGCCTCATTGAAAAATATTGAATAATTATATGGACTATTTCCACCTTCTATTATTTGTGTTTCGAATGACACCTTCCACTTTGAATTGCGCTATGAAAAATTTAAAAGAGGCAGATTGAAAATTTTTCTATTTTCATGAAGAATCGAAATTGAAATAACTCAAGAATTCGAATGAGTTTTCAATCATCTATGATAGAAGGATCACTTTAATTTTTGGGTACTGGGAAGTAATTCGGTTTCCTTGGTTTTTATCATAGTGAGTGTTTCTTATTGGTATAGTAGTGGTGCTACCATTTCATTCGATGATAATAATTTTTATCATTTTGAGAGAATTCAGATCTTTAGATGTCAATGCTGAACTTCATATATCTATTTATTCGTACTTCTTCAGGTCGTTTAGTTTCTACGATATAAAATCTTCCGCATTGATATATGAAATATGCGAATGTTGAAGAACTCACATAGTAGGAACGAACACTCAATAAGAGTGCGAATAAAAATTAATATCTTCTGATTCTGAGATATCCTAAGATACTCTAAATCATCGATGAAATCTAGAAAAAAATTCACAAGAGGAGTGCTCCTCCATCTATCATATAAAATTGAAATATGTATGGAAATTAATTTTTGAATCGAAGCTTCATATCAAAGATGAGTTCATTCTGAAAAACATGACTAAATGTAAATTTACTTTTCTTGGAAGCTTTATCTTGAAAGCCATTGAAAAAATACATGAGCCTCCATGCTTGCAGGGTTATGCATTCCTAACGAATCACCCTTGGATAAGAATAAGGATAAGTTCAATGCATCTAAAATTTTGTCACTATTAGCTTGTATACAGGGTGAGTCTTTGACCACTGCGTTAATTTCAACCATCGATTCATGACGTCAAATGAAATATTTTCTTCCTATAACATTTTTCCAAATTTGGCCCCGTTCAAGAGATCTAAGGTGTTGAAATTTCATAAAAAAATTACATTTTCACCTGTAATATTCAAACGGCAATATCAATTGAAATGATCTCTGGTAGAAGGTTTTCGATAACAGTCATGTATATTTTGACATCAATAGATTTATTCCATTTCTTGTGGGGTTCCAACTACTACTCCACAGATTGGTTAAATTGCATAAAAAAAAATATCACTTGAACTAATGGTTCGTATCTTGTGATTCCTAGAATCATTAGTCATTTTTGCAGATAAAATCATTCTTCTTTCTTCCTGAATTTCACAAGTTTTGAGATATGTGAAGTTGAAAGGAATTAAATCGATATTATCATCTGATGAAACATGAATGAGTGAATCATTTCTTAGATGAAAAATAATGTTTTCAAATAATTCAGATTCAATTGTGGATGCTGTGGAAGTTGATTTTCATTCAAACTAAACTAGACTACAGAAGGGGTATTTGCCTCATGAGAAAACTTAAAATGCATATAACTTTTTAATGCAGCTGTTTATGGAAAAACGGTATGGGAAAAAGAGTGTTTCATTTGATTTCAAGAACCTATGGTTATAATTAACGCAGTGGACTCACCTTGTATGTTCGTATTGTCGGTCATATTTCAGAACAAACTGAATACAATTCTATGAATTTCTAAAATTCGTTTCGATAAATACATCTATAACATCATTAAAATCATCTTACGTCAATACTAAACTCAATTTTAAATTTTAATCAAACTTGAATATAACCTATAAATAAATTCGACTTCTTGTCTTGGTCAATTCAATGTTCTGTCACTTTGACGATTGCAAAAGAAAGTTTAAAAAAATCCTCGAAATATTTCTTTAGGGGTCCGTGGCTGTTTCACAAGATCAGGTTCGGAAGAATCATACATTGAAAAATTAGTCCTGATTTGAAATGTATACAGAGTTTCTGCAACAAGAAAGCTTCAAAGGCGTTAATTCATGATTTCCTGGCCTTACCACTTCTCGTATTGCTAAAGCTTTTTCTTGGATTGCAGTTTCTTTAGATGATATGAAGAAATATTTCATGAAATTTACGGAAATACTAGATGAACAACAACAGAACCTACTTCGAATATCACTTGAAAGCAATTTTCATATTTACAATTCATTACTCTTACGGAAAGCAAGGGTTTTCCTGAGGATTTTACTCTCTGTTCAAATCACATAATTAATATTTTTTGGCAATTCACAAATGAAGAAGTTCAAATTCGAAAAAATAAATAATTGAACACCTATGAGTAAACTGCAGCTCCATAAGGTTGGAGATGGCCCTGACAGCATTACTGGTTTTCTGCTATAAAACAACTTTTTAAAAAGGAACGACAATTCCGAAGAACGTGGTTTACCTTTTTTTGTCTACCTGAAACCTTCGAAATTGCATCACACGGAAAATTTTGAAGAATGGATGTTGGTGATATTGTAGAACATATCCACTACACATTATATCGAAGAAAATTTCATAAATCTGCTGATAATATCAATCAAGAAGGGTTATGTATATTTATTAAAATATTCATTGAAAAGCAATTTTCATATTTACAATTCATTACTCTTACGGCAAGGTTTTTCCTGAGAGTTCAAATCACATAATTAATATTTTTGGCAATTCACAAATGAAGAAGTTCAAATTCGAAAAAATAAATAATTGAACACCTATGAGTAAACTGCAGCTCCATAAGGTTGGACTGACAGTTTACTGGTTTTCTGCTATAAAACAACTTTTTAAAAGGAACGACAATTCCGAAGAACGTGGTTTACCTTTTTTGTCTACCTGAAACCTTCGAAATTGCATCACACGGAAAATTTTGAAGAATGGATGTTGGTGATATTGTAGAACATATCCACTACACATTATATCGAAGAAAATTTCATAAATCTGCTGATAATATCAATCAAGAAGGGTTATGTATATTTATTAAAATATTCATTGAATATGTGATGCATACATAATAACTTCTCAATCGATTGGATTCGACGTCCTGATCTGTGATCAAATATAAATTTGTCCTACCGGCTAACGTATACTCAGTTATTTCCAAAATAGATGCTCTAGAGTTTTTATATTTTAGAATTGATTAATTGTCCAAATTGATCTGCCGAATTCGTTATTGGGCCAAATACGAGCAGTAGTTCAGCAGTAATCAGCACCTGAAACTCGAACATCATCTCAGATCTTGAGGTTCTGATTCCATTTATTTTAATATCGTCCAATTGCTTGATATGAATAAGATGAAATGATTCTCCCACAGCAAAACACCATATGCTTCTTCAGTTTATGACGTTACACTATTCCGGTTGTCATTCCTCTCTGTGTCACTTTTCTTGTGTTTTTCTATGTTTTTGACATTGTTTATTCGTTTGACTTGTTGGATAATGATTTCCAATATTTCTGGTATGAAAATTGTGATTTTGAATTTCTAATCCAAAAATGGTATACTAGATAAAAATATAATTTTTTGAATTTTCGCGGAAAAACGTAAATGTATCGAAACAGAGAACAAACTCGCAAAAGTCCCTGGCCTCACTCCATGGCTATTCCACATTTTCAGATATTCTATCCACAAGTGAAATTATAGTAAACAATCAATGGAATCAGGAATGATGTGATTATGTTCAAATGTATATATATATATTAAAAAATTTACCATTCATTATCAATAATTTCGAGAACAATTCGAGAAAGATTCCAAAGAACATATGAGGTTATAATCTGATTAATTATTTACTGGCTATAGGGGTAGAAGTACAAGAAACATTTGAAGTATTGCAATTGGGAAATCCTGTATAATTTTCTATTGAAAACGAAGGAACTCCTCGTTTCTTTGCTATTGGTAGAAATTCAATTTAGTTTTTCAATATCCAATATAGGATCAACTATTTGTTTTCTATACTTTTAGCATAAAATAACCACATTTCTTATTAGTGATTATCTCAATCATACCTTGAGAAAATCATATAAGAATTTGTTTATTAATGTGGAAAAAATAAGTCATGTAGATATTCAACCTTCAGGATGGTTTATTCCCAAACGAATTAGCTTGATAATATCGAACCCAAAGGCGTTTCATGGAAAATATTTGTGTTTCTACCCAGAAATTTAATTACTATGCTCTCAATTAAACGAGTTCAACATACCATTTATTTACCTGTTCACGGACTGTTATATTCGTAATTCTCCTTGGAAAGGTGTATATACTATATATATATATATATATATATGTATCTATCAATATGTTAAAATTTCACTAATTAGTCAGTTTCGTAGTGTTCAAATATTAATTGATGGTTAGCTCCTCAAACTAGAAGGTCACCATTTGACATATAATGATTCCGTTGAATGAGAATCTGCCAGAAACGGGCAAATTAAAATTACCTCCAACCAGTTCCCAATATATTCAAAGAAATAATGTCGATGCAGATGTGAACTGATTAACATTTTCCAAGTGGAAAAAGGTCAAGTATTTTATCAAACTTCAACCTTCATATTTCATAGTGATGAATATCTTGAAGCAGAATTAGCGTGGAAAAAATATTCAAGAAGTTTTATCAACTTGTAAATCACTGAATAATGTGCGAACATGATTTTAAAATATCTGACAATATAGTAAGTCAAGCATAGAATAGTATATTCTAATACAAGTTGCAGAATGGGCACCTATTCCAACACGAATGCGAAATTCGAAAACGAGCGAGTTTTTGAACGCATGAGTGTTGGAATTGCCTTCTGCAAAGAGTATTAGACGATATTTTCTATATTTCAGTCAAGAATTATGAGAAATTTATTGGCATTCAATGGAAAATTCAGATTATACCTCCTAGTGCCTTCTGTATTTTAATTTCGCAGTTGGCGTGACTGATACGAAAATTGACAGATTATAGAATTTGAATAGTGCGTTCGAATTTTAAAATAATTTAATATGTGAATTAAGTATGTCTGAAGAAATGGACTTAACACCACCAGGATTGAGAGAAATTGCCAATAATGTTGCAAATAAACTTATACCACAAAAATCCAAATCCTTGTATGATATTCGACATGCAGGATGATTCAAAAGTTGAGAAAAGCAAATCTCTAATACCATTTTTCTCAATGAAAATAAGAGTTTTTCTAATTACTAAGGTCCAAATAGGAACGTATGATGATTGGGGAAGTCAAATTCAATAATTCCTAATAGTATTTATTAAGCATGGTGTTCCGTATTCACGCTTCATTTTAATTTGCTAAAGTTAAAAATTGGGTATTTTTCTTTATTGGTTGTTTTATTTGAGTTCACATTAATGTACGACTCTTTTTTGTTCATAATACTAAAATTATAGCCAACGAGTTGCGCTAATTGCACCATGATCGTGCGCATGTGTATGTGGGGGAAAATTGCAAGTAGTACAGTTCGACTAAGAAAATCACCGCAGGTACTTCATGTTGAAAACGCATATTTTTTGAACTTTATCGCAATCGCAAGAACTTCTGTATTAAAATCGAATACTGTTGAACCGCATACTAGTGAAACTTTATCACAATTCGCGCCACAAGAACAGGACATCTTTGTGTGAGGTGACTTGGACAACCTGACCGCTGTCAAGTCTGGATCCCAGAGGGGCCCTTCGCCAACACCAGAAAAAACCAAGAAGACCAAAAGGTGAGTGTAATTCGTTGGTTCGTTGGCTTTCATTCAATTAGATCTTGTTTCGTAAGAGTCTTACATTAGAAGAAAGGGCATATACAGTCCGCTTTCATTCTCTCCCGGCACGCTAATTATTGAAAATTATTCCTTTTTTCTAAAATCAAAACACATGGTGACCGGTTTCGCATTAGTAACACCAATGCATCCTCAGACCTAATCTGCACACTACAAGAAATACAACTTCATAAATTACAAAATCAAAAGGACAAAAACAATACAACCCACCGCTTATACTATTCTCAACAGGGTCGTCAAATCTAAAATGAGATAATCAACACTCAAACTGAGTACAAATAGATTAATTTAAACTCCAAAACAAACTGCCAACGCAACTTAAACACATTTTTTTTTTCAAATTTAGGTTTTTCTTCAAGGAAGTATAATTGCACATCTAAATCTGGAAATACTTGTAATCTATCCAGGTAAATTGTTATTGGGATTCAGTACAGAAAATAATCATTAAGCAAAGTAACATCACTTTAAAATGATTATTCGTAGTGACATCATTCATTGTTGTGAAGATTTCGAAAAAGATTTTCATATTTTCAACAGTATGATATCAAGAGACCTCATAGACCTATTCACTGGTCTCTGACAAGGAGAAGAAACTTCAGAAATATCAGTGTTTGAAAAATCATGATGATTTTTTCTGGCTTTGAGTGAAAAAAAAGCACAGTGACAACCTCTTGTCTTGGAAGTTTTCATAGAAATGATGGTTATCATGATTTGAAAATTTTAAAAAGAAAATTACAAATGTATGATGATAACACCCAATAATTCTGAGGTTCTTCTGGAATTTCTCACTAGAAAGGCATGGTTTATAATCTTGAAGTAGAAAGAAAATATAGTAGAACAACAAAAATCTATGTTTATGGTGTTGAATTTTTTTTACCAGAAAATTAGTATTTTGTATCTTCCTTCTGGATATGGACCTCATGGGATGAAACATGAGTGAGTGAATCATTTCTTAGAGGGAAAATAATGTTTTTAAACAATTCAGATTCAATAGTGGATGCTGTGGAACGTATTTTTCATTCAAACTAAACTGGACTACAGAGGGGTATTTGCCCAATGTGAAAACTTAAAATGCTTATAACTTTTCAACGCAGCTGAATATAGAAAAACCGTAATGGAAAAAGTGTTTCTTTTGATCTCAAGAACCTATGGTTGAAATTAACGCAGTGCTCAAAGACTCAAATGAAACTTTGACCAGAATCTCTTCATAAGAAAGTTGAACCAACTCATATGAGGAAATTTTATACATTATATTCGACAACTACTGACAGTTGGGGATAACAATAGCTCGCTGATCTATTAAGAAACAAGGAAAAAGTTAGGATACTGCATCTAACAGGAATTATTCAACAAAAATGGTATTCAGTAGAAGTTGAAACTGCACACCAATAAAAAAAAAGAAAATCTTTTCTCTATAGTCCTTGGGATTTTTTGTTTCATCATTTCATTTATCGAATTTACATAACTGTTATTGAACTCAATTATATATGAAGAGGTTCTACCATCATCAAAACTAGTAATTGTTTGAATTAAATCAATGCTCTCATCAGTGAATCTTGAATTTGTTTTTTCAGTTATTGCACACGTTGGTTTAATATAGTTGAAGCATTCATTAAATGAAAAAAATATATTAATCACTAGTTGTTATATTTATTATGAAAAACAGTTGCTTTTTTTCATTGCAAAAAATCAGGACATCATTAAGTTTACTGATGATTTCACCAATTATGAAATTACAGTACTTGCTAATTGAAATAAATTAGATAAAAAAACGGGTCATCATACATATAGTTCAATTTTTTTCACCAAAAAGATTGTCATATTGTATGTGAAAGTAACCAGTTGAGCTCTGAATAAAAAGAACGATTTTGAATACATAACTGATTAACACATAATATAAATTGTTTCAAAATTGTCTGCTTGTTTGGCTCATATTCTCATCAACCAAACCATTATCACCGCTTCAATTTGAAATAAACCTTTCTTTAAGAGTAAATTTTTCTGAATATGTTGAAGAAAATATAATTCGAAAATACAGGTTTTGAGGCTAAACTATAAAACAACTTTCTTCTAAAACTGTTGGTATGACAACTCTTCTGCACTCCATGTTTTTGAACAATAACAAAACAAGAAATTCAACCTATTGAATGGGGTAGCGGAAAAAATCTCGAGAGACTTCAGATTTTGTTGATATGCTTGACCTTTTCTTCAATTATCAACTTAACCACTGACATTATGTTTACTTCATGTAGTAGCATAACTTTTCTTATTTCAATCTACCTTGATCCAGCTTACAGAACCAATCAATCTTGGAAATTTCGAATAGTAAATCAGTTTACAGGTACCATTTTCTATTCTTTGAAGATAGATTGATTGAAATTTTTGATGACTATTGATTATTGTTGTATCCATAACAAGACTGCATGCTGACATATCTTCTATCAAAGGCATTCCGTTATTAGGAGTATACAAAATTTTGAATTCTTCTTAAAAATAGACGAGAAGTGTCTATGTCCTATTAACTGCCTACCTGTTCTTTGCCTAATGATTTGCAAGAAAGATTATATGATAGTTTATCCGCTTGATTGTTTCACTGTAGTTTTGACCTTCAAGAGCAAAGAGCTCAATAAAAAACAAATTTTCATAATGTATGCTATCTTTATGAAACTGCATTATACTGAACAGAATCTGTTGAATTTTTTCTCTGTGTTCTGGATGAATATGGCAATTCTTTTAATGAAAAAAACAGATTTTTACGAAAAAATGCAAAATTTGATGCCAGTTTTCAAATAGCAATTTATTACCTTTCCTGTATTTGTTCCGAATCAGATACATTTTTTGCTTTCTGCCCTATTTTAGATTTTCTCAAGGCAAATTTTTATTTCACAGCTCCATATTTCCCAAGATGCTACAGAAATGATCCTAAGCTCAACGAATGTTTATTGAAAGCAACAGAAACAGTAAAACCGTTCCTCATAAAAGGAGTACCGGAACTTAATGTTCCCACCATTGAACCACTGATCATTCCTTCAATTGAATTACAACAAGGATCGCAGGCCCTGAATTTCAAGGCGTCCCTAAAAAATGTAACAGTACATGGTCTTTCGAGTTACAAACTGGATAAATTCGAGTAAGTCATCATTCGTGAATACATTTTCGGTAGTTTCAATATTTCTAGGACATTTATAATTTTATGTCGAAGGCTGAGGACTTGAGATGTTAGTCATGAAATCATAAGGCTTTTTCAATTTCAGAGAGATATTCAGCGGAAAATTTTCCAGACATTAAAATGCATATCGATTTATTCATTTAAAGTGCAGTTAGTTATAAGGGCAATTGAGAAAACCCTACTTGAAGTTGAGAAAATTTTCCGCTGTCCTCTACATTAGAAGTTTTATCACCATCCATAAGATTAAATGATCATTTTGTAATCTTAATCTAGGCTTATGAGCAGTTATGTCCGGCACATATTTTTGTTTCACTATTGAATGCCATCTGTCAGGTATACCGGTATGAATTGAGCGCTTTTTTGTGAAAATAACACACTAATTATTAATGGGAAAATAAAAGTCATTTCATTCAAAGTATTGGCCATTGTTTTCTACACTTTTGATCACATTTCTGGCAATTTGAGTATACCACGCCAATAAAATAGCTCATCTTCCAAAGCAAACCAACCAGACACCCAATTTTCGACCTCCTCGTAGTAATCAAAGTGCTGCTTAGCCAATGAGTGTCCCATCGATGAAATCAAATGAAGTCAGAAGGAGCCAAGTCTAGTGAATACGGCGAGTAGGGTAGCAGCTCCCCAACTTGATCGTTTGTTGTCGGTACCGATCAGTATTAACGATTTCACCAGGTTTCAAGAGCTTGTAGTACACCGTATCTTACTGGTGCCACCAAACACACAGCATTGTCTTGTTGCCGAATGGATCTTTTGGTTTTGCAGTTGATGGTTGTCTCGGATCAACCCACGATTTTTTCCGTTTGAGATCCTTAAATTGAATCCATTTTTCTTTGCCAGTAACAATCCGATGCAAAACCGATTTTCTTTCGCGTCTTTGAAGCAAATTTTCACAAGTGTTTTTTCAGTTTTCCGTCTTCCATTCAATTCATGTGGCACCCATTTTCCACACTTTTGGATTTGTCCCATAGCTTTTAAACGGTCAGAAATTGTTTGTTGTGCAACATTTAACATTTCCGCCATTTGCTTTTGATTCAAAGTGTCATCTTCATCCAATATCGTTTGCAATTTGGCATCTTCAAACATTTTGGGGGTCTTCCACGTTCTTTATTTTTCAAATCAAAATCATATCTGAACCGTTGAAACCATCTTTTGCATGTCGCTTCTGATAGAGCATGATCACCATATGCCTCGACATGAATTCAATGCGACTTTGCAGCACTTTTCTTCAAAAGAAGACACAAAATTAATGCTTTCCGCAAATCATCACTTTCTGGCAAAAAAATCGACATTTTAACGCGATGAAAAAATATTTGATTTAGTTTGAATTTTATCCTTTTGTAAGGATCAATCATAAAATTGTTGTATTTAAAAATTTTTTATGTAAGAATTTAGTATGGTATTTTTTCGCATTATTAATAATGTAAGATCTTCATAACTGATAGAAAATAGCACAAAATGAAGTATTATTATTGTCGATAATCAATGCTCTTGCATATCATATCGAACATCAAAGCTATCTGGATCTCCGAACTGCCAGGATAATTTCTGTATAATATTCACCTAATTGAATTTTTCCATGTGATATAAAACTATAAGACTTAATTGCTTCTCAGAACTCTGGAAAAAAAATCTCATTGAAATTGAAAAAATCAATTCCATCGAATTTATTGAACAGATATGTTGTAGTTAAATCAGGTATTGGTCATAAATAACTGATTTTTTAATTATCTTTGGTTCGTTAGAGTCATTTCGAAATATTGAATAGGAAATAATGAATTCGAGGAAACACTCGAAGTAATATTTTGAAATTATAGTTTTGTTCTCTTCGATGTAAAGTTAAAATCAAGTCGAGTTGAAATCTTATTTTTTTTCTTCATTATACTCGTTTTTCAATTGTGAAATTCGTAGGTTGAAACATTCGCAAATTTTTCCTAACTTAACCAATTGAATTGAAAGCCAACTCTTAGACTTGAGATAATAGAAAAACTTCAAGACAATACGAAAAAAGTTTGATTCATAGGTAACAGACAACCTTATGATTTTGCACAAAATACTCAGAGATGAAATATAGCACTTTTCATAATGACTTGTTCGAAATGATCAAGGAAAATGGCTCTGCTCAGTTACGATGTACGGGTGCTTAATCGATTAGACTCGACTTTCCGTGGTCAAAATTAATGTCCGGCCGACCGTATACTCCCTATCGTACGGAAGAGGTGCGCTGAAGTATTAATATTTTCTGAATTGGTTGATTGTCCAAATATCGTGGTCAAGTGGGCAAATACCGTCAAAAAGTTAGGAGTTATGAGCATCTGAAATTTGATTTCCACAATAAATCCTTCAATCTCCATGGGTTCGATTTTATATATTTAGTTATTTTATTGAATTTTTTTTTACCTTAAGGATCTCAATATGGAATTTTTTGTTGCACAGTTGATTATGTTGCCATATGGATTTGATCATCTCAATCATTATATAAAGTAGATATAATGATCATATCAAGTTGAGTGATAATTTTTTTACAAACAATAATATTTCTCAACAACCAGATAATTCCACAAATGGGCCACAAATTCCAGTTTTTCTGAATGGCATTAAATACCTTCATTGTGGCCCAAAATATAAGAGATCTCCTCCTAACGACATAGATGTTATTCAAAGAAAACGCCTTATAGGAGTGTCAACACTAGTTCATTAAAAGTGCCCCACCGGCAGAAGCGAATGTAACATGAATCTGATCAGAGTTTTTCAAATTAAGAATACACAAGTCATCGTTCCTTCAGCATCTTTTCAAGCTATCAGAGAGTTACGAGTATTATCAACATTTCGGGAAAACATTTTCAATTTGTCAGACTTCAGAATTGTATCAATGTATTCTGTCACCAAACCCACTCGGCTCCAGAGAGTGCACTAAGTACCTCCTCGGCTAGCTCTAGAGCTGAGACTACTTATAAAGGGGCGCCACTCTCTTTTATGATAATACAAAAAAAAAGAGGAAAGTACACTAAAGATCTCAGGGTCGCAAAAGAGAGAAAATAACGAACGCACTCTCAGGATGCCAAACGAGCCCGATCACACAAGCGGGAGGTAGTGGCTGGTAGAAAGAATATAGAGCAATTATTTAATAGTATAATGAGCCCAAATGAAATACACAAGGTCCCTCAAACGAGGATATATCTTACAGAAGGTAGATCACTAACTAGTTCTTACTTCACAAGGTATATACTGAGAGCCTCGATGGTAATCGTTACAAATAGCTCTTTACTTATATCTAAGCGACCTTTTCGATAGGTCCGGTTTTAATGTACTAAACAGTATTCCCTGAATTGGGCCTCTTTGATACTAATCAATCTTAACTAAATTCTACAGACTAACCTTCTATAACAGTCTAGGTCGTGGCTTGATTGAAGTACAAAAGGATATAGTTTCTCAACCCATAATCCCACAGTCTCGTGGATGGAAACTGGGCTCAAATATATTCCAGGGCCAACGTAGTACAATTTCTCACAGTAATGCGCCCTGGGTAGACGACAGGTGTGGTATTTCAGATGACGAAATCTGGTGGAGGTCCCCAAAGACAGCTCCCACGGCAGTTCGACGGTAATTCAAGACAGCCTAGACAAACAGCTCGAAGACTTCAAAGACAGTTCAGAATCTGCGGTACCTCGCAACGGTACAATAATAATTCCCAACCCGAAGCAGAATAATGCTAAAAATACGAACACAAATCTAAAACACCTAGTGACAAACATAGGTTAACTCACCAATCCCACGTCTTTTTTCCAAACAAATACGCCACTCCACTAAAGCGCAAAAATCTCACCAACGAACAAACCAAACCAACATGAAAAGATTTCTCTCAAGGTTTCAGTTAAAATCCTGTTCAGATCCGCAAAATTGCGATTGATTACTCCAGGATATTTTAACCAAATATTTGCCGGAAGAACGACGTAACTGACAACCTACGTCACATGCACAGAACAGGACCACCGACAACCGTTCATTGAAACGTACGAGATAAGCTGGTAAACTACTGCGACCAACGCCACCAGTTCGATTGGCAGGTACTAACTGGAGCGGGAATTTTGAAACCGTGACAATTCCCATGAAAAATATTGAAAGGCACTGACATGAGGTCAGCTTTTTTTCCCGTTTTCTGTAAAAAAATTCTCAGAGCTCTGAAATATACAGTGTACAATGTACAGTATCGCAAACAACCGGTATGAAACGATGATTGTGAATAAATCTTGAAAAATATACCCTAATTCGGAAATAACTGAACTGACAGCTTCTCTATTTTTTTTCGAAACCAAAACCAGCCCATACTCATTTATCGAATAGAACGCTCTCAAACACACCGTTCAGCTGAGAAACTAAACTGACAGTCATGGATTGACATGAATGAAGTCATTAAATGTGACGAATATATTTCAATTTACTTCATCCACAAAATATTATCGAATTAAATATTATTCGTGATATTACTTGTAGAAATGTCATAAATTTGAATATTTCTTTTAAGAAAATACGACTACATCTATTTCCTTACGGTATGTACGATTTATCGTTCGCAGTAACGAAGAAAAAAGGAGGGAAGATTTTAATATGCTACATGAAGTAATGTGATTTCATCTGATATGGAAAAATTCGACTAATTTTCTGGATCATATACTATGATTTTTATCTGCCATATATGCCAGAATTCAAGTTGAAATTGGCCTATCGGCCTATTACGAGGGTTCCTTTATATTTTTCGAGATGACAGAACAAAACAGAAATAATCGGAAATTGCTTCATTGTTCTTCAAAATACTCTCCATTAAGATCTATACACCTTTGCATGAGTTTGAATCAATTTTCGAAGCACTTTTGCCACTCTGAGGTATCTCCAAAATATGTATTCTGAACGCAGCAACCATTTCTTCAGGTGTCGAAAAACGTTGACCTCTCATTTTATTTTCTACGTACAGGACTAAAAGTGTGTCATTCGGTGCCAAGTCAGGACTATTCGACGGATGACTCATCAAATAGGTGTTTTGAGTCTTCAAAAATGCAGTTGTTTGGCCGATGGGTGAGAGCCTGGATTGTCGTTTTGAAGGATGATCCATCTTCGGCGGTTGGTTTTCCTGATTTCGAGGAAGACAACTGGCCAACAACTGGTTGTGCACCACTCACCATTTGCTTAGAAGTACTTCGTGGGCGAGCAACTTTTGTTGGATTTGGGTCATCTTGAAACACCCATATGTCGACTACTGATTACTTTCGTTCTCATAAGCGTGAATCCACGATTCATCACCTGTCACGATGTCATAGTGTCATTGGATCAATCGATACAACCTTTTTTTTTGAGCTATTGACAAATTTTGTGCGATCCAACGCGAACAAATTCATTTGACGGTCAAATGCTCATGCAATATTGAATAAATGCTGGTCCCACTAATGGTTAAGGTTGTCTCAATCTCACGATAGGTCGCATGACGATCTTGCAATATCAGTTGGCGAACAGCATCAATGGTTTTCAGAACAACAACTGATTTTGGACGACCTTCACGAAATTCGCCTTGGAGTGAACTACGATCTCGGTTGAATTCACCATACCATCGATAAATACTCAACTTGAGGGAGCTTCATCCCCAAAAATTGAATTTAGTTCATCGTTGCACTGTTATTGAGTTAATAAATGTCGAAAGATGTGAAGAAATAATCGCACGAAAATGTTTCAAATTTAGATCCATTTGTTGACAGAAATGAATCTTATAAGTTACTGTAAACAACACGAATAGCGCTCGTATGACAAAACGTTCTGACTACGTATAACCTCAAAAATAGCAAGCTTTACAGTTGACTGTTGGCTTAACGCAACACTTGGGTTGTCCATTCCCGAAATTTAAAAGGCAACCCTTGTATCAAGCATTTCATAAGGAGTTCTGGAAATTTTCAACATCTTTTTTTTATAAATCTATTCTGAAAATATCAAACTCTAGCACATCTACTTGAAGTGTTCCTGCATCTATTAAACGGCCCGTCGTAGTCGAGTTTGTGCTCGGATTTCTCAAGAGGAACTCGAATCAAATCGTTTGAGACCATTTCTTCCAATATTCGACTAATGCATTTGGGTAAAACGATACCTCCCTGTTCAATTAGAATCAAGCTCTCAGTTATGGAATCACATAACCACAATTTTTTGTTTGATCAAATACGGAATCATCCAAGTGTAGATGATGAAAATTTCAAACTACTTTTATGTCGTTTACCTATATTGACTTCTCGTGAGAAGTTGACCGCATCCGAGAGTTTTGGGGAAACAAACAACCAGAAACTTGACGATTAATTATACTCGGCATTGATGAAAATCAATGAAATGCATACCATTGAACCCATTAAATATGGAGGTCATACCATAATCCTCTTATGGATAAGTAGTCACTACAACCATGTAGGTCTCTTCTGTAAGGTTATAATTAAATCTGAATATTTTCAATACAGCTTCGACGTCCCAAATCTGCAGTTTTTCTGTGGAGGATACGTGGAGAAACTTCGTCTAGAAGGAAAATATAAAGTAACTGGAAAAATTCTCATTGCACCGATTGAAGGTGAAGGAGTTTTCACTGCAACCGTTGGTGAGTATTGATTTTGACAATTTATAAACTATTTCCTAGTCATGCGGGCAATCCAAGATTTTTTCCATTCTCCTCCGAAAGATGTCTCATGAAATTAGTGGGTGAAATATTTTTCTTTGGAATTTCGGAATGTTAAGTAAGAATTTGACTATCATGAATATGATGAAATAGTGTATGTAATCAGTATACTGAAATGAGTATACTCGGACCTTCGAAATGAGTAGTACAAACGACCAAGACTTGACAGTTAAGCCACCTGATTCTCACTCCGAAATCCCTGGTTTGATCCCGGGACGAACTAAATTTTCGAATCCCGATTTATGTGGGTATTTTCAAAGAAACAACGAATATCCTCATTAATTCTCATTTGGAATAATTTCACAAGAATTATATATCAACTGAAGATAAATTTCACGCATATAAAGAGTCTTTCAACAAGAACTTTGTTTTTTAAAACAGAATAAAACAAAAAATTCAAGTTCTCATTGTATTACAAAAAAAGTTCGGCAATTATGAATGAAAAATTATATCAGGCAAATGTCCACCACGACCACGCTGACAGTCTTTTCTGGAAATTTTCAATCACTTTATGGCAAAATGTTGAATCTATTTCGTCTATCACATCACATAGTTTGAGTTTTAAGGCTGCAATCGATTCGGTTGGCTCCTCATGGACCAACGTTTCCCAAAGTGGCATATAATGCCCCCTTGGGGTCTCTGCAGGCCTAAAACGGTAAGAAACTCAAAAGAAAAAGGTGCGTGGTGTAGGCTTCAAGACCAATTTTTAATTTTATTTGGCTACGAAGCTTTATTTCACACCCAACTACAGCTTTTGAACATTAATTCATGGTATCATCAACAAGTGAATTGTCGAAAGCGTCTAATAGGCCATTTATGAATTCCCTTAGTTGATTTATATGTAATTGTGATAATAATAATAATATTTCAAATCAAGTTAACATAATATTAATACAGTAAATAATTCCTTCCACCGATGAACGGAAGAACCAGAAGATTATCATAAGGGCTTCATAGCGTCCTTAAAAAATAAAATTCCAGATGTCCTTGCTGTACATTGCGTTATTCACAGACAACGTTTGGTTGCTTGAAACCTTAGACTATACAGGGTCTATCACGAGGAATCTCACCCATATTTATACGGGGAACTACTGAATGTATATTCATGAAATTCAGCACTAAATATTTCACGATGCCAGAGCTGTGCCAAAGCATTGTGCTTAGTGCTCGTGAAAGCACTCTAAGCACTTTAGTGCTTCCGAGCACTGTGCTCGCGAGCACTTTTCAAAGGCTAGTGCTTAGTGCTTGTTTTTCGGAGCACTCTCGCGAAAATCTTAGTGCTTAGTAATCCGCTAAGCACTAAGCCTTTCCGAATTCTTGAAGTAGGGTCAATATAAGCAGGTACGGTATTTGATTTTTTATGTGCACAAAGATAATATGATCGTTTTGAATTAATATTCAGTATTTCTTCAGTCACCATTGATTTGACTTTATGGTTATGAAGGCCAGAAAATTTTTTGTTTTTGCGCGCTTGTTACTAGTGGAACAGGCGGGTTATCGTTCTGTTATTGGGTTCGACTTCTTGATGGAGAAACCTTGGTCAAATTTAAGTAGGTCAGGCTGGCCGGCCCTCCGATCGTATACTCTCTATCTTCCGAAGGAGATGACATAGAGTTTTCATTTTTCAGAATAGGTTGACCGTTCAAATATCTCGGTCAAGGTCGTTATTGGGCCAAATCCATCGTTAGTTATTAGCGTTCAAAATTTGATTTTCGCCTAGAATATTCATCTGATCAATTTATAATTAAGAAGGTGTTTTAATGATGTTAAATTAAATGGTTTTCCAAATTTCGAGATAATCGCCACTCTAGAAAATTTATTAAAAATTCCCAAAAAATTCTTTTATTAGAACCGATTCTTTATAAGATATTCGTCAGATATCTATGATGTTTCTATGGACGTTATTGATTTCCTGAATATAATTAAATTTCATCAATCCTGAAAATATATTATAATTTTATGGAACCGAAAGCGAATAGATTGGAAATTTTGAATTCTCATTCCTTGTTACTATAAGCCTTCGTGTCTCATCACAAAAAAGGGATCCAAATAGGAAAATTTCTATAAACAATCTGATTATCAGCTACATTTAATTTCATAACGATTTCTGGATGAAATTATATGGTATTCATCAAAATGTGTTTTGTGCATTGTAGGTCAAATGCTTATATTTCAATAATTTATGTTTCCATTGATGACACTTCATGAGTCTGAAGTTGTTTAAGGGCTAAATTGTGTTCGTATAAATGCATGTTTATATCGTATCACTTATAGAACAAACGCGTTGAGACTGCTTTGCAGCATTTTCAGATTTTTCACTTATATGCTCCATCCACACTAAAGCGAACAATGCATCACATCAGTAGTCTCGAACGTCAGAGAGCGAAAACGGTAGAAATACTTTGAGCAAATCTGTAGATTCCAACTGAAAAATGGTAAACGAAGAAAACCATATTCTTAAATAAACTTCATTCATTACAGGTTCAAATGGTGGGAATTCGAATAGATGTGAAATAAAACGAAAATTCGAACTAGACTAGAATGATTTATTGCACAAAATTTTCTGTACTCTTTTTCACAACATCATATCACTGATTAAAATGGATATTACACCATAATAAAAGAAGATCGATAAGCTCTTTTAAAATATTGTGAACAAACGAATATTTTCACAAAAACGTTAGACCAAACTGCCGTTCCCAATTGGGAATTTTTAAGCCAGATGTTCTTTTTATGACCCATCAATTTTAGCACTCTTCGGAATTTCCGTCGGCAAATTTGTTGATTATTTGGAAAGTTTGTGAAACGTTCAATTGGGCCCTAAGCTCACGGAGACATTTAAATACACAAAACCAGGGTTCAATAACTACCTTATCAGTGGCACTCGGTGGGTAACCGGTAGTTGTAAAATTCGAAAGTTATGGCAATCCTTGAAACACAGCCCTCATTTTTGCGCGCTTGTTTCTAGGGGAACAGCGAGCTATCGTTTTACCCAAATGTCTCAATCGATTGGGTTCGACTTCCTGATGGAGAACATTTGAGTATGCCCGGACGCGGGCCCTCCGGCTGTTTACTCTCTATCTTCCGAAGTAGATGATCTAGAGTTTCCATAATTTCAAAATAGATTGATTGTCCAAATATTTCGGTCAAGTTCGTTATTGGGCCAAATCCATCGAATAGTTTAGCATTTGAAAGTTGATTTTCGCAATAATTCCTAAAATATTCATCCGATCAATTCGTACCTTGGACGATTTTGAAATAAAAGGGTTGGCCAAATTTCGAAGGAATCGACACGGTTGAAAAAAAAACATTTTTTTCAATACTCGATATCTTATCAGATATTCCTTCGAAATCAACAAGAATTCGTACATAAATCGAGATTACCGATAATTTGTGTGCCCCAGAATTTTACCGTCGTAACTGAGTTTTTGAATAAAACAAATCAGTTCTAGTGTGAGATTCAAACCCGGGAGGGTGGAAAAACATTAATATTAGGTAGTAATGAAAATGTCAAAAATGAATCTACTTCAATAAACAATTCGAAGTGACATTTTTCAATTACATTGGAATGCGAAAAGCACTAACGTATTGTCACTCTAATCCCAATCAGAATATCTAAAGCATTAAAAAGCATTGGCGTGTCAAGATTTTTTTTACTAATAAGGAATAATGCATAATTTTGGTGCTCCAGAAAAACTGAAAACTTCATATTTCTTGGGCACTGAAAGCACTTCTAGAGAAGTAAAATTCATTTGCCAGGACATTTTGACATTTTCAAGCAAAAAGCTCACCCAAATTATCTTCTGAGAAACCATACTTCTGGGTAATATTCCACTAGACTTATAAATAATATTGAACAAGCACTCAAGGAAAAGATCATAATTGAATGCAATTTGAACACTCTGTGATAAAGAAAACTTCATCCTAAAATGTTTTGCAATCAATTTTGTTCAGTACCAAAGAATACCGAATGCTGAAAATAAAGTTTCAATATTTTAGTCTGTGATTAAAGACCTCAAAATAAGTAAGACATTTCAGAAAGTGGTTTTGAAGATGAAGCGATATTCTGTAGTCTAGTAAACTACTAGCGTAACCAAATACAAAATTCGATTTGATTTAATTTGCCAGATGTCCTATCAACATACAATTCAAATATTCCTCAATCAGTTCACTGGAAGAAATCTCAGCTGGTCACAGACAACATATCCCTTGTTTATTATGAGGGACCTAGAGTTTTCATTTTTTCAGAATAGGTCGAGTGTCCAAATATCTCGGTCAAGTTCGTTCTTGGGCCAAATTCATCGAATAGTTTAGCAGTTAATAACATTAATTTCTTGAATATTCATTCTATCAATTCGTAACTTAGAGAATGTCTAGATAGCGTTAAAAGGAAGGAGTGTGCCAAATTTCGAGAAAATCGTCACGAGAGAAAATTTTTTTAAAATTCCCAAAATGTTTTTTTTTCAATACACGATATCTCATAAGTTATTCGTCAGATCACAACAATTTAGGGCATTTATGCAGGGTATAGGTACCTAAAATATTTTAAAATTTCATCATCATAGCGTACAATCTCCAGAAGATATAAGAGTTTTTCTGAAAATGAAGTCACAGATTATATTTCTATCTATGAATTCACATCACATCAACTATAAATCTCTTTGATGGTGGTTTTAATTTTATGACAAGTTGTCATAATGAGTGAATGTTGAGCCGAAAATGAAACTAATTCTGTGGGTTCATTTTTATGACAAACATGTCTAAAATACTGGTGTGTGCAGTTGTCATATTTTGAATGGAAATGTCATTATGAATTTTACGACAAGAGGACTATTTTTTCCCAAATGTCTGTAATTTCTGAATATCGAGCTGAAAATGATCGCCATCGGTTGGATTTGACTCGTGATGAAGAAACGGTGGTCCAATTTGAAAATGTTTGGCTGAATATTCTCTATCTTCCGAAAGAGATGAGATAGAGATTCCATATTAATAGAATTAGTTTATTATCCAAATATAAGTCAAGTTAGTTATTGGGCCAGACCTGTCCGATAGCTCAGCAATTATGAATCTGAAATTCGGTTATAATTGATGACACTCAACTACAACAACTTATATATGGTATAGAAATGTGAAAAGAATGCCAGATCGAAGAATTTGCTGAACTATAAGTTCACTCAACTTCCATTTAAGATATATGTTTATTGATTCTTTCACACTCATTGTGCTGGCTGATTTTGAATCGCACTCTTTTTAAGTCTGAGAAAAGACTTTAGAACAAGCGCGTAAAAGCTCCTGATCTCACGTCAGTGCTTTCCACATTTTTTCAGTAATGTGTTCTCGCTTATAAAATAATTGGTCCTCGATTATCAATTCAACTTTATGCATTGATTAGGAACAGCCATTCAGATTCAGATAACGAATAAGATTAACTAGTACCAGAATGTAAATTGAATGCATGCGTTTCACAAAACAAATAAAATGACTTTTGAGTTTTTCCCAGTCTCGAAATCATAATTTTAGATATGTCGATGAAGCTAAAGAGTTCTCATTTCAATCAAACAACATTACATAAAATAGTTCCCACTAAAGTGCTTAGTGCTTAGTGCTCGAAATATTCAATTACTTTTGCAAAAGTGCTCGGTAATCCGGAGCCTTCTGTCGAAAGCGGTGCTTAGAACTCGAGACTCGAAGCCTTTTTTTTCGAGTGCTTAGGGCTTAGTGCTCGAAGCACTTTTTATCGGTGCTTAGCACGCTCTGCACGATGCTGATGAAATCTACAATATTTTCAAGGCATGAGCACCTCCAGTTTTTCCGGAAATGACGTCAACTTCCGTGTTTCAAATAACAACACCATTTTTTTATTGCAGAAATTGATTCCTTAGAAAATTTCAAATTATTTTGATGTAACATTTTTCAGTTTTGGTTGAAAAATTCTCTCTGAGCGGGAAAATTCGAAAAAGAAATCGAAAATAGAGCTCCGCTGAAACAAAGATAACTTCGAGGATTTTGGATGGAAAATTTTCATTTTTGGGATTTCTCAAGATGTAAGATTGATGTATCGACTTTGAAAATCGAAATCGCGATTCATGATACAGGGGGTGAAAAAATCGCATTCAAAGTTAGGGATGACAAAATCGTAAAAAATCAATTTTTTCAAATGAGAACCCCATTTTTTTATGGCAGATATTGAATCTACGTTAAAAAATAATGTGAGTGTATGCATCACATCCTTGCTCTAAAGTGGATATTTTCTGAGTCATTCACAAAAAACTGTTTTTCGTCCTTAATTTTCAGCTATTTCTTTTCCCTTCACGCCAAAAAGATGAAATTTTCAGGAACTGTTATTTGAACCATGCTGTAGATTTTTCAACTCTTCTTGAAACCGACTTCAAGTTACTATCAGGAGAACCATGGCAAACTCTCGCAGTTATAACTAGAGAAGATGCTCAAAGTTTTGACCGTTAATTTCTAAACATTTATTTATACGTCTCAGGAATGCTTCGTGCGTTGCTATTCTTATTTCATCGGGAGGAAGAAATCTGCAGAAGTGTTTAAAAACCAAATTGAGTTTCAAAACTATTAATCTAAAAATCTAAACAAACCTGAACGCATTTTTGATTCGTTTGTAAGGGACTCATAAATATTCTTATAAATCGAATAAAAAATCCAATTTACCTCTCTTCGCAATATTATAATTAAGTAGGTCAATAAATTGTTTTTACTCAAGGCATTATGAAATTCCTAAATTGTATTACTCGCAAATACCAATTGATGCTATTGATGACCATGCATTTGCAAGTAGGTCAACTTCCTTTGTAATATATTTATGCAAGCGTTGATATCAATGACCGAATAGACGTAGAACAACTACCATGGTGTTTTCCTTTCCAACCCTAATCTCCGAAATATGAGATTAACTTTAAGTGCCAACAAGTGAGATTATCACATGGCGATCCTGCCATCCCGAACTACCTGAAGTGAAAATTTGAACAACGGTCCTGCCATCTCGAACTACCTGAAGTGAAAATTTGAACAACGGTACTGCCATCTCGAACTACCCTGAAGTGAAAAATTGAACAACTGTGCTGCCAGCCTTGAAGTGACCTTTTCGAAAAACTGTGCTGCCATTCCAAATATTCTAAACCTCAATGAGCTGGATGAATAATGGGAAAATCTCAGTCTAAAGAGGAGGTTATAATAGCTCAAGCAGGAAACTCAGGTGGACAGACAGCAAACGAACAGCAAAAATCGGCAATAAATGAAAGTATTCCAATATTCACTAATTGTTGCACTGGGCGTCTTCAGTTACATAATTATTCAATGGATTAGAAGACGAATCCAGAGGAAAATTAGAGCACAAATCAGACGGAGCCAGGAGATCATCTAACCACCCCAAGAAGACATATCTACCTAGATGAATCAAGAAGACAAGAAATGAAAGCTCCATGTAAGCAATTCTAAGCAATTTTTTTCAAATAATTTTGTTAAATGAGCATTTTCGAAAATTTGAAACTAGTGTATGACGATTGCTCAAAATTTTATATTAATTTAGGAAAGGACAGTAAAGATAGAAGAGTAAATTACCAATTGATGAATAGATATTTAGACAAATTGCAAAAATTGAAAACTAAATTTGAAGAAGTTCGCGAAAAAGTAAATGTTATCTACATTGAACCAGATGCCAAAGAGAAGGTATATATTGTGCTGATAAAAATAGAAAAACTTCTGGATAAAATAGCAGTTATTTTGAACGATAGGTTGAAATCAGTTAATTTGATGCATCATTCCGACGCCCCTAGTTCTGTTAATTCAAGTCAGGATACAGGTATGGCGACAGAAGGTGCCACAATGGGTGAAAGTTTCGATTTAAGGATTGCTACTAGCTTAATTCCATCAATGGACGGTACAGAAAGTGGGACTCGTCGATTAATAGACGCAGTCGAACTGTACGATTCTCTATTAAACGATGCAGGAAAAGCATTTCTTATCAAATTTGTTTTGAAAACTAAACTTTCCGAATCAGCCAAAATCCGATTGAATACCGATTATCTTAGTATTCCAGCGCTTCTCAATGATATTTCTCGTCATTTAATCCCACAAAAATCCGCATCCGCACTTTCTGCATCCTTACATGCAGCGCGACAAAAACAAAAATCCTTAGATGCTTTTGGTAAGGAGATTGAAGAATTGATGTTGAATCTAATAATATCACAAGCTAACGGCGATAAAAATGCACTGACATGTCTTCCGCAAATCAATGAGAAATTGGCAATAACGTCATTTGCAAACGGATTACGAGATCCTAATTTGAGAACAATAATAAAAGCTCGAAATTATTACTCTTTGAAAGATGCTATTAGCGGCGCCAGGGATGAAGAAATTTCAAATACAGCTTATTCCAGTACTCCAGAACAAATTTTTAGATATTCGACTATAAACAAACGCGGTATGAGACACTTTCGCGGTTCACAGCATTTCAGTCAACGCGGAAAATATCCTCCTCGAGGAGCCTATAACAATAATTTATTCACTAACCGATTTAACGCAACCCATTCTCACAATCAAAATAATCGCGGTAGAACGAATAATAGGGGACGAAATACTAATCGAGGATCGAGATTTTTTAGAAATAATAACAATCAAAGATCGTTTTTTCTAGAAACTCAAACGCATCCAGAAACGCAAAACGCAGCAACCATTGCCCATGAAAATAACGATTTGTTTTTTCGAGACTGTAGAACAAATTAGCAACGAACATGTTACTATTTTGAGTATGAATGGTTTGAATTATGTATGTATGAGAAACGGGATGAAAGTTTTGAAATTATTATTAGATACGGGCGCTACTGCTAGTGTGATTTTCGAATCAAGCTTAGACGGCAACTTTAGAATGAATGGAAGAAAGAAAGTTAAAGTACAAGGTGTTGCTGGATATGTATATTCTTTAGGTAATATTGGTATGAATCTGGAAATGAATCACATAAAGATATCCCATGAGTTCATAGTGATGAAAAATTTCATAGCGAATGTAGATGGAGTGCTAGGAGCTGCCTTTTTTACAAAATTTTCAGCTGTGATTGATTATAAAATTTTCAAAATGACTTTGTGTGTTAGCAATGAGATACTTTGTTACACAACTTCAATCGGACTATGATATAACAACTTCGATACCTGCAACTGCGAAATAATAAAATACTTAAAATGTGATAGTAACGAAGATTGTGTGGTTTTACCGGACCAAATCTGCGAAGGAGTTTTTGTTGCAGGAGGTATAAGCAATCGGACTATGATATAACAACTTCGATACCTGCTAGATGCGAAATAATAAAATACTTAATTTAAATTTGAAATGATAGTAACGAAGATTGTGTGGTTTACACTACCGGACCAAATCTGCGAAGGAGTTTTTTTATCAAAAAAAAAAATACAAAACAGGAGGTATAAGCAGACCCAAAGAAAGCTTATATTCCCATCAGGTTTTTGAATATAAATGAAACGAAATTGAAATAAATACGAAATTTCAAGCCAACTGTCGAACCTTTGAACTTTTATTCAATTTGCAATTTCGATCCAAAACAAATGAGCGTAAAACGTATTGAAGAATTGCTTCATTCAATAAATGTTTCTAATCTAAATGAAGAAGAATCAATATCATATTACGAAAAACACATCCATTCATAAAATTTGTGTAAAATTCGCAGATACATTCCATCTTGAAAATGATACGCTAACATTCACGAATGTTTGTAAACAACATATTAAATTACAACCAGGTGTATCACCATCTTACGTTAAACCGTACAAGTTACCTCACGCTCAGAAGTCGGAAATAAACAAACAAATAGATAAAATATTAGCGGAAAATATCATCGAAGCATCAAATTCGCAATGGTCGGCCCCATTACTAATTGTTCCAAAAAAGACTGGGCCTGACGGAAATAGAAAATGGAGAATTGTTATCGATTACCAAGAACTTAATAAACGCATAGAAGATGACAAGTTTCCTCTCCCATGTATAGAAGAAATTTTAGATTCCCTTGCAGGAGCCATTTATTTCACTCATTTGGATTTGTACCAAGGATATTATCAATTAGAATTGGAGCATGCCTCTAGACCTTATACTTATTTTACGACGGATCGGGGTCAATTTCAGATGACCAGAGCACCGATGGGTCTTAAAACAAGCCCTAGTTCTTTTTCGAGAGCAATGACTATTGCTATGTCAGGTCTAAATTATGATATCTGCTTCATTTATCTGGATGATTTGATAGTTTTTGGAAATAGCTTGGAAAACCATAATCAAAATTTAATAAAAGTATTGCAAAGACTTCGAACAGCAAATTTAAAACTAAATCCAATCAAATGCGAATTTTTGAAAAAAGAAATTATTTACCTGGGCCACGTGATCACTTCGACAGGCATTTCTCCAGATCCAGAAAAAATTCAGGCCATGCAAAATTATCCGGTTCCTTGAGACGGTAAAGAAGTCAAAAGGTTTGTTGCTTTCGCTAATTACTATCGATAATTCATTCCAAATTTCGCCAATATTGCTTCACCATTAAATTTCTTAACGCGAAAAGGAGTTGTTTTTCAATGGACAACTGAATGTCAAAATTCATTTGAGACCTTGAAACGATGCCTCGCATCTCCTCCAATTCTGCAATTTCCAGATTTTTCAGACAACAATCAATTCATTTTGAAGTGTGATGCATCAGGAGTAGCTTTAGGAGCAGTATTATGTAATGATAATGACAGACCGGTTTCCTACGCAAGCAGATCCCTAAATCAAGCTGAGAAAAATTATAGCACAATAGAACGCGAATTGTTGGCGATAATATGGGCTGTCAAAAAATTTCGCCCTTATCTTTACGGCAGAAAATTCAGAATTTCAACAGACCACCGCTCTCTTATTTACTTATTTGGTATGAAAAACCCATCTAGTCGGTTAACGAAATTCCGTTTAATATTAGAAGAATACGACTTCACTGTTGAATATATTAAAGGACAAAACAATATTTTAGCAGATTCATTATCAAGAATTAGCTTGGACTCACAGAATTTGAAGGAATTAGCAATCCATGACAGAGTATTGGTCATGACACGAGCAAAGTCGAAAACTGGCGACAGTACCAGCAAATACGTTGCAGAAAATTCTAGTACACTAACCCATGACAACAGGCTTGATCACCCTGGAATTGTGGAATTATTGAAAAAACCGCTAGAATCTTTAGAATTAATACCAATTAGAGAAAAATCATTTAACTATATACTAAATGAATATCGCGACAATAATAAATATTTTAAACTTAACGATTTCGTATATGATATTGGCCAAAATAAATTATACATAAAGCAAGGATCTTGATCAACGCTGATTGCCTTAGGGACTTCGTTGACAGACTTGAAATTACTTATGAAGAAAAACGGAATCACAGAGATATTTATAATGAAAAATGAAGGTACCGAAAAATTAATAAAAGAGTTAGCTAACGCAAAGAAATATATTGAAGAAAATGATTTAAAAATTTGCGTCATTAAGGACGTCCAGAAAATTGATGACGAGACTAGACAATTAATACTAAACGACTTTCACATTCTACCCACCGGAGGACATGCTGGTGTTAACAGAATGTTCAACAACATCAGACGCTATATTACTTTTGGCCAGGCATAAAAAATGACGTCGCAGTCTTCGTCAAAAGGTGCCATATGTGCCAGAAATATAAACATTCAATAATAACAAAACAGCCACTTCAAATCACTACGACTGCCAGTTCGGCCTTTCAAAAAATATTTCTTGATCTTGTGGGTCCACTCAATAATTATATATCTGAAAATAAATATATTCTTACTACTCAGTGCGAATTAACAAAATTTGTAGGGTGCTATGCGTTACCAAACAAGGAATCTGAAAGTGTTGCTAAGGCATTTGTAGAAAATTTTATTCTAGAGTATGGTGTTCCAGAGGTCATTGCCACGGACCAGGGAACTGAATTCATGTCAAGTATTTTCAAAGACATTTGTCAATTACTCAAGGTGAAACAAATTAATTCAACAGCATATCATCACGAATCATTAGGTTCTATCGAAAATACGCATAAACATTTAGGAGCATATTTAAGAATGCATTGCCAAAACCATCCAGTTTCCTGGAGTTCTTGGATTAAATATTGGTGTTTCGCTTATAATAACACTGTTCACACTCATACAAAGTACACCCCTTTTGAACTAGTTTTTGGAAGAAGTTGCTAACTCCCTTCAAATCTAATTAACAAAATTGATCCAATATACATATTTGAGAACTACCCACATGAATTGAAATATAGATTGCATAGGGCATGGAATGACGCGTCAAATAACCTGATTAATTCAAAAATAATAAGAAAAGCAAAACTAGATTCAGTTGGGAAGGAAATAAATTTCAAAATAGGCGATAAAGTTTTAATAAAAAATTATGGTGCATGTAGCAAAAATGATGAACTTTTTAAGGGACCCTTCAATGTGTTAGAAGAAAAAGGTCCTAATGTAATTATTAAAATAGGTGATAAGATTAAGGAGATTCATAAGAATAGGGTTAAGCAATTTCATGAGTAATATAAGAAGAAAATGTAATATATAAACATATGTGTTTTTTCTCAATGAATTAGAGTAAGATATTTCATAGGGTTATTTGTGTTTACGAAATTTATCACTTACATTTGTAGTTGATGAAAAAAAAAAAAAGTTGTTTTGTGGAAAAAAAATTTTTTTTAGCTAGCCAGGGGAGGTGTAAGGGACTCATAAATATTCTTATAAATCGAATAAAAAATCCAATTTACCTGTCTTCGCAATATTATAATTAAGTAGGTCAATAAATTGTTTTTACTCAAGGCATTATGAAATTCCTAAATTGTATTACTCGCAAATACCAATTGATGCTATTGATGACCATGCATTTGCAAGTAGGTCAACTTCCCTTGTAATATATTTATGCAAGCGTTGATATCAATGACCGAATAGACGTAGAACAACTACCATGGTGTTTTCCTTTCCAACCCTAATCTCCGAAATATGAGATTAACTTTAAGTGCCAACAAGTGAAATCATCACACGTTCTATGCACTCCTCTTTATCAGGCAGGGGAGTTGAGTAAACAATATTTTTTATCCTACATCAAACATAATAGTCTAAAGGAGTTAAATCGGTAAAACGTGGTGACCCAAGATGTGGACCATTGTTCGCCAACTATCGATCTTCAAATAGCCTGTATAGGATATTTGACACATTGAGTAAATTGTGTGGAGGCGGCGCGCCTCCACTTGTTGATCTTGTTGATACCATAAGTCATTATGGTTCTGTACTAGCGGCTCAATTATTTGAGTCAATATGTCAGAATATCTATCTCCTAAGGGAGAACATTCTTTATATAATGCAAACATGTGTAGTGTTCGATCTTACCAGTTAAAGTCCCATCATAAATGTGAACATCGAGAATTGCATTATTTTTGATGGCGCAAAAAACATTGAAACTCCAGGTCTCTTGAAAGTTCCATTGTCTGAAGTGGTGGTTGTTCTCTTCATCCCAATAATGACTGTTATGCCTATTGAAAGAACCATTCTTTGTGAATTTCGATTCATCTGTCCAAATTATACAGTCCAAAAAGCATTGCCAGTACCACTAGCGGAGTATGCGCAATCACCGATTTCACAGATATAGAGATTTTACTACGTTACAACCTCATTGAAAGTCTCTTGTGAAACCTTACCCGGCAACACCGAATACAGTCTTTTTCCATTTACTCGGGTTACAATATCTTCAAGGTCAAAATGATCTGAACAAATGAAAATTGCTTTGTTTGGGCAAATATTTGAGTATCCCAACAGCGAGACCACATTCTTATTTTTTCATCGTCATCTGGGAACCTTAATTCAAGAAAGCCTCATTTTATCTTATAATAATCTCATTGAAAAATCCCTATTAAAAGTTTCTTCGCTACTGGACATGTAAATAACTGAATACTTCGGTTGTTATAATACACTTGCCTATGGAACGATAAATTCGGATTTAAATTCCTGTCTTTACTAAAACTTTCACACTTACAAACCATTTTTAGTGCGATGAAAAGTAATAAACAATAAAAAATATGAAAAAGCTGATACTGACACTCACAAATTTTCTTCGATTTGCGTATTCATTTACGATACAGAGGTAGCAACAGGTCTTTTAGAATATGTGACCTCCAAATTATCAAGCAGAGAATGAAGCAGCGTTGTCTTGACATTCACCTGAATTTCTTTCCATCTGTGGTCTCTGACATTAAATAGCAGATTAAACTAAAGTTTTTCTTGTATTTATTGCTAATATATCCGATAAGACAGTTTCAATTCAAAATATATAATTTTGAACAATAATTTGTATGCAAATTGGAGAAAAACTTTTTATTCATAATTATAGGGGAATAGAGAAACCTACTAGTTTGGCAACATAAAAATTTTTTTTGACCTTAGTGGACCAGCTCAATACGTTACATTCGACCAGCTCTAAGTTTCAGATGCGACACCTTTCAATGTAAATATGGGTCTATTCTCATATTGTCCAAGCTTGAAACTAAATGAACGATTATTTCAATGTCTGCAATATGTCATCAAAGCAGTCAATAAAATCCGTAACACCACTGTGAATTATAGATTATTTCATCAACTTTGTGTTACCAATACGGGGATTTCAACCGTTTGCTGTTTCATACTGAAGTCCGTTGGCTATCAAGAGGTAACTGTCTGACTCAATTTTACAACCTGTTTAACTTAGTGATAGAGTTCTTGGAAACTAAAGGTACAAGACTGCACAACATACTTATTACATCAAAGAATGAAGAAGCTTATGTGACAGACCTATATGAATTATTCAACGATATTAATCTCCACCTTTAAGGCGATGAACTGAATTTAATGAAATCAAAAAACTTTCGCAGCCACATTGCGTCTACACAAAAAGAATATGGGCAGACGTGAGTTTCAAAAATTTCCGAATTTAATAACAGTATGCTGCAGTAACGATGATTTGTTATCCTACCGCCAACATTTGGAAATCCTCCACATTGACTTCAACGAACGATACCAGGACATTTTGAACTTGGCGATACCACAGTGGGTGTAGATCCGTTTTCACATGTTAAGTTGAAGAACTTATAGAATTGACAACAAATGAAGTAATAAAAATCAAATTCAAAAATGGGTACCAAGAATTTTGGCTACAAAAACCGATCCCTCAATTTTACCCTGGCTTGTAGTCAATCGTTCAACGATTCTTGATTGCTTCCCTTCGTCATATTTGTCAACACTGTCAACACTGCTTACCAGGGAAGAAATCGTTTGAATGTTACCGAACTTGGTGACTTGCGACTTGAGTAAATGGGAACCTGATATAAACAAACTTATTAAACATCATCGGATTCATCCTTCATATTAGTTTTTTTATTAATTTCTTCTTTGTTTATTCTATCTAGAATTCTTTTTGTTATTCTTTATTTTTTTTATATGAGGATGATTTATGTTAATTTTATTTTGAAATTATACTTTGTTCGAACACTACGTTTCAATAATTATTTTCATTGGCAGATGAAGATCGTCGGAGCTAACTTGAGACCTGAGCGCCGTTCTTTATCATCTAATGCTCTCAGGTTTTAAGTTAACTTTGGCAGGTTATAGTAGAAGTTCCACTTAGAATTAATTTTTTTTTCTGCTAATGTAGCTCACAATAATTAATTAATTCCATTTGAAGTTATAGTGGTTTTTAAGTAGTTGAAAAAATGGGGGGCGCTGAAAAATAATTTAATCTCAAAGGGGGTTGACAAAATGACTTTGGGAACCCCTGGCATAGACTCAGTCTGTTGGAAATTCGAACATTATCCTAAAAAATATTCATCTTCGATAACATGGAAAATTCCATTTAAATTATTAAACAATCAAAAGTGGATCACGCCGAGCGAGCCGCGGACCTACCGAAATCTGCTGACTGGCTAGAAACAATTGACGTAACAAGGGATCTAGAAAATATTCTGATACCAAATATGGCAATGTTATTTTTATCGTCATTACTCAATTAAGTATATAAAATTAGTATATAATCAATAAAGCATCATTCACCATTAGTTTGATCAATAAACCTCTTCGGCAACTGTGGAGTTAAGACATCCCTTGATCGTTCTGAGACTGGTCGTTCAGTTGCCTCCACCTTCAAGCAAGTGTTGTTTCAATTCAAAGAAACAACACTGTCCTTAACATAGCCCCACAAAAAATAATCCAGTAATGTGAAATCACACGATCTGACTACTGACAGCTGAATTTCGTGAAATTATGCCATTAAGAAAATCAATCAAGATAGGAACTTGGAACACACGCAGCCTGTATGAGGCCGGAATGTTAGCTAACCTGCTCCAGGAGATGGAAAGAATCAAATTGGATATACTGGGAGTGTCAGAAACATGGTGGCCTGGAACGGGAAAACTGAAGATGGAATACGGAACATTTTTCTATTCCGGTAATGAAGAACGAAATCACAGAAAAGGTGTCGGAATTGTAATATCAAAGAATCTTATGAAATACGTTACAGATTTTATACCATATTCTGACCGTACTGCCTTGATAAAACTCCAAGCGCAGCCAACCAACCTCAACATAATACAGGTATACGCACCAACAGCGGATGCGACAGACGAGAAATAGAACAATTCTATAATGAGATCAAAGAGCTGCTTAAACTGACGAAAAAACATGACGTCAATGTAATAATGGGAGATTTCAACGCCAAAACAGGGAACGGCAGTTTTGGAGACATAGTTGGGCCTTGTGGTCTTGGAACAAGGAACGAAAGAGGCGACCGACTTTTACAATTTTGCCAAGAAGAAGAGATGAGAATCACTAACACATGGTTTAAACTTCATCCCCGCCGCCTCTATACATGGAAAGCGCCAGCAGACACTCCGCAGAATGTAATAAGGAATCAAATAGATTTTGTTCTGATAAATGGAAGATTTAGCACTAGTGTCAAAAGAGCCTGCACATATCCTGGAGCAGACGTACCTTCGGATCACGTACTTTTGGTGGCAGTTGTGAAGATTTCCCTTTCGTGCAGAAACAAACCGATCACGAGACAACGGATAGCATTGGACAAATTAAAGGAAACAAGAATGAAATCTAAAATCAGCAACGAGATAAATACACAGATTCAATTGATGACGACAAATATGGAAGATTTGACACCAACATGGGATAGGATAACGAGTACAGTAACAGATATCATGAAAAGCAACCTAGGCTATCAATCAAATAACAAAAAACAGAAATGGATGACGGAAGACATATTATTACTGATGGATGAACGTAGAAAACACAAGAACAAATCAGATGACAGCATATATAAAAGTATTCACAGAGAAATAAAATCAAAAATTAGAATAGCAAAGAATGAATGGCTTAAACAACAATGTAACGACATAGAAAAACTACAACTACAGCACGATGATCGTAACCTACACAAAAAACTGAAGGAGACGGCTGGAATATATAGGAAAAAGAATCCAACTGTATTAGTTAATCGAGACAACCAGATACTGTTGGGCGATAAGAACAAAAATAACCTGTGGGAAAATTATATACAGGAGCTTTTCAACGATGAACGTCCAATGAGAACAAATTATGATAACTACCATCTATCTGGTCCATCTATCACCAAAGAAGAAATTGAAAAAGCAATACATTCATCAAAACCCAACAAGGCACCAGGTCCAGACGAAATTCCCTCAGAAATTCTCAAACTCCTTGATGAGAGGGGAATTACAGCACTCCATAAAATATTTAACATTATTTACGACACTGGCCGCTACCCTGAAAAATGGCTAAGTTCGACCTTTATTCCCTTGCCCAAGAAGGTTAATGCAAGAAAATGTGAAGATCATAGACTCATCAGTTTAATGAGCCATACTCTGAAAATATTTTTAAAAATCTTGCACCAGAGAATATACAGGAAGTGTGAGATGGATGTGAGTGATTCGCAGTTTGGATTTAGGCGGGATTAGGTACGAGAGAGGCAATAGTAGCAACACAAGTGCTGGTCCAAAACTGTTATGATCAGAGGAAAGATGTCTGTTTGTGTTTTTAGACTATGAAAAAGCGTTCGACCGAGTCCAACACCATAAATTAATGGAACTGCTCAGGAAACTTGACATAGATCAAAAGGACATACGATGTATTGAAAACTTGTATTGGCATCAAACTGCACAGATAAGATTGGAGTCTTCTGTTTCCAACCCCATACAAATAAAAAGAGGAGTCCGACAGGGATGTGTGTTGTCACCACTTTTATTTAATATATACTCAGAAGCCATATTCCGGGAGGCAGTGCAAGACACAGAAAAGGGAATCAAAGTCAATGGAGTGTGGACTAATAACATACGATATGCGGATGACGCTGTTATCATTTGTGACAACATAGCCGATCTACAAGAACTAGTCTGTATAGTTGGAGAATATAGTAAACAAATGGGATTAAATATTAATACCAAGAAGACTAAATTCATGGTCATCTCCAGAACTCCGGAAGCGTTCCAAAATTCCAGCCTAACGTTTAATGCCAACCCTATTGAGAGAGTAAGCAAATTTAAATACCTGGGTGCCTGGCTTTTTGAGGATTGGACATCGGACAAAGAAGTTAAATGCAGAATTGAGCAAGCTCGACAGGCATTTTTAAAGTTGAAGAACATATTTACATGTTCAGACTTCGATCTCAAATTAAGACTAAGATTTACGAAATGTTACGTATGGTCGGTGTTGCTCTATGGCGTGGAAGGGTGGACGCTTAAAACTAATGACATCAATCGGTTGGAAGCTTTCGAGATGTGGCTGTATCGTCGAATCTTAAAAATACCATGGACGGCAAAAATGACAAACGCCGAAGTCCTCAGAAGAGTCAATAAAGAACGCGAATTCTTTAACACAATTAAGAAGCGAAAGACGGCATATCTAGGTCACATCATGCGGAATGAAAAATATCAGTTTCTACAACTAATGATCCAGGGTAAAATCGAAATCAAGAGAGGAATCGGACGTAAAAAGATGTCCTGGCTTCGAAACATTAGGCAGTGGACCGGAATACAAAATATTCAATCTCTGATACAAACAGCAAGAAACAGAGATGAAATGGAAAATGTGATCGCTAACATCCATTAATGGATACGCATCAGAAGAAGAAGAAGATGCCATTAACAAATTTAGTTTGTAATAAATTGATCGTCTCATTGGCTGTGTGACAAGTGATGAAACCACGTGTAGGTGATACCCATGCCATCAATGATAGGCTATAATTGAGTAGTTAACATCTCACGATAGCGTGATCCATTGATTGTTACCCCATTTCCAGCCCCATGTTCCAAAAAAACGGCCCAATCACTGTTCCAGACCATATATGGCGCACCATATAGTGACCCGATGCAAAGACATCTCAATAATCGCTCTAGGATTATGAGAAGCCCAAATGCGGCAATTTTGCGTGTTGACGAACCCGCAGTGAAAATAGGCTTCGTCTGAAAAAATGATTTTTTTCAGAAAAACCACTAATCTAGCGAATCTATAATACAGCGATGTGAATGGTCAATCGGCTTCAATTCCTGCACTAGTTGAATCTTGTAAGGATTCAAAGTAAAACCCTTATGCGAAATTCGATATGTGGTGGTTTGGGATAACCCCAGTTGTTGACTCGTCGTCGAAAAGTTGACAAATTTGGATCTTCTTCAATACTGTGACTCCTGGCTGCGATGTTTTCAGTTGAACGGCCCGGTCGAACACGCCATGGTGTTGCCACATTTTGTACTGAGCCTGTCGACTCAAATTTAGCGAAAAAATTCTTAATAGTGGTCTCAGAAGGTCGATTACGTTGTCCGAAATTATCACGAATATAACGGAATGTAATTTTAACAGAAACTGAAAACAGAAATTAACAGAAATTGAATTCATTGTAACAACTGCCAAAGCATCTACTACGAATATATCAAAATACTATCTGCCATTGCTGTCATGTGATAGGTGTGGCTACAATTAAAAAACGAAGTTCTAATTGAAAGACCCTTTACATTATTTTACTCATAATTTAACTTTTGCCATAATATATATGGTGTTTTTTACAACACAGTGTACAAGGTGTTTCAAGTTCAAATGCCTTTCACATGTTAATGGAGAACTGAATCTATTCGGAATAAGAAATTTCAAATCATGATATTGGTCGCTAAACTGTACAGAGCAAAAATATTTCTGTAGCCTAAGCACTCCCGGTTATATAAGTGGCGTAATAAATTTACAACTCAATGCGCGTTTAAAGTACGAATTAAAAATATTAGATATTTTCTGAGATGCTAGACACCGATAAATCCAAATTAATCCTACATTATGAGAATTATCAGATATCATGAAATGAATGAATAATATCTTGAGAAAAGAAATTGACAAAAAAAATCAAGGTAGTAGCATCATATCACAAATGAGTGATGAATTTGATTTAATTTCATCAGTTCAGAAATATCTAGACATTTATCGTCAATAGGGGCTCTTCCCAATTTCTAAGTTTTTGGCAATGATAATCAATAAAGTAATAGCGATAAGATCGGGAACCAGAGAAAAAAATCAAAATTGGTCCCGTCAGGGACCCGCGAGGCGTAGCCGAGCGTGAGGCCCGCAGGGCCGAACCCGGGGCAATCTTAAAACAGATCGAAAAGGCGTATCCTCTTCTAGGAGAAGCGACCCCGAAACCCGCTCCGGGCGCTCATAAGTGCCCGAAATTTTCAAACGAAAATCGCGAAATCGGCCATTTTCGCGAAATCGCCCAAAGGCGAAAAACGGGCGAAAGTACTCCTATGAAGCCGGAGCATCTCGCGGGGAGGGGGGGTCGCTTTTTCTGGACGAGGAACGTCCCCATGCGTGGCTACGAGCTCAGCCGCGGAGCCCCTCGAAATCTATACGAGACATTATGCATATAAAACGGCAATTGTTAGACTCGCGACTTCCCTGAAACGTCAAAAATCACACCTACGTTTTCCCTCCGTGCCGGTCGAAAACGATATAAATCGCCCCGCGATCAGTAGAAAACGAATCTACGTGAAAAATCGCCCCGCGATCAGTAGAAAACGAATCTACGTGAAATTTCCCATCTCTGGGTACCAATTTTCACATCCAAGTAGCGAGTCTAGGCCGCGAATTCTTCATTCCAAATTCGGCAATTTTCTCGAAAATTCGAGGTCAAGTGTCACAATTTCTCATACGATTCCGATGATAGCCGAACGCGAGCTGCAAATTTGAAAATCCGGCATCAATTTTTCGCTTGATATGGGTGGTGGAAGATTTTTGCGCCTTCCAAGCACTCGAATAAGAATCTACAGGAGATTCCGAATCTCTAGACAGCATCTGCGGTTCACGAATCGAAAGAAAAACACCTCAAATAAGCGTTTCAAAATCGTCATTTTTTTGTCTATTTTCGCGCTAATTCATTTTTTCCATCTTGAAGTGATATATTTCGATGTTCGTTCGAGCCCGGTCAGTTTTCATAAAACGTCAAACGACGAACGAGGAATAGATCCTTTCAAGTATAAGATTGGTGGAATTGGACCGTTATAGGTAATATTATGCATTATATTCGTGTCTCATAACGATTTATTCCCTTTATTTTCAGTAAATAATATCAGGAATACCAAGAAATAATAAAATCGATGTCAATACGACGATATTATGTGAAGACGATCTGGAGTTGAAAAATTAGCTCGAAATTGGTTTAAAGAGAGGTTCTCAGGTATTTATTCGATTATAAATCAAAGATAAATCAATCAAGCGTATCGATTCATTTCAGTTATCTCTCAAGAATGAAAGAATATGCGAAATATGAATATATTCTTCATACATGTAAACAACGGATATTCTCAAAAGAACCTTCAAGCAGGTAGGATTTTCCTCATATAAAGTGTAACCCTTCTTTTAATTCAGTTCAAACGGCCTCAGAAATCACGGATAGACCGAGAATTTCCGTTTTGAATTTGATAATATGATATTCATTCATTCCATTCTGTCACAATTTCCCCACGGAGAAACCCGAACGGGTTTCGCGATTCAATCGTCTTGAAATCATAGATCTTGAGGCAATTGTATAGAATCACAGAATAAATCGTTGGAAACGCAAAAATTCCGATCGACGATCGGATCTACTCGGTTCACGAAATTCCAAGTTCCCGGTTACATCTTCGTACCATTATCGAATAATTTTTATTTTATCTTTGTGAAATTCACCGATCGCGAATCGATCGAATTGAAAGGATATTACTTTGATTTTTTTTATTGGAAAAAGCAACCAATGTGAATCAATTGTATACAGGGTGTCCCATGTGCGTTATCTATTATTAACAAATACTTTCCATCGAGTTATTTCGGCTGTTCGACTTACGGGTTCTTGATTCGATAAAATATTTTCGATTCATATACAGGGTGGCAGATCTGAGCAGCGCTGACATTCACCAGAGTTTTTCTCAAATTTTCGTGCTTTTCCTCGTAAGGGAGCTAATTTCAATAAAATGTAATACAGGGTGTGCCATTAACATTGAACTCGCGATCGATTGATATACAGGGTGTGCAATTTACAAGTTCATTCTGTATTTTTCAGGTACCTTTGGATTTTTTGTGTTACTTGGGGTTCTTTCGAGTTTTCTCGCGTTGTTTCGTGTAATTTCAGTTTCTTTCGTGTAACTTCGGTTTCTTTCGTGTTTCTTCGGATTCATCCGTGTTTTTTTGCGTTTCTTCGTGTTTTTTCAGTACTTTCATGTTTATTGGTTTTCAACGGGTTTTTTGACATGTTTCGAGTTTCTGCGCGCTTCATTGATGTATGGGCCCTATTGATCTGTGGTCTATATTGATCTATGGTCTATATTGATCTATGGTCTATATTGATCTATGGTCTATATTGATCCATGGGCCTATTGATCTACCCGCTTACTAGTCCATATAATAATAGCGATAAGATCGGGAACCAGAGAAAAAAATCAAAATTGGTCCCGTCAGGGACCCGCGAGGCGTAGCCGAGCGTGAGGCCCGCAGGGCCGAACCCGGGGTAATCTTAAAACAGATCGAAAAGGCGTATCCTCTTCTAAGAGAAGCGACCCCGAAACCCCCCCCCAGGCGCTCTAAAAGTGCCCGAAATTTTCAAACGAAAATCGCGAAATCTGCCATTTTCGCGAAATTGCCCAAAGGCGAAAAACGGGCGAAAGTACTCCTATGAAGTCGGAGCATCTCGCGGGGAGGATGGGAGCGCTTTTTCTGGACGAGGAACGTCCCCATGCGTGGCTACGAGCTCCGCCGCGGAGCCCCTCGAAATCTATACGAAAATTATGCATATAAAACGGCAATTTTTAGACTCGCGACTTCCATGAAACGTCAAAAACCACACCTACGTTTTCCCTCCGTGCCGGTCGAAAACGATATAAATCGCCCCGCGATCGGTAGAAAACGAATCTACGTGAAATTTCCCATCTCTGGGTACCAATTTTCACATCCAAGTCGCGAGTCATGGCCGCGAATTCTTCATTCCAAATTCGGCAATTTTCTCGAAAATTCGAGGTCAAGTGTCACAATTTCTCATACGATTCCGATGATAGCCGAACGCGAGCTGCAAATTTGAAAATCCGGCATCAATTTTTCGCTCGATATGGGCGGTGGAAGATTGTTGCGCCTTCCAACGCTCCAATAAGAACCTACAGGAGATTCCGAATCTCTAGAGACCACATACGGTTCACGAATCCAAAGAAAAACACCTCAAATATACGTTTCAAAATCGGCATTTTCCAGTCCATTTTCGCGCGAATTCATTGCCCTCTCCGAACTCCGACCCAACTTATGATACTCTATGTTAAAATCCGACACACTTAGTTTATTCAGGGAAAAACGGCTAAGCACTCTGTTCATGAATACACGTTCAGACCTTTTTCGAATAATTTTTATTTTACCTTTGTGAAATTGATGGAGTTGAAACGATATTCTTGTTACGGAATATTTCGAAAATGCTTCATTCGCAGCGCGTCGCCGCCACTGCCTCCTGTAGATTCACATAATCTCGATATTGTTTAATTTCATTTTCCTTCTGCGAGGGTATTTATCGAACGATACAATAAAATAACATAATGTACCTGGATAAAAAGCGTATTTCTTCGATACTGCGTATAGAAAACATATGTGTAGGGGATGTGTGAGCCATTGCGAGGTCGAGATATTTTCATGATTATTTTTTAATTAATCTTCATCGTTGTTGGCTTGTGAATTAGAAAGAATTTATCTGATTGATTTCGTTATTACGGATTAAAATAATTACACAGGCTGAGTGTCATTATATTGTAATAAAGTTGTATCTACCTTCATGTCTTACCTTACTTCTTTATTACATTCGATTTATCGGATTCTGACACGAAAAACCAACGTGAACTTCAGGCTTCCACAACAACTTGAGGCCACTAACTTCCGGGTTACGTTTTTATTAATTCTCTACATTGTATTAGCTGGTATTTTCCTGTAGAGAGGATTCATTCCTTTTTCACGTTGCACGTGTGGATTTTCTACCACTCTCGATTTTCTGAGATCTTATTGGATTCGACCAGGTGCTCTTCAGGATAAGGAAAATCATACATAATTCAGGTCAGAACTTACCATTTTTTTTTCTGACTTTGTAATACACTTTACGCTGGAAACAACATTCAGGCAAGAACTACGTTCGTCTCGAGTAAATATCATCGATGATTTGGAATTAATGTTCAATCTTACTCAAAATTTATGTTTGTACAAGATAATGTAATTGGGAAGAATGTATATTTTTGGGGATCAAATTTAGATCTTGTGAAGCGCTTGTAACGTTACAACCGTGGCAACCTCTTGGATATCGAATAGGCTGATAATTTAACAGTATCGATTTATTTAGATTATAAAGGAAGGATAATGGGTGAAACCGCAGTAGTGCAGAAAATATGAGAATTGGATGGAAGGTACTTGCCGACACGTGTTTCTGCTTATTGGCTTCTTCAGGGCAAGGCAACCAAGAAACCAGGATAGGTATGGAAAAGAATGATTATGGAAGAAACGACAACAGGTGACCACAACAGGAGCGAGCATCCAATTTGTGGCTTCAACCCTAGATACCTCCGGTTTTGGAGGCTAAACCGAGCATCGCCACGATGGAAGCATAAGCAACCTGTGTGATGCGACCAAAACCCAAGGATACAATTGAATTACAGAAAAGGATATAATGCGGTGAAACTAGATATAAAGGAAGGATAATGGGTGAAACCGCAGTAGTGCAGAAAATATGAGAATTGGATGGAAGGTACTTGCCGACACGTGTTTCTGCTTATTGGCTTCTTCAGGGCAAGGCAACCAAGAAACCAGGATAGGTATGGAAAAGAATGATTATGGAAGAAACGACAACAGGTGACCACAACAGGAGCGAGCATCCAATTTGTGGCTTCAACCCTAGATACCTCCGGTTTTGGAGGCTAAACCGAGCATCGCCACGATGGAAGCATAAGCAACCTGTGTGATGCGACCAAAACCCAAGGATACAATTGAATTACAGAAAAGGATATAATGCGGTGAAACTAGATATAAAGGAAGGATAATGGGTGAAACCGCAGTAGTGCAGAAAATATGAGAATTGGATGGAAGGTACTTGCCGACACGTGTTTCTGCTTATTGGCTTCTTCAGGGCAAGGCAACCAAGAAACCAGGATAGGTATGGAAAGAATGATTATGGAAGAAACGACAACAGGTGACCACAACAGGAGCGAGCATCCAATTTGTGGCTTCAACCTAGATACCTCCGGTTTTGGAGGCTAAACCGAGCATCGCCACGATGGAAGCATAAGCAACCTGTGTGATGCGACCAAAACCCAAGGCTACAATTGAATTACAGAAAAGGATATAATGCGGTGAAACTAGATATAAAGGAAGGATAATGGGTGAAACCGCAGTAGTGCAGAAAATATGAGAATTGGATGGAAGGTACTTGCCGACACGTGTTTCTGCTTATTGGCTTCTTCAGGGCAAGGCAACCAAGAAACCAGGATAGGTATGGAAAAGAATGATTATGGAAGAAACGACAACAGGTGACCACAACAGGAGCGAGCATCCAATTTGTGGCTTCAACCCTAGATACCTAGATTATATTTAAGTTAATATTTATTTAATACCTTACATCTCATTACTACTTGGATATTTCGTAATTAGAACCAAGGTTAGATCATACAAAAATTGTTTATAAATTCAATAAATTACGTGGCGCCCACCTTATTGTGAAATTAATTCTTGTCTATTCATCTTATTTGCAACCCACCCCACTCTCCGACTG
Organism: Micraspis discolor; assembly: GCA_030674115.1. Classification (NCBI taxonomy): domain Eukaryota; kingdom Metazoa; phylum Arthropoda; class Insecta; order Coleoptera; family Coccinellidae; genus Micraspis; species Micraspis discolor. The sequence goes on along the minus strand of JARTUT010001345.1, from coordinate 133,360 downwards.
AAGGGCATAGTTATCCATAACACCAAGGATAGTTTTATATACTTATTTTTTTTTGTTCAGTTACAATTCAAATTTGATTGACGTCACGATTTTCTTTTTGAGAAATCTGAACTGTAACAATTGGCGCCCTAAACGTGGAGCCTGCCTGACTCATTTTTTGTTGTTTCCATTTGCATTTTGATTTTTATTTTGAATCATTTCTGAATCAAGCGTCAGATAAGATTTTGATTGAATCCATTGGCGTACGGGTCGAGAGTATATTGTGTGAGAAAGTCTGCACTTATTTAACTATTAATTTCGATTTATTAAGTTTCCTGAATTTGATGGATGGTTGTTGGTTGATACCGTGTGTACCTATTTCCTAATATTTTTTTTTTAATTATTTTTTTTTGGTAATTTCACATTATCTTTGCTGCTGATAGAGTTGTGTTCTGTAGTCGATTTTTGCCGTGATATTGTTGATTCGTTACTTCGTTATTGAGGAGACAGTGGCGTGCGTATAAGTATCAATATGTCATTGCGTTTCAATCTCAATAGGCTTAGGAAGGATGAGCTTCAGTATGAGTTATCGGTTAGAGGGTTTAAAACAACTCCGGAACAAACTGTCGTTGATATGCGTTCATGCTTGCGTCCTTTGTTGGAATTGGAGAAGGGAAATCGGTCATTTTCATACCCGGAAATGGTGCTTGACGCGTCACAGGAGTTGAAAATTTGCACAGACAAATTCGTTTTGGTTCAAGATGATTTCGGAAAACCTGAGTTTAATAGTGAGTTGGCTTTTACACGCTTGACTCACATAAGCAATAGATTAATTAGAATTTCTTCGAATGTGCTCGATGATATGTTGTCGGAGAGATTGGATAAGTTGAAAATTGAAGTTAGTAATGCACTCGCAGCTGTTGAGTCGGGTCAGATAACTGAGTATCCGGCGGATGTTATCGACAGTGATGATGGCTCCGGTTCTGATTCTTCGAATGATGTAGATGCGCAAAGCGTGCTGATCTGGCTATGTTGAGAACAAGTACCAGAGACAATTTTGGTTTTCTTAACTCTGCTTGTAATATACAAAAGTGGAATTTAAAGTTTACTGGTGATCCGAAAGGTATGTCGGTTCATAATTTTTTGGAGTGCGTTGAGGAGATGCGAAAAGCCAGAAATGTTGCTCACTCTAGGTTATTTGATTCGGCCATAGATTTATTTTCTGATAAGGCACTAATGTGGTATAGATCTAATCGTGAACGTTTTAGCGATTGGAACGGTTTGTCGGCGTTGTTAGTCAAACATTATGAACCACCGGATTATCATCCAAGATTACTTAAAGATATAATGAACAGAACTCAAGATCAATCGAAATCTATCGTAGATTATTTAACTTGTATGAATTCCATGTTCAGACGTTATGGCGAGGTAGACGAAAATATTAAGTTGGGTATTCTGACTCGTAACTTGTCTCCGTTTTACTCAACGCAGTTACCTACTGTTACATCGATACAGCAGTTAGAAGATGCTTGTCTCAAGTTGGAGACGAAGAAATTCAGAGCTGATAATTATGTTCCTCCATCGAGGAGACGGCATGGATATGTTGAACCGGACTTGGCGTTCATAGCTTCGGCGACACCATCTACCTCTAATGGTGTTCATGATTCCGCAAATTTTGTATCTGAAGTTTCAACTTCTGGTGTGGGTGAACGTTTTAACTCGAGCAATATGATAATTTGTTGGAACTGTCAGAAGTCGGGACATTCACGTCGGTTCTGCTCCGAACCAAGGAAATTGTTGTGCTACCGTTGTGGGAAAATGGATGTGACGGTCAAAACTTGTCCACATTGCTCTGTTTCGGGAAACGGACAGCGGAGGCCCTAAATGGTCGCGATAGCGCTTCCACATCCACAGAACCGACCTCATCTGATAATACCTTCGAAAATAAAATCCTTCTCGATTTCATTATATCCCATGCTCCTAATGATGAAAGGCCATATCTTACCGTGAATATATTAGGTTATTCGATAACCGGACTTCTGGATTCTGGGGCTGTGCGTACCGTTGTTGGACAGTCGGGCTATGATATATTGCAGCGTCTTGGTTTGAAGTTAACTCCTGATAATTCGTCATGTAGAGTTGCCAATGGTGAAATCTGTTCAATTCCTGGCTATATAAAAACGCCTATTACGTTGAAAAATAAAATGCGTTGGATTGATATACCTGTGGTTCCTTCATTACCGCATCGGTTGATATTGGGAGTTGATTTTTGGCGAAAAATGGGTAAAGTTCCCAAATTAAATGAAGATGTTTGGCATTTTTCCGATGGACCAATTGAATTGTCGCAGCTGTGTACTATAGAGAGCAAATCGCACTTGAGCGAGCTGCAGTCAAAATCTCTACAGACCTTGATTGACGAAAAATTTCGTCTTATGGGTGATTAAATTGGTTGTGCTAAAGTTCCAGAACATGAAATAGAATTACTACCCAATACCAATCAAACAGAGATGGTATCCCGTATCTCCAGCCAAGCAGAAGATTATTGATGAACATTTGGAGTCAATCTCGAGGAATGGAATCATAGAACCTTCCAAAAGCCCTTGGTCATCTCCGGTATGTTTAGTTCCGAAACGTGATGGTTCCTTTAGATTTGTTGTAGATTATAGACAGTTGAACGCTGTGACTAAAAAGGATGCGTATCCGATACCGTACATTTCTGCGATTTTAGATCGTTTACGAGACGCTAGGTTTATTTCGGGTCTTGACATAAAAAGTGCTTTTTTCCAGATCCCTATCGCTGAGAACTCTCGGGAGTATACTGCGTTTACGGTTCCTGGCAGAGGTTTATTTCAGTTTCGTCGTTTGCCGTTCGGGCTTACCAACTCTCCTGCTACTTGGCAACGAATAATAGATTCAATTTTGGGAGCAGACCTTCAACCTTCGGTTATGGTCTATCTAGATGATATAATTATTGTTTCCCAAGACTTCGAAACACATTTAAAAACATTGAGTATGGTCTTCGATCGACTCATAGATGCTGGTTTAGTTGTGTCGCGGGAAAAATGTAGATTTTGTATGCCGGAACTCAGATACTTAGGTTACATAGTCGACGCGAGTGGACTAAGAGCTGATCCAGAGAAGGTACAAGCCATACTCGATATACCTCGTCCTAATTCGGTGGCTGAGATCAGAAGATTGATTGGCACAGCTTCTTGGTATCGTCGATTCATACCGCATTTCTCTTCACTTATGGCACCACTTACTAACTTGACAAAGAAGAACGTTACTTGGTCTTGGTCAAATGAGTGTGAACGGTCTTTTCAAGAACTTAAAGAAAGTTTGTCTACGTCTCCCATATTATCGTGTCCAGATTACGAAAAAACATTTACAGTACAGACAGATGCCTCTGGATACGGCATTGGAGCTGTCTTGACTCAGGAAGGACCTGATGGTGAGGAAAGGGTGATATCATATCTCTCCCGGTCACTAACTCGTCAAGAGAGGAATTTTTCCACCACAGAAAGAGAGTGCTTAGCTGTAATTTGGGCAGTTGAGAAGCTTAGACATTATTTGGAGGGAACCTCTTTCAGAGTCATCACGGATCATCACAGTCTTCTTTGGTTGCAAAACCTTAAAGATCCACAAGGACGATTGGCACGATGGAGCTTGCGACTGATGCCGTATAGTTTCGAGATTGTTCATAGGAAGGGCAAAGATCACATTGTACCTGATTTGTTGTCACGGTCTGTGCAGGTTGACCTCAGTGCTGTTGAGACGGCCTCTTTTCCAAATTATTCCACGAGTTCTGATCGATGGTATCAAAACATGCTTCGTGATCTGGAGTTATCTCCTGATAAGTTTTCAAATGGAGAGTCGAGAATGGCGTTTTGCTTAAGTATGTTGCAGTGTCTGAGCCATTTTTGTCTCAGGAATCAGATAATTGGAAGATCGTAATTCCGAAAGATCATCGTGAAGCCTTGTTGAGATCATGTCATGATGATGTTACCTCGGGTCATCTTGGAGTGTTCAAGACTTTCTGGAGGCTCAGAAAAAAATTTTATTGGCCTAAGATGAAAGCTGATGTCATAAGATATATAAGACAATGTAAAGTTTGTACTGCCTGCAAACCCGAATTGAGATCACTTGCGGGATTGATGAGTCATAGACCAGATGTGAAAAAGCCGTGGCAGATGGTCAGCCTAGATTTCATAGGACCACTTCCAGCATCATCTCAGAATTTTAAATATTTGCTAGTTATTACCGACTACTTCAGCAAGTATGTGCTATTATTACCTATGCGTACGGCTACTGCTAAGTCACTATGCAGGTTCGTCGAGGAACAACTATTTTTAGTATATGGTGTACCCCAAATTTTGATTTGTGATAATGGTGTCCAAATGCGAAGCAATGCGTTCCGAGAGCTGTGTACAAGATATCGCACTAAAATTTTGTTTACGCCATCTTACTATCCTAGAGCGGATCCTACAGAGCGTACAAACCAAACAGTTAAGACAATGATTACTTGTTATCTGAAAGATAACCACCGCAAATGGGCAGATAACATTGCTGCTGTCGGTTGCGCGATTAGAACGGCGAGAAGTGAGGTTACCGGATATAGTCCATATTATATAAATTTTGGCCGAGAACATCATGTCAAAGGTGATGAATATGATCATCCTATTCAATCGCAAAATAAACCTGTAAGAGATGAAGATAGAAAGTTAGGGTTTGCTAAAGTCTTCGAAGATGTTCGTCAACGTCTGATATCGGCGCAAGCAAGGAATCGGAAACATTACAACTTACGTCGCAGATCAGTGCATTTCAACGAGGGTGATTTGGTACTCCATAAAAATAAGGCATTGTCTAACGCTTCGGATGCATTCTGTTCGAAGTTGGCTCCTCGTTATGTTGGACCATTCATAGTAGCCAAAAAGTTGGGTTCGTGGACTTATGAGCTGAAAGACGCCAAAGGTAACTTCAAAGGAATGTGGCATGTACAGGATCTGAAGCCCACAATTTCTCCAGACGAATGCGTTTAGTTTCATGTGAGGTGGTCTTTCTTTTGTCTTGCCATTTAGACCGAGTTGAGCATATACTCAATTATGGGTCCTAATATTTTTTTTTGTGTGATTTTTGTTCTTGTTCTCCTTTCCCGATTTCTGATTCGAACAGTGGTTGTCGGTCGCGCCTTTCTTCAAAAGTTCACTTCCTATCGATGGAAGGGGACTGTTACGGAATATTTCGAAAATGCTTCATTCGCAGCGCGTCGCCGCCACTGCCTCCTGTAGATTCACATAATCTCGATATTGTTTAATTTCATTTTCCTTCTGCGAGGGTATTTATCGAACGATACAATAAAATAACATAATGTACCTGGATAAAAAGCGTATTTCTTCGATACTGCGTATAGAAAACATATGTGTAGGGGATGTGTGAACCATTGCGAGGTCGAGATATTTTCATGATTATTTTTTAATTAATCTTCATCGTTGTTGGCTTGTGAATTAGAAAGAATTTATCTGATTGATTTCGTTATTACGGATTAAAATAATTACGCAGGCTGAGTGTCATTATATTGTAATAAAGTTGTATCTACCTTCTTGTCTTACCTTACTTCTTTATTACATTCGATTTATCGGATTCTGACACGAAAAACCAACGTGAACTTCAGGCTTCCACAACAACTTGAGGCCACTAACTTCCTGGTTACGTTTTTATTAATTCTCTACATTGTATTAGCTGGTATTTTCCTGTAGAGAGGATTCATTCCTTTTTCACGTTGCACGTGTGGATTTTCTACCACTTTCGATTTTCTGAGATCTTATTGGATTCGACCAGGTGCTCTTCAGGATAAGGAAAATCTTACATAATTCAGGTCAGACCTTACCATTTTTTTTTTCTGACTTTGTAATACACTTTACGCTGGAAACAACATTCAGGCAAGAACTACGTTCGTCTCGAGTAAATATCATCGATGATTTGGAATTAATGTTCAATCTTACTCAAAATTTATGTTTGTACAAGATAATGTAATTGGGCAGAATGTATATTTTTGGGGATCAAATTTAGATCTTGTGAAGCGCTTGTAACGTTACAACCGTGGCAACCTCTTGGGTATCGAATAGGCTGATAATTTAACAGTATCGATTTATTTAGATTATATTTAAGTTAATATTTATTTAATACCTTACATCTCATTACTACTTGGATATTTCGTAATTAGAACCAAGGTTAGATCATACAAAAATTGTTTATAAATTCAATAAATTACGTGGCGCCCACCTTATTGTGAAATTAATTCTTGTCTATTCATCTTATTTGCAACCCACCCCACTCTCCGACTGAAGGGCATAGTTATCCATAACACCAAGGATAGTTTTATATACTTATTTTTTTTGTTCAGTTACAATTCAAATTTGATTGACGTCACGATTTTCTTTTTGAGAAATCTGAACTGTAACATTCTTTGGGTTTATTTTTTATGGAAAAATTATTTTCGATTCATACACAGGTTGTTACATAGGAGCTTTATCGAATAATGCTTATACTTCCTTTGTGGAATGCACCGATTGCGATCGATTGATATACGTGCTGTGCACATTGGAAGCACTGACTTTCACCAGAGTCTTTCTTCGAGAGATTTTCCGTCTGATTTTCTTATGGAAAAAGCACTCACTGCGAATCGATTAAATAGTGGGTGTCCCAAATGCATTTTTCTTCATGGTTTTTCGCGTATGGGATCTAATTACGATAAAATGTCATACAGGGTGTGCGATTTACAATGAATTTACGATCAGGTGATATACGGGGTGTGCAATCTATAAGTTACTTTGTTTCTTTGCGTGCTTTCGTTGTTTTTTTATTTCTCTGGGGTGTTTCGCTTGACTTCGAGTTTTTTTGAGTGCTTTCAAGTTATATGTATTCTTTCGGGTACTTTCAGGTTCCTCTGGATTTTTTGTGTTACTTGGGGTTCTTCCGTGTTTTCTCGCGTTTTTCGTGTAATTTCGGTTTCTTTCGTGTAACTTCGGTTTCTTTCGTGTTTCTCCGGATTCTTTCGTGTTTTATCGCGTTTCTTCGTGTTTTCTCCAGTTCTTTCAAGTTATTTCGCTTTCAACGGGTATTTTGACGTGTTTCGTGTTTCTGCGCTCTTCATTGATGTATGGGCCCTATTGATCTGGGGTCTATATTGATCTATGGTTTATATTGATCTATGGTCCATTATGATCTATGGTCTATATTGATCCATGGGCCTATTGATCTACCCGCTTACTAGTCTAAATAATGTAGTAATAAGATCGTGAACCAGAGAAAATTTCGACAGGTGGTCCCGTTAGGGACCCGGAAAGCGAAGCTTTCCGAGCGGCCCGTAGGGCCTCTCCAGAGGGAATCTTAAAAAAAATCGAAAAGGCGTATCCTCCTCTAGGAGAGGCGACCGCGACACCCCTCCCCCCCGCGCTCCCTCCAAGTGCCCGAAATTTTCGAATGAAAATCGCGAAATCGCCCAAAGGCGAAAAACGGGCGAAAATACTCCTCCGAAGCCAGAGCATCTCGCGGGGCGGGGGAGGTCGCTTTTTCTAGACGAGGAACGTCCCCATACGTGGCTACGAGCTCAGCCGCGGAGCCCCTCGAAATCTTCACGAAAATTATGCATATTAAACGGCAATTTTTCGACCCGCGAGTACCGAGAAACGTCAAAAACCCCTATGATGCTTTCGCTCCGTGCGGGCGCTACGAGCCTCTAAACGCAGTTTCGGCGGTAGAAAATGAAACTTGAGGAAATTCCCCATCTCTGGGTACCAATTTTCATATCCAAGTAGCGAGATAAGGCCGCGAATTCTTCATTACAAATTCGGCAATTTACTCGATATTTCGAGGAGAAGTGTCATAGTTTCTCATAAGATTCCGATGATAGCCGAACGCGAGCTCCAAATTTGAAAATACGGCATCAATTTTCCGCTCGATATGGGCGGTGGAAGATTTTTCAGGCCTTCCAAGTGCTCGATTATGAATCTACAGGAGATTCCGAATCTCTAGACAGCACCCGCGGTTCACGAATCGGAAGAAAAACACCTCAAATATGCGTTTGAAAATCGTCATTTCAGGCTCTATTTTCGCGCTAATTCATTTTCGTCCTTGAAGAATGCACACAGATCGCGATGAATCGCTATACAGGCTGTGCATTCGAAAATATCGCTATACAGGCTGTGCCATTTGAAAGCACTGATTTTCACCAGATTCTTTCTTCGAGAGATTTTCCGTCTGAATTTTTTATGGAAAAAGCACCCACTGCGAACGAATTATAGAGTGGGATCTTATTTCGAGAAAATGTCATACAGGGTGAACGATTTACAATGAATTTGCGATCATGTGATATACGAGGTGCTCAATTCACAAGTTGATTTGATTTTTTCGCGCAAATTCGAGTTTTTTGTGTTCCTTCGGTGTGTTTTGGTTCTGAATTCGATAAAATATATTCGATTTATATACAGTGTGTCAGATCTGAGTAGCGCTGACATTCACCAGAGTTTTTCTCTAGCTTTCGTGCTTTTCCGCGTAAGGGAGCTAAATTCAATGAAATATCATACAGGGTGTGCCATTAACAATGATTTCGCGATCGATTGATATACAGGGCGTGCAATTTAAAAATTTTTTCATTATTTTTTGCACGCTTTCGGTTTTTTGTGTGCTCCCTCGGGGTTTCAATCTTTCCTTCGAGTTTTTTTGCGTGCTTTCGTTGATTTTGTGCTCCTTCGGGGTTTTTTGAGATTCTTTGGTTTTTTTTCGTTCTTTCGTGTTACTTGTTCTATCATGTTTTTCGCGTTTTTTCGTATTTGGTCGGGTTCTTTCTTGGTGGAATGCACTGAACTTGAATCGATAGAAATATAAACGATATTCTTTCGGTTTGTTTTTTATTCATGATGAAAGCACCAACTGCGAATCAATTATATACGGGGTGTCCCATATGCATTTTTCTTCGAGTTTTCTCTCGAATGGGAGCTGATTTCGGTATAATGTCATACAGGGTGTGCGATTTACAATGAATTTGCGATCGGGTGATATACGGGGTGAGCACTTTACAAGTTCTTCTGTTTTTTTGCGCGCTCTCAAATTTTATCAAGTATTTTGTGTTCCTTCGGGTTTTTTTTACGGAAAAATTATTTTCGAAACATATACGGGGTTGATGACGAGATATTGTTGATGATGGAGCTCGTATTGAATGATTATTTGGGCTATTACCATCATCTATTGTGGATGTAATGTTTTCCGACGTTTCGATAGACATCTTCTATCTTCATCAAGGAGGAAAAGTAAAAAACCTTTCGAAAATTATCAATCTTCAAAAAGTCGATATGACAGAAGTCATGAAAGAAAAATGAACAATGTTATATACTCATCTGTGATATGATGATCTTCTTAAGTTGGATCGAACTATCGGCGTCCAAACTTCTGGCAGATCTATAGATGGAGCACTTATGGAATCTGGTGTTATTTTCATAAATGCTGCTTCTTTGATTTTTCTTCTTGCAATTTTTTCTTCTTTGGATGTAAGATCTTCCGCACTCGCAAGGTAATTCATATATGCAGTTCTTTGTCCTTTGTGTCTCATTATTAGGTTTAACTTTTGTAAGTTTAGCTCTGATATATATATACTATCAGAGCTAAACTTACAAAAGTTAAGCCTAATAATGAGACACAAAGGACAAAGAACTGCATATATGAATTACCTTGCGAGTGCGGAAGATCTTACATCGGAGAAACTAAACGCCCTCTGAATGTACGAATAAAAGAACATCAGAAACTTCTACGAGTACTAGACAGCGACAAATCCAGGTTAGTCCAACATGCTGTAGATGAGAATCATCGTATAAAATGGGATGAAGCATCAATAATATCCAAAGAAGAAAAAATTGCAAGAAGAAAAATAAAAGAAGCAGCATTTATGAAAATAACACCAGATTCCATAAGTGCTCCATCTATAGATCTGCCAGAAGTTTGGACGTCGATAGTTCGATCCAACTTAAAAAGATCATCATATCACAGATGAGTATATAACATTGTTCATTTTTCTTTCATGACTTCTGTCATCTTGACTTTTTGAAGATTGATAATTTTCGAAAGGTTTTTTATTTTTCCTCCTTGATAAAGATAGAAGATGTCTATCGAAACGTTGGAAAACATTACATCCACAATAGATGATGGTAATAGCCCAAATAATCATTCAATATACGGGGTATTACATAGGAGCTCCATAGAATAATTTTGATACTTCCTTCGAGGTAATTACTGAACTCGAATAGATGGAGTTACAACGATATTCTTTTGGTTTTTTTTTCACTGCTAATCAATTGTATACTGAGTGTCTCATATGCATTTTCCTTCAAGTTTTCTCGCGAATGGGAGCTGATTTCGATAAAATGTCACACAAGGGTGCAATTTACAATGAGTTTACGATCGGGTGATAAACGGGGTGTGCAATTTACAAGTATTTTTGTGTTTCGGGTTTTTTTCAGGTTCCTTGAGATATTTTGTGTTACTTGGTGTTCTTTCGTGTTTTGGTGTAATTTCGGTTTCTTTCGTGTAACTTTGGTTTCTTTCGTCTTTCTTCGGATTCTTCCGATTTTTCGCGTTTTTTGTGTTTTTTCCATTACTTTCATGTTTTTTTGCTTTCATCGGGTTTTTGACGTGTTTAGTGTTTCTGCGCTCTTCATTAATGTATGGGCCCTATTGATCTATGGTCTATATTGATCTATGGTCTATATTGATCCATGGGCCAATTGAACTACTGGTCTATTGAACTACTGGCCTATTGAACTACTGGCCTATGGATCTACGGGCCTATTGATCTACCCGCATACTAGTCAATATAATAAAAGCGATAAGATCGGGAACCAGAGAAAAAATCGAAAATGGTCCAGTTAGGGACCCGCGAGGCGTAGCCGAACGTGAGGCCCGCAGGGCCGAATTCGAGGCAATCTTGAAACAGATCGAAAAGGCTTATCCTCTTCTAGGAGAAGCGACCCCGAAAACCCCCGCGGGCGCTCTTAAAGTGCCCGAAATTTTCAAACGAAAATCGCGAAAATGACGTTTTTCGCGAAATCGCCAAAAGTGCCCCGGAAAAAAGGAAATAGGCTCCGAAGCCGGAACGCCCCGGTCCAGGACTAGCCACATATTTCGAGAGCGAGGACGTCCGGTTTCCTTAGAACCCATTAGAATTCCGGAGCCCCCTATTTCTAGGCTAAAATTTCGTATGTAAAACGGCAATTTTTAGTTTCGCCAGCCCCGCAAAACGTCAAAATCACCCATGATGCTTTCGCTCAGTGCGGGTGATACCAGCCTCTAAACGCATTTTCGGCGATAGAAAATGAAACTTGAGGAAATTCCCCATCTCTGGGTACCAATTTTCATATCCAAGTAGCGAGATAAGGCCGCGAATTCTTCATTCCAAATTCGGCAATTTTTACGGTTAAATGAGGCAAAATGTCACAATTTCTCATACGATTCCGATGATAGCCGAACGCGAGCTCCAAATTTGAAACTACGGCATCAATTTTTCGCTCGATATGGGCGGTGGAAGATTTTTCAGGCCTTCCAAGTGCTCGATTAAGAATCTACAGGAGATTCTGAATCTCTAGATACCACCCGCGATTCGCGACTCTCAAGAAAAGTACCTCAAATATGCGTTTGAAAATCGTCATTTTCCAGTCTATTTTCGCGCGAATACATTGCCCTCTCCGAACTTGGACACAACTTATGATACTCTATGTCAAAATCCGACACACTTTGTTTATTCAGGGAAAAATGGCTGAGCACTCTGTTCATGAATACACGTTCAGACCTTTTTCGAATAATTTTCATTTTACCTTTGTGAAATTGATGGAGTTGAAACGATATTCTTTGGGTTTATTTTTTATGGAAAAATTATTTTCGATTCATATACAGGGTGTTACATGGGAGCTGTATCGAATAATGTTTATACTACCTTTGTGGAAGCTACCGATTGCGATCGATAGATATACGTGCTGTGCACATTGGAAGCACTGACTTTCACCACAGTCTTTTTTCGAGAGTTTTTCCGTCTGAATATTTTATGGAAAAAGCACCCACTGCGAATCAATTATAGAGTGGGTGTCCCAAATGCATTTTTATTCAGGTTTTTTTTCGCGTATGGGCTCTAATTTCGATAAAATTTCATACAGGGTGTGAGAATTACAATGAATTTGCGATTATGTGATATACAGGGTGTGCAATTTACAAGTTATTCTGGTTTTTTTTTCAAATTCGAGTTTTTTGTGTTCCTCCGGGTTTTTTCATGGAAAAATTATTTTCGATTCATATACGGGGTGTTACAAAGGAGCTCCATGGAATAATTCTGATACTTCCTTCGTGGTAATTACTGAACTCGAATAGATGGAGTTACAACGATATTCTTTAAGTTTTTCTTTTCACTGCTAATCAATTGTATACTGAGTGTTTCATATGCATTTTTCTTCAAATATTCTCGCGAATGGGAGCTGATTTCGATGAAATGTCATACAGGGTGTGCAATTAACAATCAGTTTACGATCGGGTGATATACGGGGTGTGCAATTTAGAAGTACTTTTGTATCTTTGCGTGCTTTCGTTCTATTTGTAGTTTTAGTTATATGTATTCTTTCGAGTTTTTTTCAGGTTCCTCTGGATTTTTTGTGTTACTTGGGGTTCTTTCGTGTTTTGTCGCGTTGTTTCGTGTAATTTCGGTTTCTTTCGTGTAACTTCGGTTCCTTTGGTGTTTCTTCGGATTCTCCCGTGTTTTTTCGCATTTCTTTGTGTTTTTCATAACTTTCACGTTTTTTCGCTTTCAATGGGTTTTTTTACGTGTTTCGTGTTTCTGCGCACACCATTGATGTATGGGCCCTATTGATCTATGGTCTATATTTATCTGTGGTCTATATTGATCTATGGTACATTATGATCTATGGTCTATATTGATCCATGGGCCAATTGAACTACTGGCCTATGGATCTACGGGCCTATTGATCTACCCGCTTACTAGTCGATATAATAATAGCAATAAGATCGGGAACCAGAGAAAAAAATTCAAAATTGGTCCCGTCAGGGACCCGCGAGACGTAGCCGAGCGTGAGGCCCGCAGGGCCAAACCCGGAGCAAACTTAATACAGATCAAAAAGACGTATCCTCTTCTAGGAGGAGCGACCCCGAAACCCGCCTGGGCGCTCTTAAAGTGCACGAAATTTTCAAACGAAAATCGCGAAATCGGCCATTTTCGCGAAATCGCCCAAAGGCGAAAAACGGGCGAATGTACTCCTCTGAAGCCGGAGCATCTCGGAGGGGGGGGGTGTTGGGTGGTGTTCGCTTTTTCTGGACGAAAAACACCCCCGTACGTGGCTGCGAGCTCCGCTGCGGAGCCCCTCGAATTCTATACGAAAATTATGCATATAAAATGGCAATTTTTAGACTCCCGACTTCTCTGAAACGTCAAAAACCGCACCTACGTTTTCCCTCCGTGCCGGTCGAAAACGATATAAATCGCCCTGCGATCGGTAGAAAACGAATCTACGTGAAATTTCCCATCTCTGGGTACCAATTTCCACATCCAGGTAGCGAGTCAAGGCCGCGAATTCGTCATTGCAAATTCGGCAATTTTCTCGAAAATTCGAGAAGTGTCATGGTTTCCCATACGATTCCGATGATAGCCGAACGCGAGCTCCAAATTTGAAAATTCGGCATCAATTTTTCGCTCGATATGGGCGGTGGAAGATCGTTAGCGCCTTCCAAGCGCTCGAATAAGAACCTACAGGAGATTCCGAATCTCTAGAGACCACATACGGTACACGAATCGAAAGAAAAACACATCAAATATGCGTTTCAAAATCGGCATTTTCCAGTCGATTTTCGCGCGAATTCATTGCTCTCTCCGAACTCCGACCCAACTTATGATACTCTATGTTAAAATCCGACACACTTAGTTTATTCAGGGAAAAACGGCTATGCACTCTGTTCATGAATACTTCGTTCAGACCTTTTTCGAATAATTTTTATTTTACCTTTGTGAAATTGATGGAGTTGAAACGATATTCTTTGGGTTTATTTTTTATGGAAAAATTATTTTCGATTCATATACAGGGTGTTACATGGGAGCTGTATCGAATAATGCTTATACTAACTACCTTTGTGGAATGCACCGATTGCCATCGATTGATATGCGAGCTGTGCACATGGAAGCACTGACTTTCACCAGAGTCTTTCTTGGAGAGTTTTTCCTTTTATAATTTTTATTTTACCTTTGTAAAATTGATGGACTTGAAACGATATTCTTTGGGTTTATTTTTTATAGAAAAATTATTTTCGATTCATATATGGGCTGTGCATATTGGAAGCACTGATTTTCACCAGAGTCTTTCTTCGAGAGTTTTTCCTTCTGCATTTTATTATGGAAAAAGCACCCACTGGGATTCGATTATATAGTGGGTGTCCTACATGCAAGTGTTCATGTATTTTTCGCGTATCGGATCTGATTTCGATAAAATGTCATACAGGGTGTGCGAATTACAATGAATTTGCTATCATGTTATAATATGGGGTGTGCAATTTACAAGTTATTTTGCTGATTTCGATAAAATGTCATACAGGGTGTGTAATTTACAATGAGTTAACGTTCGGGTGATATACGGGGTGTGCAATTTACAAGTACTTTTGATTTTTTGCGCGCTTTCGGTTTTTTTGTATTTCTCCGGGTTGTTTCGCGTGACTTCGAGTTTTTTTGTGCGCTTTCAAGTTATATGTATTCGTTCGGGTTTTTTCAGGTTTCTTTGGATTGTTTGTGTTACTTGGGGTTCTTTCGTGTTCTCTCGCGTTGTTTCGTGTAATTTCGGTTTCTTTCATGAAACTTCGGTTTCTTTCGTGTTTCTTCGGATTCTTCCATGTTTTTTCGCGTTTCTTCGCGTTTTATCCAGTACTTTCATGTTTCTTCGCTTTCAACGGGTATTTTGACGTGTTTCGTGTTTCTGCGCGATTCTTTGATATATGGGCCCTATTGATCTATGGTCTATATTGATCTATGGTTTATATTGATCTATGGTCTATATTGATCTATGGTCTATATTGATCCAAGGGCCAATTGAACTACTCGCCTATGGATCTACAAGCCTATTGATCTACCCGCTTACTAGTCCATATAATAATAGCAATGAGATCGGGAACCAGCGAAAAAAATCGAAATTGTTCCCGTCAGGGACCCGCGAGTCGTAGCCAGGCGTGAGGCCCGCAGGGCCCAACCCGGGTTAATCTTAAAACAGATCGCAAAGGCGTATCCTCTTCTAGGAGAAGCGACCCCGAAACCCGCCCTGGGCGCTCTTAAAGTGCCCGAAAATTCCATACGAAAATCGCGAAATCGGCCATTTTCGCGAAATCGCCCAAAGGCGAAAAACGGGCGAAAGTACTCCTATGAAGCCGGAGCATCTCGCGAGGCGATAGGGGTCGCTTTTTCTGGACAAAGAACGTCCCCGTACGTGGCTACGAGCTCAGCCGCGGAGCCGCTTAATCTATACGAAAATTATGCAAATAAAACGGCAATTTTAGACTCCCGACTTCCTGAAACGTCAAAACCGCACTTACGTTTTCCCTCCGTGCCGGTCGAAAACGATATAAATCACCCCGCGATCAGTAGAAAACGAATCTACGTGAAATTTCCCATCTCTGGGTACCAATCTTCATATCCAAGTAGCGAGATAAGGCCGCGAATTCTTCATTCCAAATTCGGCAATTTTCACGTTAAAATGAGGCAAAATGTCATAATTTCTCATAGGATTCTGATGATAGCCGAACGCGAGCTCCAAATTTGAAAATACGGCATCAATCGCTCGATATGGGCGGTGGAAGATTTTTCAGGCCTTTCAAGTGGTCGAATGAGAATCTACAGGAGATTCCAAATCTCTAGAGACCACTCACGATTCACAATTCCAAAGAAAAACACCTCAAATATGCGTTTGAAAATCGTTATTTTCTACTCGATTTGCGCTCGAATTCATTGCCCTCTCCGAGCTCTGATCCAGCTTATGCTACTCTATGTTAAAATCCGACACACTTAGTTTATTCAGGGAAAAACGGCTAAGCACTCTGTTCATGAATACACGTTCAGACCTTTTTCGAATAATTTCTATTTTACCTTTGTAAAATTGATGGAGTTGAATCGATATACTTTGGGTTTGTTTTTTATGGAAAAATTATTTTCGATTCATATACAGGGTGTTACATAGGAGCTTTATCGAATAATGTTTATCCTACTTTTGTGAAATGCACCGATTGCGATCTATCGATTTACGGGCTGTGAACATCGGAAGCACCGACTTTCACCAGAGTCTTTCTTCGAGAGATTTTCCGTCTGAATTTCTTATGGAAAAAGCACTCACTGCGAATCAATTATAGAGTGGGTGTCCCAAATGCATTTTTCTTCATGTTTTTCCGCGTATGGGATCTAATTTCGATAAAATGTCATACAGGGTGTGCGATTTACAATGAGTTTACGATCGGGTGATATAAGGGGTGTACAATTTACAAATACTTTTGATTTTTGCGCGCTTTCGGTTTTTTGTATTTCTC
The DNA here is from genome assembly GCA_030674115.1 of Micraspis discolor. NCBI lineage: Eukaryota > Metazoa > Arthropoda > Insecta > Coleoptera > Coccinellidae > Micraspis > Micraspis discolor. Next base: position 116,782 of record JARTUT010001345.1, on the reverse strand, counting down.
CGGGTTGTTTCGCGTGACTTCGAGTTTTTTTTGTGCGCTTTCAAGTTATATGTATTCGTTCGGGTTTTTTTCAGGTTCCTTTGGATTATTTGTGTTACTTGGGGTCTTTCGTGTTCTCTCGGGTTGTCTCATGTAATTTCGGTTTCTTTCGTGTTTTTTCGGATTCTTCCGTGTTTTTCGAGTTTCTTCGCGTTTTTTCAGTTCTTTCATGTTTTTTCGCTTTCAACGGGTATTTTGACATGTTTCGTGTTTCTGCGCGCTTCATTGATGTATGGGCCCTGGCACGACAAGGGCCTTTGAAAGTTAAACGAAAACGAAATAGAAAATTAATAATGAAATTCTGACAATAAGAAAAAAATGACTCGAAATAAAATCGAATGCTGGAGCACTGACTCTTGCCTACCAGGTTTCACAGTACGGCTGAATCAACGTGTCCAAGCACTCAAACGAAAATAGTCACTTTTTCACTAGAGTTCGAATTTTTATGATTAACGAGCAATTTACTGCGAAGAAAAGTCCACTGCACCGGACGAGAGCGGCTTCAGTACCGTCTCTTTGTTCGACATAGGTCATATGCTAAAACATATGTTACGCGTTTATCGGAAAAATGAAATGAACATACGTGGGCCGCACGAAACGAGCAAGCAACTTGGAACAAAAATGAATGAATGCAACTAATAATAATGAGTTGCAGTAACATAACCGCCCACCTAAAATAGAATATTTTATGAAACAAAGCAAATATAAAATTGAAAAGACATCGAACATAAAGCAAAAAATATATACACATATACATCAACATACGTCATTATTATTGGAGAGGTAATGGACATAATTTAACCACTGATCTCTGCAGTACACCTTGAGTAGTCCGAATAGTAGCTACTCTAGCTATTTTATCAGCGCCAGGATGCAAATTCTCAATGCGTCCAAGTCGTCAGCGCAATGGAGGGAGTTGATCATCTTTTATCAAGACTAGTGCAGCTATTGAATAAGGAGGCGAGTCACTATTGAACCACTATTTCCGTTGTTGCAGTGTGTTCAGGTATTCTAAATTCCATCTTTTCCAAAAATACTGATGGATACGAGTTGACTGTAAAGTGGACTGTAAAGTCTGAGCACCCGGATGCAGATATATTTTATGGAAACGCTGAATAAGGAGCTCAGTAAGACGATGAGATGAAGGAAGCAAAGCTTGATGTTTGTGATCATAAGCCAGACCAGAAAAAGACAGACGACCGCCCACCCTGAGAACACCATCTTCTCCAATAAATGGATTCAATTTTCGAAGTGATTTAGATATGGGATTTCACGAGATGAGATTATCGATCTGTTCCTTGAACACAACCCGTTGAACCTGTTTTATAATGAAGAAAAGTGCATCTTTGAGATGAACTGCGGAAAATCTATATATCCTAGGAGCTTTAGAGTTTTTCATGAACTGAACAAATCTGAAAATGTAAGCTACCACCCTTTGAACCTTGGACAGAGATGATTACCTGGAGAACAAATCATCAACAAACGACGGAGAAATAAATGCTGACAAAGAGAGGTGATGCTCTTCTGTTTGTACAAGATGAAGAGAATTTTCTCTTTCATCATTTGCGAAGGTGAGATATCTTGAACGAAGCCAGTCAGGGCCTGTCCACCACAAAGAGCATTTCAACAGTTCGGTCGGCGTTAAGCCGAATTTGAGTTGTACGATTGCTTACAAATGTCTTCCATCGATGAGGAGAAGACTTAATCCATGTTAGAGCTACCATTGAATCAGACCAAGCAAAAGTGTCATCAATTGTAAAGGCTGATTGGTAAACAGAGGAAACCACATTAATGAGTTTTGATAATAAGAGACAAGCACACAATTCCAGTCGTGGAAGTGAAATTCTCTTCAATGGGGAGACCTTTGATTTACCACATACGAAAGAGATGTCAATGGAGCCGTCATAATTGAAAAACCTGAAATATACCACGGCTGCGTAACCACGCTCACTACTATCTCCGAAACCATGAAGTTCGCAACGAAAAAATGGTTTCGATGCAAGTTTCCGAGGTATTTTTAATTTAATTTTTAATTTCGGTTAATTCGGATTTACACTGAGTTCAGATGGAGAAAACTGCCACAATATTCTTTGAAAGTTTCGATGTGAATTTTGAACTAATATTTGACGATACATTTGTTTGATATCAGCTGTGAAAACGAACCGATGAACACGAAAGTTCATCAAAATGACAATAATATCCTTTTGTAATTTAGGACTTATCAATAGAGCATCATTTAAAGATAAATGACCGGGTACATGAGCTGACGCATCGAAAACAACCCTCAACTTTGTGGATGGACTGTTTGGTTTGATTATACAATGGTGAGGGATATAAAAAGTATTTTCATAATCCGAACTCGTAGAAATCAATGACATATGATCTTTTTCTAAATATTCCTTCATGAAAGTAGAGTATTCCCTGTATATATTCTGGTTTTTAATAAGTTTACGTTCAAGGAATAAAAAACGACGTAGTGCGAGAGAATATGTGTCACCGAATGAAAGTGTTGTCAGATCAGGTTTAAATGGTAATGCCACAGTGTACCGTCCAGATGTATTTCTAGAATAGTTCTGAGTGTATAAGTTTTCACAAAATTGATCTTCTGGTGAAACAATGACATTCTCTGAAACTTCTTCAAGTTCCCAAAATCTTTTCAACGAGGAGTTCAAACCTGATTCAGACAATGACAAATGAAAATTGTTAATTGATGTGTTAGGTGATTGAATCTTTCCCATGAAAACCCAACCAAATACTGTCTCAAGTGCTGTTGGTTCCAAACCGTTACCCTCGATACGACCCGGTCGAATTATTAAAGAGAATATATCCGCTCCCAGTAGAAGGTCTACTGATTTCGGAATAGAAAAGTTCGGATCTGCTAACTTCTTGTTATAGACACAATTCCAAAACGAATGATTTACGAAAGAACTCGGCATCTCCGAACAAATCTTCGGAATCACGACGGCATCGAATGTAAAAGATGGATTTATTTGACCTGATGGGCGAATAGTACATTCAGTGCTGCAATTAGCAGAAGATGAGCTTTCACAAATTCCATTTATCGAAAATGAAGCATCACAAATTTTCAAGCCTAATCTATTTACACACGATTGAGTTATAATATTTATTTGAGAGCCTCCATCTAACAGAACTCGGACCTTCTGATATCTACCCCAAGCATCACGAATTTCGACCTCAGCGGTTGCTAAGAGAACGGTAGAATTTGAAGAAACATTGGTTAAAACCTGAGCTGAGCCTGAATCCGATGAATTTGCAGCATTGAAATGAAACGTCTCTGTTGAAGAATCATTATCCGCATTATTGCGCATGTGCAACAGGGTATGATGCTTTCCGTTGCAAACACGACAATTTGACTTTGAAGAACAATTGTTAATCTTATGTCCAGAATGGAGGCAATTGATACACCAATTTTTGTTCTTCACAGTCTTGAACCGATCTTGAACAGTTTGTTCCAAAAATGATGGACATTTGTAAATATTATGAGCTAACTTGCAATAATTACAGGTTATACGTTTCTTGAATGATTCAGTTTCCGTTTGAACGAGAAGAGTCGAATTTCTTTTATTCATTGAGAGAGAACTAGATTTTAAAACTTGAGAATTCGAAACTGAATGAGTTTTCGACGGAAGAGAAAGAGCTGCTGCCTCCAAGGCTATACACTGATTTGTCAGGAAATTTCGTAAATTGACAAATGACGGAATATCTGTTGAACATTCTTGTAATTCAAAACGTTTGATCGATGCTGAATCTAATTTCTGAATGAGAATGTGAAATAAAACAAAGTCCCACTGGTCAACGAGTAAACCTAAATTCCTTAATACCGATAAGTTCTCCGCAAAAACCTCTAGAATTCGCCTAAGGTCTTTAGCTGAATCACCCTGTAGCTTTGGAACATTACAGATTTCCTTCCAACACGTATTAGCGAGAAGCCTTTTATTTTGATATCTTACCGCCAATGTCTGAAAAGCGCTTTCATAATTTTCAGCAGTCAATGGAAACCCTTTAACTAAACTTAAAGCATGAGAAGAAAGTGAACCTAGGAGGTATTGAAACTTTTCTATTTGACACAAGTTAGAATTTTCATGTACCAAACTTTGGAACATATCGAAAAAACTAGGCCACTCTTTATGATTCCCATTGAAAATGGGCAATACTATCTTTGGAAGTTTAACATTTGGCGAACTGATAGAGCAACTATTTTGGTTTTTTACTGGATTGTTTACTACAGGAAATAAATTAACATAAGTCGTTCTGATGGTGTAATAATTATCCATAAAGGCTGTTCGAATAACCTTTTCAGTGTTCAATTCCGGTTCTTCGGAAGATACAATCATAGAGACAATTGAAGTGTGTAAATTTTGAAATTCCACGAGAATATCTTCAAGTATTTCACATCTTAATTTGAATCTTACGTGGAGACTTTCATCAGTGACAGCGAATTGTGCTACATGTAGAATTTCCTCGAGATCATCAATAACAATTTGACGACCAGCTTTGAGTTGTTTCAATTTTGTCGTCATTATTATTATTCAAGGTATAGTGCAGAAAACAATATGAATTTTGTTTTGAGTGATTTTGAAAAAAGAGTAAATAGACTAACCGATTGAAAAGAACTAAATTAATTAATAAAGTAAATAATTAAGATTGAATCTATTAAATTGATAATAGAGCTGAAAATAATGAAATGAAAATAAACAAAAACAAGAATGTCTATCTTTGTTTATGTTTTGAATAAAGGTTATGAGCATAGATCAGAAAAACAAATGAAGAGATGTCTATGTTCTCAGGTAATGAAAGCTAAATTCTATAACATGCGCAGAAATTTATCCGTGATTACAGAATTTATGAATGTGTTCGATATCTTGTCAAGTTTTGAGGTAAGGTGAATAATGACAGATTGAAATAAATGCAAATGAAAAAAACGAAATGAAAAAATTCCAAAATGCTTGATCGCAATAATTTTGAAAACGCGGTTCGAAAATATCCGGCTCGAAGGACCAAAATGGCACGACAAGGGCCTTTGAAAGTTAAACGAAAACGAAATAGGATATTAATAATGAAATTCTGACAATAAGAAAAAAATGACTCGAAAGAAAATCGAATGCTGGAGCACTGACTTTTGCCTACCAGGTTTCACAGTACGGCTGAATCAACGTGTCCAAGCACTCAAACGAAAATAGTCACTTTTTCACTAGAGTTCGAATTTGTATGATTAACGAGCAATTTACTGCGAAGAAAAGTCCACTGCACCGGACGAGAGCGGCTTCAGTACCGTCTCTTTGTTCGACATAGGTCATATGCTCCAACATATGTTACGCGTTTATCGGAAAAATGAAATGAACATACGTGGGCCGCACGACACGAGCAAGCAACTTGGAACAAAAATGAATGAATGCAACTAATAATAATGAGTTGCAGTAATAGGCCCTATTGATCTGTGGTCTATATTGATCTATGGTCTTTCTTGATCTATGGTCTATATTGATCTATGGTCTATTATGATCTATGGTCCATATTGATCTATGGGCCTATTGATCTACCCGCTTACTAGTCAATATAATAATAGCGATAAGATCGGGAACCAGAGAAAAAAATCAAAATTGATCCCGACAGGGACCCGCGAGGCGTAGCCGAGCGTGAGGCCCGCAGGGCCGAACCTGGGGCAATCTTAAAACAGATCGAAAAGGCGTATCCTCTTCTAGGAGAAGCGACCCCGGAATCCGCCCCGGGCGCTCTTAAAGTGCCCGAAATTTTCAAACGAAAATCGCGAAATCGGCCATTTTCACGAAATCGCCCAAAGGCGAAAAACGGGCGAAAGTACTCCTATGAAGCCGGAGCATCCATCTCGCGGTGAGGGAGGGGGTCGCTTTTTCTGGACGAGGAACGTCCCCATGCGTGGCTACGAGCTCAGCCGCGGAGCCCCTCGAAATCTATTCGAAAATTATGCATATGAAACGGCAATTTTTAGACTCGCGACTTCCCTGAAACGTCAAAATCCACACCTACGTTTTCCCTTCGTGTCGGTCGAAAACGATATAAATCGCCCCGCGATCGGTAGAAAACGAATCTACGTGAAATTTTTCATCTCTGGGTACCAATTTTCACATCCAAGTAGCGAGTCAATGCCGCGAATTCTTCATTCCAAATTCGGCAATTTTCTCGTAAATTCGAGGTCAAGTGTCACAATTTCTCATACGATTCCGATGATAGCCGAACGCGAGCTGCAAATTTGAAAATCCGGCATCAATTTTTCGCTCGATATGGGTGGTGGAAGATTGTTAGTGCCTTCCAAGCACTCGAATAAGAACCTACAGGAGATTCCGAATCTCTAGACAGCACCTGCGGTTCACGAATCGAAAGAAAAACACCTAGAATAAGCGTTTCAAAATCGGCATTTTTCAGTCCATTTTCGCGCGAATTCATTGCCCTCTCCGAGCTCCGATCCAACTTATGATACTCTATGTTAAAATCCGACACACTTAGTTTATTCAGGGAAAAACGGCTAAGCATTCTGTTCATGAATACACGTTCAGACCTTTTTCGAATAATTTTTATTTTACCTTTGTGAAATTGATGGAGTTGAAACGATATTCTTTGGGTTTATTTTTTATGGAAAAATTATTGTCGATTCATATACAGGGTGTTACATGGGAGCTGTATCGAATAATGCTTATACTAACTACCTTTGTGGAATGCACCGATTGCGATCGATTGATATACGAGCTGTGCACATGGAAGCACTGACTTTCACCAGAATCTTTCTTGGAGAGTTTTTCCTTCTGCATTTTTTATGGAAAGAGCACCCACTGCGAATCGATTATATAGTGGGTGTCCTATATGCAATTGTACATGTTTTTTCGCGTATCGGATCTAATTTCGATAAAATGTCATACAGGATGTGCGAATTACAATGAATATGCGATCATGTGATATACGGGGTGTGCAATTTACAAGTTATTTTGCTGATTTCGATAAAATGTCATACAGGGTGTGCAAATTACAATGAGTTAACGTTCGGGTGATATACGGGGTGTGCAATTTACAAGTACTTTTGTTTTTTGTGCGCTTTCGGTTTTTTTGGATTTCTCCGGGTTGTTTCGCGTGACTTCGAGTTTTTTTGCGCGCTTTCAAGTTATATGTATTCGTTCGGGTTTTTTCAGGTTCCTTTGGATTATTTGTGTTACTTGGGGTTCTTTCGTGTTCTCTCGCGTTGTTTCATGTAATTTCGGTTTCTTTCATGTAACTTCGGTTTCTTTCGTGTAACTTCGGTTTCTTTCGTGTTTCTTCGGATTCTTCCGTGTTTTTCGCGTTTTTTCCAGTACTTTCATGTTTTTTCGCTTTCAACGAGTATTTTGACGTGTTTCGTGTTTCTGCGCGATTCATTGATATATGGACCCTATTGATCTATGGTTTATATTGATCCATGGTCTATATTGATCTATGGTCTATACTGATCCATGGGCAAATTGAACTACTGGCCTATTGAACTACTGGCCTATGGATCTACGGGCCGATTGATCTACCAGCTTACTAGTCCATATAAGAATAGCAATAAGATCGGGAACCAGAGAAAAAAATCCAAATTGATCCCGTCAGGGACCCGCGAGGCGTAGCCGAGCGTGAGGCCCGCAGGGCCGAACCCGGGGCAATCTTAAAACAGATCGAAAAGGCGTATCCTCTTCTAGGAGAAGCGACCCCGAAACCCCCCCGGGCGCTCTTGAAGTGCCCGAAATTTTCAAACGAATATCGCGAAATCGGCCATTTTCGCGAAATCGCCCAAAGGCGAAAAACGGGCGAAAGTACTCCTATGAAGCCGGAGCATCCATCTCGCGGTGAGGGGGGGTCGCTTTTTCTGGACGAGGAACGTCCCCATGCGTGGCTACGAGCTCAGCCGCGGAGCCACTCGAAATCTACAATTTTTACACTCGCGACTTCCCTGAAACGTCAAAAACCACACCTACGTTTTCCCTTCGTGCCGGTCGAAAACGATATAAATCGCCCCGCGATCGGTAGAAAACGAATCTACGTGAAATTCCCCATCTCTGGGTACCAATTTTCACATCCAAGTAGCGAGTCAAGGCTGCGAATTCTTCATTCCAAATTCGGCAATTTTCTCGAAAATTCGAGGTCAAGTGTCACAATTTCTCATACGATTCCGATGACAGCCGAACGCGAGCTGCAAATTTGAAAATCCGGCATCAATTTTTCGCTCGATATGGGTGGTGGAAGATTGTAAGCGCCTTCCAAGCACTCGAATAAGAATCTACAGGAGATTCCGAATCTCTAGACAGCACCTGCGGTTCACGAATCGAAAGAAAAACACCTCAAATAAGCGTTTCAAAATCGGAATTTTTCAGTCGATTTACGCGCGAATTCATTGCCCTCTCCGAACTCCGACACAACTTATGATACTATATGTTAAAATCCGACACACTTAGTTTATTCAGGGAAAAACGGCTATGCACTCTGTTCATGAATACACGTTCAGACCTTTTTCGAATAATTTCTATTTTACCTTTGTAAAATTGATGGAGTTGAATCGATATTCTTTGGGTTTGTTCTTTATGGAAAAATTATTTTCGATTCATATACAGGGTGTTACATAGGAGCTTTATGGAATAATGTTTATACTACCTTTGTGAAATTGCACCGATTGCGATCTATCGATTTACGGGCTGTGAACATCGGAAGCACCGACTTTCACCAGTCTCTCTTCGAGAAATTTTCCGTCTGAATTTCTTATGGAAAAAGCACTCACTGCAAATCAATTATAGAGTGGGTGTCCCAAATGCATTTTTCTTCATGTTTTTTCGCATATGGGATCTAATTTCGATAAAATGTCATACAGAAGGTGCAATTTACAATGAGTTTACGATCGGGTGATATACGGGGTGTGCAATCTACAAGTACTTTTGTTGTTTTGCGCGTTTTCGGTTTTTTTGTGTTTCTCTGGGGTGTGTCGCGTGACTTCGATTTTTTTTGCGCGCTTTCAAGTTATATGTATTCTTTCGGGTTTTTTTCAAGTTCCTTTGGATTATTTGTGTTACTTGGGGTTCTTTCGTGTTTTCTCGCGTTGTTTCGTGAAATTTCGGTTTCTTTCGTGTAACTTCGGTTTCTTTCGTGTTTTTCGGATTCATCCGTGTTTTTTTGCGTTTCTTCGTGTTTTTTTCAGTACTTTCATGTTTATCGGCTTTCAACGTGATTTTTGACATGTTTCGTGTTTCTGCGCGCTTCATTGATGTATGGGCCCTATTGATCTGTGGTCTATATTGAATTATGGTCTATATTGATCTATGGTCCATTATGATCTATGGTCTATATTGATCCATGGGCCTATTGATCTTCCCGCTTACTAGTTATCTATAATAATAATAAGTTCATTTTTAAAGATGAATTGATTTTGGGTTTCAGTCAGTAGAAAAACTATTCTTTTTCAAGTATTTTGATTAATCTGCTACGTTTCACCACTGATTTGCAGCATCTTCAGGACTGGGGTGTACATAGAATAAACAAACAAATTTTTTCAATGAATGCACACTGACATTGACAATTTTGTTTTTTGTTTATGTTTATACTGGCTCACCTAGGTGTACCTATATCAATGTACACCCCTCAGAAGCTAATTCGTGCTTGTGCGAGTTAGGTTAACCAGTGTTTGTTCTGTGTAAGCTTTGTTACTGTGTCCTTACGCCACCTTAGGCACAGCACTGTTAATTTTAGACCCAACAGTGAATGGTGGTCGCATACCGAAAGCTAGAAAATTTCTTTCTGGCCTAGGACTTGAACCTACGACACATTTCGGGTTTCCACATCAAAGGTCAAGGCTTTATTCCACTAAGCTATGCGACACACATAGACATAGTGATTTAAAAACTTACAGAAATAAGAATGCGACACACATAGACATAGTGATTTAAAAACTTACAGAAATAAGATAGCTTAAGAGCCTGTCATATATCTCACTACTTCTACAAATGGCATGAATTAAACACATTCAAAAAAATTCCATTCTACCTTACTCATTTTATTTTACACAAATTAAACAGATAATTCTCGTGTATTTTAGCGCTCGATCTGAACTGAATTATTTATCTGACATCGCCAGATTTGTTTGATTAATATCTGAGTGGTTTTCCTGTATTTACTGCTCCAGATCAATGACCTAGTTTTTGTGCATAAACTTTACAAAGAAATTGAGCTGCATTATCCTTGAAAGAATCACTTTTTATGCTCCTCAAAGACACTTGAGGTCTAAAGAACTTTTTCTCCTTACATAAAAAAATCTAATAGTAGCATGTATTCACCACTGCATAGATATAGATAGATGGCTTACTGTGAATAATTGCTTCGTATTGCTGATATTGAAAAACCATTGAAGAAATGCTTTATATGGAAGTTGAATTTATAATGATTTTAGTTATTTTTCTTTTATTTTGGAAAGATAAATCAATTCAAATTTGTTATATTATGATTGGGGTTGTCACTTTTATACGTTATATGTGGGTGGATACCATTTATAAGATTTCCCCTGTTTGATTCTGTGTTAATGAAAAACTGAAACCAATAAATGAATAATATTGTAACAACTAGAGGGGCTTTATGGGTAACATAGTTGTTAATGTTAAACACCGAAATGTATATAGTTATTTATTTGTAGGAGCTACATGATGAATCGGTGTGTCTTATACAAAATCTAGTTAAGAATTGTCCTCATTCCATAATGTCGCTGCTTTGTTTCCATAATGCCAAGTCAGCAGGTCGAAGTCCCTTCGCCGTGGTCATCACCGCATTGCTACGGGCCAATCTGATGTACAGGCTGTGTCTCGTAACACTCCCTCTCTTGAAAAAAAAAAAAAAAATCGTCCTCGATTTTTGCTATTCATCCGTTTACATGCTGCTGCGATGAACGGCTCCAGGACTCCACCTGTAAACAAACAAACTACAGCAGAAACACGCTCCTACAAAAATTTTTCTGTTAATTCAATAATTCTCTATAATTACTGATGACAAAATAAATGATAATTATACAACTTTTAATCACTCAACTTAACCTATTTACTAAATCTTATATAAGGGCCCTTTTAACTAATTTTATCCTTATTTTACTCTTATCTATTTTCCTACCAATTTAACAACCTTAATCCCCTAATTACTTATAAAACTAAAACTTAACATTTCCTATACCCTACACCACTAAGTAATCTAACCATGAACTATCATTCTTAAAGTAAGTTCATCTACTTTTATTTTTCTGAACTTAGTTTTAGCTCAGTGAAAATTTCTCTCGAGGGGGTTGCTATCGCAAGTACTTGCATTTACCAAAAAGCTTTTACAGGTCAACTGAAAATGTAATTACTATGAAATTACGTTCAGCTCTCTATTATTAAACTATACTCTCGTTTATCTGCGCGCGCGTCTTTCTTGACCTACTCCCCTAACGCTTTCTATAGAAGACCCTATTTCTTCCAAGGGCATTTCCGTACTTTGCTCTACAGTCGAGCGAGGTTTACCCTTCAACTTCTCTACAAGGCATTGCCAAATAATCCATATTAAAAACAATACTATCATAATCAGTATAACTGAACCGCTTAAGGTGCTGATAATTTCAGGTTACGTTAAGTGCAGCTACTCTTTGTGGCATTCCAAATGAAATTAAGTAAGGGTTTTTATTATCACATAAAATATTAAAATAATAGCAACTATATTAACTATTCTGAACGTTGTCCATTCGTATGTAAACGATTCCGACGAATAGTGAATCAGCTCCACGTTGTCCTCGTTAATTTTATATTTAGATTGAAATTTATAATCAAAGATTGGAATCGTTGTATTCCATTTAGAGTTTAAACACTCCTGTATATTTGAGAATTTTAATTGTGTGTGTGTGGTTATAGGCTCTATTTTGAAAGATTCTAATTTCGACCAAACAGCAGGTAATACATGTTTTAAATTTACATCTAAGATAGATTCCGCATCGCATGGAAATGCTCGAGATATTATTTCTTTTCTGCCGACCATACCGAACACTCACACGGTATATCTATTTCCCACGCTCCTGGTAAATTCTCTCGAATTATGGAAGCATTTGGTTTATTCGGACAACGTAACATTAAATTATGCGGAGGGTGCGTAATTATGAATTTTTCAGGTTCAATTTGATTAACTATTGTACGATTATCTTTGAAGCAAAGCATTTTGCATTTTTGTATTAATTCCGAAACGGATGCTCCTTGAGCTAATTCTTCAAAACAATTCAAGTTACTTATTCCATTATGGGATGCTCTAGGTAGTAAACAAAGGTTTTTTGTTACATCGCAAGTAGATAAGAGATTACCTCTAAGAATTTTAATATGAGACTGAAATTTAGCTACAAGAACATTATTTTCCGCAAACTGACATGTATACTCATCCCACGCATATGGTATAAATGTTAACCTAAACAATTTCCATGTTTCTCCTGTTCTTCTCACGGGTAAATTCAACACCACGGATACTTCGTTCTCAGTTATTATACACGACGCCACTTTCAGTTTTAGATATCTGGAGATACTTTTCGCTCCTATTACAAGTTGAAAACCTTGCTTATTAAGTATTTTATCGATGCGAACTAAATCTTAACAATGATAATTCAACAACTTCCAGTGGAATTTGATTATCACGACATTGTTTAATTATTTGAGATTTACTGAAAATATAAAGAACTTCTAGATTTTGTAATGCCTGATTAATGAAATTTTGCCAAACATGCTTAATTTCGTCAGGAATGATCTCTAAATTTCTACGAACTTCCACGAGTTTCTTCCACATGACACGTTCAACGTCTTGACTCTCTTCAAGATTTTTTGCAATTGCCGCACTATACTTTTTAACTGCACCTATAATGTTCTCAAGCTCCCCATGCTGTTGGTTAGCCGCGATTTTCAAATCACGCATTGATTTACTCAAAGTTTTCTCATTCGCATATAAGGGGTCCATAGAATGTTTCACTAATACGTTACAACACCAATTCAACGCATCTCCCAAAAAGTCCAATGCCCGTCTCTTTCTATATTCTGTGTCTTCGTCTAACTCACTTTCAAACTTTTGTCCTAAATTATGATTCATTTTCTTTATCCAAGATGTGAATGTTTGTTGTAACTCATACGTTACATTGGCTAACTGACACTCAGGTGTAACACAATTCTTAACAGTTTCTTGATCTTCGTTCATACGAGTTTGAAAAATGCCAGAAGTTTTTGGAAATTTAGCCGAATAAGTTAATGGTATAGTTGACTCGTACAACTCCACATTAGATAAATAAGACCAATATACACCCGATACGATATTTATTTCATACGCGAAATTTTTATCAATGAGTAATAACAAACACGCCACTAAACTGTACATGTTTTTTGAATGCATCTTAATTGATTTATAAATTGAACCTTACTAACTAACTAAACTTCCAGAATTTATTTGCTGAGTAGTATAATACGCCGTACTTTGACTCGCTTTCATTTCCGTTCATGAAATTTCTTCATTCTGCTGACATGTACAATATCGTTTTTAATTTTTCCGCGTGTGTTAAATTTAATATTATAATTAAGATCATTGACTTTTTCCACAATCTCATATGGCCCAAACCATCTACATAGTAACTTTTCCGATTTCCCGATTTTTCGTACTGGTGTGTACACCAAAACTTTGTCCCCTACATTATAACTGACATGCCTATGCTTTCGATCGTATTGTATTTTCTGTTTGTTCTGCTCATCCTTTATAACTTTCTGAACATCTTTACGCGATTTTTCAAGTCTAGCTAAAAGTTCTTCCGCTGTCTCGTCAATTTCGTTTATTTGAATACCTAAAGCCGCATCTACTGGCAATATTGCTTCTCTGCCATACACTAACGAAAATGGGCTCCTCTTAGTTGTTTCCTGATTGGAAGTGTTATAAGCAAATGTTATGAGAGGCACATAAGTGTCCCAATCTTTTTGATCGGTTGCTACGTACATTGAAAGCATAGTAGCCAGAGTTCCATTAAAATGTTCTACTAAACCATTAGTTTGAGGATGGTACGCCGTCGTCGTAGTCGGATGGCATCCCATGCCATTCAGTAATGATTGTACCAATTTCGACTTAAAACACTTTCCCCGGTCGCTAAGGATTGTTTTAGGACAACCATGGCGACAGATTATGTTTTCCAGCAAGAAGTTTGCAACTTGTTCTGCTGTTCCAACAGGAATGGCTTTTGCTTCCGCCCATTTGGTTGCGTAACAAATGGCTGCGACTATATATGTATTCCCCGACTGACTTTTAGGAAATGGCCCCAATAGATCAATACCGATTTTATCAAATGGTTCTCCGACCGTAATTGGTTGTAAAAGTCCAGGAACAGCTTGTGGTACTCTTTTTCTTTGTTGACAATGTAAACAACTCTTGACATACTTTTCAACATCCTTATGCATTGAAGTCCAAAAATACCGAATTTTAATTTTTCCTAACGTTTTTGCCAAACCTAAGTGACCTCCCGATAATGGATCATCATGACAACACAAAAGCACATCTCGAATTGAATTTTTGGTAAGACTAATAATTTGGAATGGGAATTCGGGCTATAGTTTTTCTTATATAGTACCCCGTTTTCTATTACATAACTTCGTGTTTTCTTAACAATTTTGGGGTCAAAATTTTGCGGAGCTTTAATCGCTTCTATTATTTCTCTAAGATCTATATCTGCCTTCTGTTCTCTTTCGATATTGTCCAAACTTACTAGAAAAACAGGAATTTCCGTAACTTCTTCACTCTGACTATCTGTATCCAACAAAGGATTTCTGGACAAGGAATCTGGAACTATGTGTAATTTACCCGCTTGATGTGCAATATCGAAATCGAAATCTTGGAGTCTTATAGCCCACCTCGCTAATCTCCCAGAACTGTCCTTATTTTTCTGAAGCCATAAGAGAGCTTGATGATCTGTAATAACTTTAAACTTTTTTACCCAAATGTAATGACGAAATTGTGTGACCCCGTATAAAATGGCTAAACATTCTTTCTCAGTAGTTGTGTACTTGAGTTCTGGAGATGATAATCTCCTTGATGCGTATGCTATAGGATGTTTTCCCGACTCAAATTCTTGTACTATTACGGCAGAAATACCAAAATTACTTGCGTCTGTCAAAATTTCAATTGGAAGATTATCTTGGAAGTGTCTTAATACCGGCGCACTTGCTAATAATGATTTTAGTTTTTCGAAACTTGCCTGATGCTCTGGCGTCCAGGCAAATTTAACATCCTTTTTTGTCAGTAAAGTTAATGGTCTACTTATTTCGGCAAAGTTAGGGATGAATTTTCTGTAGTAGTTTGCTAGTCCTATAAATGACTGTACCTCACGTAATTTTGTTGGTTTCGGAAATTCAGACACTGCTAAAATTTTTGAGGGTTTGGGGAAATGCCTTCCCTACTAACTACATGACCCAAGATGTCGATTTTAGAATAAGCGAAATGACATTTACTAGGTTTCAGCTTTAGTCTATATTTCCGGAAACGTTCAAAAACTAATCTCAGATTATTTAAATGGTCATCAAAAGAATTACCCTTTATTATAACGTCATCAAGGTACACTAAGCAAACTATCCATTTCAACCCTGCTAAAACTTCGTCCATTGTTTTTGAAAGCTGCTGGACTTAACGCTAAGCCAAATGGTAATTTATTAAATTCATATAACCCTTGTATAGTCGTAAAAGCCGTCTTATGTTTGTCATGTTCCGCAAGGTTTATCTGCCAATACCCCGATAACAGATCCAAGGTTGTAAAAATTTTGATCCTTCTAATGCATCTAAAATATCCGCAATTAACGGGAGTGGGTAAGATGGAACCTCTATTAACTTATTTAACTTTCTATAATCGACACAAAATCGCCACTCTCCTGATTTCTTTTTACAAGAACTACAGGACTTGCCCACGCACTGAATGATTTCCTAATAATTTTTGCTTTCAACATTTCATCAATTTGATTTGAAATAATTTCCCGTTCTTTGCTGGACACCCTGTATGGGGCCTGATGTATGGGTACCGCATCTTTCGTATTAATGCACTGTGCGGCCACTTTACTATCTCCTAACTCTAAATTACTTTTTGCAAAAATATCAGAATACTCCAGTAACAGCTCATTTAAATTATTTCTATGATGTTCAGTTAATTCATCGCAAACATTAAAATGAATTGAATTGTTTTCATTGTTATATGAAATTTGATCCATTTCGGCGGGCTCACTGCCGACCGCTAGTACGTCGTGTTCTTTAATGAACTCTCCTAAACAGCTGTTCGCGTAAACGACCTTTGAATAGTTAGATAGATTCTCAATGTAGGCACTTCCCTGTTTTAAATCAATGAATACTAGGCTAATACTTTTACTACGGAAGAAATTATAATTTTGTTTAAAATGCATATGTTTTTCTTCAATGTACTTAGAAATGTCAACGTTAATTTTTCTGGTACTTTTGGCGTGAAGGGTTACTTCTTCTATCGTACGAAGTTGTAAATCGAATTCATCTATATTTCTATCTTCATTGACTAATTTATTAGCGAACTCTACAGTGTGAGCCTTGTTATTAATACCTAATGTCACATGTCTAGTCATAAAGTTTATTTCCACCTTAAATTTGTTATTGAAGTCGTTGCCTAAAATAAATCTATTTTTGATCTCCCTAACTACAATTACAGTATGTTGGACTTTCACCTCATTCAAATAAAATGTCAAACTTGTTTCTCCCAAAATCCACAACAATTTATTATTTACACCTGAAATTCTAGTATAGCGTGTTTTACTTACTTTATGATTACCAACTAAATCTTCACTTACTATACTAATGGCTGCACCTGTATCCACAATAACATCAACAGATTTACCATCTATTTGACCCTTTATGATAACTGGCTCAAAAAAATCTTCCACGGAATATACATTATTTACTTTTTCTATTTTTGTATTTAATCTTTTGAACAATTAACTTTTTATGGCCTACCCTATGACAAAAATAGCAACTTAGATTTCTAAAATGTTGTTGTGTATAGAATCTTTTGAACAGAACTTCAGGCTTGGATTTTAGTTTTTGAACTTCTACAATTTCTAGCATAATGGCCAACTCGACCGCATTTGAAACAGGTAACTCGCCCATCAGGAGTTCTAGGTTCCTGTTTCACCTCAAATTTCGGCTTTTGATAGGAAGCATTCCCTTTACATCATTGTATCTAAATCTAAAATTTTTAAAATTTGACCCACCTGAACTCCTCTCCATGTCCTGTAACTTTTTAGTGAGATGTTCCACTTTCAGCTGCAGGTCTGCATAGGACTCGTCCTTTTGTGAAGAAGTACTCGGCTGCGGGCCTCCCAATAGCATTTCCGTCACTTCAATCCTCTCCAAATTCTTCCTTAACTTATCCATTGTTTCATTTTCAAATAGGTTCACTTTTTCCAGTATTCTAGGCTGCAGTCCCTGTATAACAAAACCAATTTTTTCATGATCTTCCATAATAGGGTTGACTTCGGCACATAGATTCAAAATTTCGTGATAATATTCCCATACATCTTCTCGTGGTCGTTGCTTCCTATTCAGTAGTTTCACATATTTTTGTTGTTTTCGAACTTCATTTTTGAAAGCATCATTCAGTAGGTCTGCGATTTCTTCATACGTGTCGACATCGTTTTCAATGGTTTCAAAGAATTTTAATGCATTACCTTCTAAATAACAGGGTAGTTGAAGGAGTTTTGTCGCCTCTGACCACCGGTTAGCTCTTGATGCACGATCAAACGTTTTTATAAAATCTTTGACGTCTTCATCGGCCGTTCCAGAAAAACTTTTCGGTACTATGTAAGGAAGCGATTCCCATTGTTTGCTGCCGCTTCTTGAGCCATTTTGTTTCTTCGTGCTTGTAATCTGGTTTGCATTTACATCGTTTAAACACTTTTTATTTTTTGTAACTTTTAGACACTGTGTAACACTGTTTTTGAAGAAACTAGTCGAACTTCGGCGCCTCCACCATTGTAACAACTATAGGGGCTTTATGGGTAACATAGTTGTTAATGTTAAACACCGAAATGTATATAGTTATTTATTTGTAGGAGCTACATGATGAATCGGTGTGTCTTATACAAAATCTAGTTAAGAATTGTCCTCATTCCATAATGTCGCTGCTTTGTTTCCATAATGCCAAGTCAGCAGGTCGAAGTCCCTTCGCCGTGGTCATCACCGCATTGCTACGGGCCAATCTGATGTACAGGCTGTGTCTCGTAACAATATGGTGCAAGTGCACCTATTTTATTCTCATTCAATATATCCACAACACAATACGCGCAACAGAAGAACTTCTCGATGTTATGAAGATCATGCAATTGCATCTAATTTATTTAATTTTTCGCAGGAAAATCTAGAATGGACGTCTACCAGAAAGTCAAAGAAGTGACCCGGAAAGGAAACACTTTCATTTCTCCCGTACACACAAACAGTACAGTGACGGTTGCAAACCCCAAAGCTCATTTAGATGGCCTCTTCCAGAATAATGAACAACTGAGTAAGTTATGGGGTGAAGGAATTACCATATTCATTTACATAAACCAGTTGAGAGCGCAAGACATTTTTCATCTACATATCAGCCTTTGAGCAACTAGAGTATATCATGTTAGCAAAATTTCTTGTAAACATACTTGTGCCCTCTACATGTTTAAGGTGTTCCAATACGAGAAATGCATCTCAAAATGTTGTAATATATTTTTCTAATAACATAATCATTCAAACAATTTCAATGCAGAAAATCAAAAATTTAGTATTTTCCTCAATTTATTTTTATTTACAGATAAGGCTACAAATGACGTTATCAGTGACAACATCGATGTTCTCTTCGAAGATCTCAAACCAGTCCTTGAGAAAGTTATCACAGATTATATGGAAAATATACTTTTGGCTGCAATAGAGGATCAAGTACCATTCGACAAGTTGTACCCGATCAAGAAAGATTGATTATAATGACAAGCCAAATCTTCAACTCGTTGAAATTATTCATGTTATTTATTGACTCAATCACTTTTTAGTTCGTAATTTGATAAGAAAGTGTCGAATTTACTCATATCAGTGTCAAAAACCAAGTAATATGCACACTTTGCTGAGATAATTACTATATTGTGATTTATATAATAGATTAATTTTAAGACAAATAAATTATCTGTTGACTATGTAGTACTTTTAATTTCGATGAATCGAATGATTGGTTTATATATTA
Source organism: Micraspis discolor (assembly GCA_030674115.1). NCBI lineage: Eukaryota > Metazoa > Arthropoda > Insecta > Coleoptera > Coccinellidae > Micraspis > Micraspis discolor. Next base: position 97,464 of record JARTUT010001345.1, on the reverse strand, counting down.
TATAGTTCTTAGGGCCCTTGATCTTCGAACAGAGTGCTTATAGATTCGTCTAGAAGGATTGTCTATATTTTTCGAATATTTGAGCAAAAATTTTATCAATCGTTGTTTTGGACTTTCTGATAACGAATCTGTGGTCTTAGGCACTATTACGTTCGAACGGAAAAAGCTAGGGAGCTGAAATTTCCAGGGTGACTTTTGGGTGTTCTGCGATCTACACCTACCCAAGTAACACACATACATAATTGAGATGTATAATAGATGTTCACCAGATCATCTAATGACAGTCATATTTCAAAAGATTCGTTTTATCAAAACGATATCTGAATGTCGATCTAATTTATGTATTTCTCATCATTTTTTTCAGATGCTAGATAGAGGTCATCTGATAGAAGGAATCTAAAATTATAACGAATATTCATATTTAATAAACGTTTAATCATTGGTATAATGAGTTTTTTCATCAGTTTTTATAGATATCTAATAGAGAGAATATTCCTTGATAAAATGTATGTCGATAATGCGTTTTATGAATATTCTAGTTTATGTAATGAAGAAACGTTTTTTAATCTATCTAAACAAGTGGATATATTCATTGTCAAAATATATGTATGAAATACAATTCTTTGAAACTCAATTTATATCATGATCAAATTAATTTCAAACATTTTCTATAGATGTCAAATTAAGGTTATATTCTCAGTATCCTTGTTTCAACTAGATCTCAACATTTGACGTAAATCTTTATTGAATATTTTCTTACGTTAATAGCCTTTTTTTTCCAGAGTCAGTGAAATGAGTTCATAAAGACAAATAAATTTTCATGACCATAAAAAGTAATTGATTGATTTCAAAACAATTTGAGGAAATTTTCAACGAAATGTTGTATTTATCATGTCATCTCAAAGACTTTCCAAATAAAATCAATGAAGTTGTAGTATCAATTTGGTGAGGATTCACACGATAAAAGTAGTGTCATATTCTATTTATTAAATTGAATTTTACATTCAACAATAAAAATTACATCTTTATTTCTTTATGTTTAGAGTAAAAATACCTCTGGTTACCCAATATCAGCCAATCTTGAATCGCCTTGATTATGGTGACCTCCGTAACATTTTCATTCGAAAAATGAAGAAATACCGCATCTGAAAAATTTTGAATGATCATTATATGGTACTTTCACTTCTACTATACAGGGTTTTTTACGAAGAACCTCACCCATATTTATACGAGAAACTTCTAAACGTATTTTCATGGAATTCAGCACTTATAAGTATTTCACGATGCTGATGATATCTAAAATATTTTCAAGGCATGAGCACCTCCGGTTTCTCAAACTGAAACACCATTTTTTATTGCAGAAATAGATTCCTTAGAAAATATAAAGTTATTTTGATGTAACACTTTTCAGATTTGGTTGGAAAATTCGAAAAAAAATCGAAAATAGAGCTCCGCTGAAAAAAGAATAACTCCGAGGTTTTTGGATTGAAAATTTTCATTTTTGGGATTTTTCAAGATGTAAGATTGATGTATACACTTTAAAAATAGAAATCGCGATTCATGATACAGGGGGTGAAAAAATTGTTTTCAAAGTTAGGAATGACAAAATCGTGAAAAATCTATTTTTTCAAATTAGAACCCCATTTTTTATGGCAGGTATGAATCTACGTTAAAATATAATGTGAGTGTATGCATCACACCCTTGCCCTGAGGTGGATATTCTCTGAGTTATTCACAAAAAACTGTTTTCCGTCTTGAATTTTCAGCTATTTTTTTCCCTTCACGCCAAAGTGATGAAATTTTCAGGAACTATTACTTAAACCATGTTTCAGATTTTACTACCCTAATATGCAAGAGAAAAAAGTTACAGGTTGTTCCTATATAGATGGAGAATTTGGATTCGAATTTGTATCGGAAACCTCCTTATTTGAACTAATCGGCCAACGGTTTTCTCTCCAGTGATAAATAAATAATTCCTTATGAACCATATGCGAAAACTTACCATGTTTTACATTTTTTTTTAATGATATATATCATTAATTACATCTGCCAAATTCCTCTTTATTCAGTAGCATTTCGTGTTTACTATTAATTTGGTGATAATTCGTATTAAGTTACAAAATCGATCACTATGCCTAATTTTACCAATGAAGATTATTTAAATCTCATTCTACTTCATGGAGAATGTAATAAAGTTGTAGATAGAACGATTTAATGGTTCATTGAGAGGTTTCTTGACCGACCCAGACCAACGAGAGATACCATTAACAGATCCATGACAAACTTGAGAAATGTCGGATCTTTCGTTAAGAAAACTATACACAGAGAAAAAAGTGTAGTAGAAGATGAGAACAACGAAATTTTAGTTCTTGCATATTTTCGTGTAATTCCTCAAAATCCTCTCAAAGATGCCGAGATTGCTCTGGGATTATCTCAATCGAGTATTTGGAGAATATTGAAAAAACATAAAATGCACCCATATAAATTCAATAGGGTACAGCATTTGAAGGAAACTGATTTCGTCAGGAGAACAGAGTTTTGCGAAGCTATGATGATTCGATTTCAAGAGAATGAAAACTCTTTGGACTGTATAATTTGGACAGATGAATCTAAATTCACAAAGAATGGTTCTTTCAATAGGCACAACAGTCATTATTGGGTTGAAGAGAACAACCACCACTTCAGACAATGGAACTTTCAAGAGACCTGGAGTTTCAATGTTTTTTGCCTCATCAAAAATAATGCAATTCTCGATGTTCACATTTATGATGGGACTTTAACTGGTAAGATAGAACAATACACATGTTTGCACTATTTGATGAATGTTCTCCCTTAGGAGATAGATATTCTGACATATTGACTTTAGTCAACTGAGTCTTTCGATACAAACCTCTGATTGGTCCACTGATTCAATTTTAATTTCTCTACTACAGATCCACCTTTTTCACATCGTTAACTAAATCTAAGCTCTTAAGGTCGCAGGGTCCTGTAAATGTATCATATGTCGAACTGCCCTAATTCTCAAATTTTATTACGTCGTACATCTATCAAGATTTCTATGTAGGGATCAATAAATTTTGTTTTAAATCTTAGGTGTTATGATTATTGATGTGATATTTTTGAGAGGTTTATTACTGTCTGAAATGTCAGGGAAGTTCGATTAGATATGGTCTTTTGCTTATCAAGATCCATTATCCAGCATCGCTAGACATATCATATTACACTGTGATGGCCATCGCACGAAGAAAATCATCGGGACGTATGTCATTTCTCTTTTCTCTCGAGACAATTAAAAAAATAATCATATCTTTAGATGAAGAAGAGCTACGGCAATGAAATTTGAGGATAAGTAAGATATCGACCACCTCAATATATTTACGAATTTTTTTTGAAATCCGAAAAATATCTTATGAGATAGTGCGGATTAAAAAATTTTTTGTTTGGAATTTTTAAAAAACTTTCTAGCGTGACGATCTCTGCGAGCCGGTTTGTTGCAGCCTCTTCCAACAATATTTCAAGTGTCAACTTGATCGGATGGATATTCTAGTAGTTATAGAGGAAACAAAATTCCTGATACTCATAACTACTGAACCATCCGACGGATTCGGCCCAATAACGAACTTGACCGAGATATTTGGACAATTAACATATTCTGAATATATGAAAACTCTAGTTTATCTCTTTTGGATGCTAGAGAGGATACGGCCGGCCGGACAGACTCAACTTTCTCCACGGATTCTTCATCGGGGAGTTGAACTCAATCGATTGAGACCATTTTCGGCTCGATATTCCAAAATTACAGACATTCGGGCGAAATGATAGGCACTCTGTTCGGGTGAACAAGAGCGCCAAAAATGACATACGTCCCGATGATTCTCTTCGAACGATGGCCGTCACAGATCGATATTCGATGGACAAATGCCGGGCTCATTAATCAGTGTCAGTTGGCGTCATATTAAACAAAATATTTCATAACATGAAATTATAGAGATAGAATTCAATCTCGGTGGCTGAAATAATATACGTTGTCAAAATTCAGAAAAGCACTGGCATAAGTTTTTAGGAAAAGGGTATTATAGCTTCGAAAAAAATGTCACGGTTCTGACTCGTGAATTGGAGGACCGGTTCAGTTTCAGTGTACAGAAATGGAATCTGCAATTTTCTGGAGATCCTAAAACTCTATCCGTACATAGTTTCTTAGAAAGAGTGGAGGAGATGAAAGTGGCTAGGAATGTGTCGGAACTTGGATTGTTTGAATCTGCTGTTGATCTATTTTCCGGAAAAGCACTGATGTGGTATCGTTCAAATAGAGATAGATTTCACGATTGGAAAACACTATCGTCCTTATTATTGAAACATTTTGAACCTCCCGATTATCGTCCTCGTTTGCTTAGAGACATCATGAGTCGCACTCAAGATCCATCAGAGTCGATCATCGATTATCTTACTTGTAAGAATTCTATGTTCAGACGTTACAGTGAAGTTAATGAAAATATAAAATTGGGTATTCTCTCGCGCAATTTGTCACCTTTCTATTCCACTCAATTACCGGTTGTTGCTTCTAAAAAGTTTAGAGCAGACAGTTATAAGCCACCATCTCGAAAATCCCACAAGTACGTTGATGCCGACTTCGCGTTTTGTCTTCTTGTCCGGGACCTTCTGGCCACAATATGAGTGAGGTTTCTGAGGCCACATCTGCTGTGAGGAATCAGATTCTTTTAGATTTTATTATTTCACATGCCGCCGGAGATTGAAGCCCACACCTTAAGATCTCTATACTGGGTTATCCTTTTGTCGCTCGTTTAGATTCTGGGGCAACGAGAACAGTCATTGGAGAGAAGGGTTTTCAGGTGCTTACTCGTTTGAGTTTGAAGCTGGTTCCTGATGAGGTGAATTGCACAGTTGCCAATAGTGCATCATGTCTAAGTAAAGGTTACGTTAAGGCTCCTGTTATGTTGCAACATAAGATGAAATGGTTGGATATTCTTGTGCTGCCTTCCTTGAAGCACGGTCTTATTTTAGGAGTAGACTTCTGGTGTAAAATGAATATAGTGCCGCGTCTTTCGGAGGATGTTTGGCATTTTTCTGATAAGCCTGCCGAACCATCTCCCGTATGTTTCATCGAATCTGAGGCTAATCTCACTATAGATCAGCGAGTTATCTTCAGAAACTGCTAGAGACAAAACTTGAAGAGAAGGGTTCTAATCTTGGTTTTACTAGTGTTGCTGAGCACGAGATTGAGTTGTTGCCTGGCACGAAACCAATAAAGCACCACCTCTGCTGCCCGGTTTCACCTATTAAGCAGAAAATTATAGATGAACACATTGAATTCATGTTGCGTGAGGGTATCATTGAGCATTCTAAGAGTTCCTGGTCTTCTCCTGTATGCCTTGTCAAAAAGAAAGACGGTTTTTATAGATTCCGCGTCGACTACCGAAAGCTCAATTTTGCCACTCTCATGGCTCCTCTATCTAACCTTACCAAAAAAGGGATTTTATGGTCGTGGACACTCGATTGTGAGAGTTCATTTCAGCAGTTAAAGGAATATCTAGCAATAGCGCCTGTTCTAAACTGACCAAACTTTGAAGAGATGTTTATCTTACAAACAGATGCCTTCGCTTTTGGCATTGGGGCTGTACTTTCGCAGAGTTCTGGTGAAAATGAAAAGGTAATGGCTTATCTTTCCTGATCGCTAACACGGCAGGAGAAGAACTACTCTACAACTGAGAGAGAATGTTTAGCTGTGATATGGTCCGTTGAAAAATTGAGGCACTATTTGGAGGGTGTTCGCTTTCGAGTGATTACCGATCATTATAGCTTGTTATGGCTCAATAGACTGAAAGATCCTCAGGGGAGACTTTCTAGGTGGAGTCTTAGGTTGATGCCTTATGATTTCGAGATCATACATCGTAAGGGAAAAGATCATATTGTCCCGGATTTACTTTCAAGGTCAGTACCTCTGGAAGTAAGTGCTTTTTCGCGAACAGATCACTTCACTATGAATCTTGGGAAAACTAAAGACCCATGGTACCTCAGGATGATTGAAAACTCAGAACTTTTTCCTGAAAAGTTTCCTAAATGGCGTTATGAGGATGGTTCTCTCTTGAAATACGTTTCAGTGGATATTCCGAATCTGTCCAACTGAGTCTGATTATTGGAAAATAGTTGTTCCTAAGGAGTATCGCGAAAGTCTTCTGCGTGATCACCATGACACTATGACTTCTGGTCACCTCGGAATATTCAAGACGTATTGGCGTCTTTGGAATAAATATTTTTGTCCAAAGATGAAAACGGATGTTACTCGTTATGTGAATACTGCACTACATGTTCAGCATGTAAACCAGAATTGAAGGCACCTGCTGGGCTAATGGGTTCTCGAAATATTTCCAAACGACCTTGGCAAGTTATAAGTGTGGACTTTATTGGACCCTTGTCTACCTCCTCCAACGGATATAAATATTTAGTAGTAATAAATGATTACTTCAGCAAGTATGTACTCTTATCTGCATTACGCTCAGCAAGTTCTCGAGCTTTGACTAAGTTTGTTGAGGAAGATGTATTCCTGCTATATGGTGCTGCACAGATCTTGATATGTGACAACGGAACATAAATGCGCAGCAAAGAATTTACTTCAATGTGTGACAAATATGGTTGTAAATTATCCTACACGCCATACTATCATCCTTGTGCAGACCCTACAGAGCGCACGAATCAGACAGTTAAAACCATGATTCGCTGCTATCTCAAAGACAATCACAGGAAATGGGCAGATAATCTAGCATCTTTTGGTTGTGCTATCCGTACTGCTAAGATTGAGGTTACTGGATTCAGTCAATTTTATGTTAATTTTGGACGTGAGTACTGTGTAAATGAAAAAGACTACGATCACCCAATACTTCCTAGTAAAGAGGATACTATTTTGCGTAGAATGGGTTATGAAGAATTATTCGACAGAATTCGTGAAAGAATTGCAAAGGCTCACCGACGTAACAGACATACATATAATTTGCGTCGACGATCCGTTCATTTTCAAGTAGGTGATAGGGTGCTGCTACGTAATAGAGCCAAATCAGATGCTACGGCTATGTTCAGTTCTAAATTAGCTCCTAAGTATGTGGGTCCGTACATTGTTAAAGCAAAACCTGGTGCTTGGACTTACGAACTGGTTGATGCGAAGGGAATTGCCAAAGGAATCTGGCATGTGCCTTGTTTCTATAGAGCGGACAATATTTGATTTATTTTTTTTTTAGTTTTCTTTCAGATTGGTTCTATTTAGTTGACAATGGATGATTCATGGAGTTGTTGTATCGTGTCTTTGACTTTTGAACCTGGATTGTTCTTGGTTAGAGTATTTTGATATTTGTGTTCTAGTATGGTTTATTTGTCTGTTCTGCTACCTCTTGTCTTGCTTTGGCTTTTGAGTTGGGTCGAAAATTCAGGCGATCGTCAGTAAACTTTGCAAGTTTACCTCCTTTGGATGGGAAGGGGGATTGTCACGGTTCTGACTCGTGAATTGGAGGACCGGTTCAGTTTCAGTGCGACGCCACTGGATATTTTTCATTTGATTCGGGAAGCGAAATATTAAAGCTGTTCTAGTTCGATTCTTTAACTTTTTTTCTTTCGCGGCTGCGATAGGCTAACATATGTGTGGGACATCAGAATGTTATTCTTTCGTGTGTCATTCAGAAATTGTTTTTCAACTTTGAAAGAGATATATGTGTACCTTACCTTTTGAATCTTCGTTTTAACGGATCAAGTTTTCAAAGTTCATATCATCTAAGTTTTGGAAAAAGGAAATTACAGTGTTTCATTACCGTACCTGCCTGTAATTTTATCGACATTCTGTCGGATCGAAACCATACTTAGTGGAAAACCATACATTAGGTCTACATTTCATCATGTGAGTTGAAAAACTTCAGTTATGAATTATTATTTGTGCCAATTTTATTTACAATTTGAAGCTTTCTTATGACTCACACATTGCGTTTTGCTTGTTTGCAGAAGGCCTTCTTCTTTCTTTTTACTACCGTTCCGAGTGTTGTTCCTGAGGATCAGGAATAAAACCTTATTCCTTCCTTTTCCGATTAGGGTTCAAATTTGAGTAAGGTTTGAGTTCAGGATGAGGTTAAGGTTATGTTCAGGTTGGTGATCAGGGTCATATCAGCTTTGGTCAAGGTAAAGGTCAAGGTTTAGAATCAGGTTGAGGTTTAGGTTCAGGTAAGGTTATCGTATAGGTGCAGATTTGGGTTATGGCTTAGTGAAAGGTTGAGATTGAGTTTTAAGTTGGAGTTTAGCTCAGGTTTAGGTTGAGGTACAGTATCAGATCAGGTTTGCGTTGAGGTTTTTGGGTAGAGGTATAGGTTGAGGTTTACGATTTGGTCAGGTTCAAGTTCAGTTTGAGATTAATGTTCTGGTTGAGGCTGTGGCGGAGATTAAGATTTAGGTTCGGGCTAAAATTTTGAACATTGTCGTGGTCTGGGTTCAGGTCTCGATATTGGTTCAGGTTGAAATTCAACTGAAGGTTCTGGTTGGAAATGAAGAGATTCTTAAGTTCAGGATGAAGATATTTGGGTTAAGGTCAAGGTTCAAGTTATTCAAACCACAACGTATACCTATATCTGTTAATCAATTTCGAACTGAACCTCACATTCCTGAACCTGAATCTAGCCTTCCCGTATATAAAATTCACCTCATCCTTCACCAAATCGAAAACCTGAACCTCAACCCAAATCCAAACCTGATTATGAGCCTGTCCCTTGAGATGAACCTTGACCTGATTCCAAACATGGAACTGAATTTATCCAGAAACTCTACCTAAACCTGAACCAAGACCTGATTCTCAACTTGTACTCCAATCTTGACTCAACCTAAACGTGAACTTCAACTTAATCAAAACATGAACCCTCACCTCAACCTCAACCATGACCTACAAATCAACCGTAACTTGATCTTTGACCTGAACCTCAACCTGATTCTGAACGTGAACCTCAACCTAGAACTCATCCTGAATGTTCCCCTCAACCTGAATGTTCCTCTCAATCTCAACCCTAACCTTAACCTAGGCATGAACTTAAACCTGAAACAGAATCTATTCTGAACCTCCACCTGAACCTGTACTCGAACCGGAACTTTAACCCAAGCATAAACCGGATCCTGAACAAGAACTTCAAACTCAATCAAAACCTGAGACTGAATTTATCCGGAATCCCAACCTAAACCTGAACCTCAACCTGAACCTACATCTACACCTGGATGTGAACCTCCACATCCACCTAAGCATGCAACTCTAACCGATCCTAAATGTAAACCCTAACCTGAACCTGAACTCTTCCAAGACCTCAACCATAACATGAACCTTATCCTGAATCTAAACTTCAACCTCATTGAAATACAAAATCTAATCATGAAACGAAACTTCAACATGAACCTTATTCTCATTCTAAACCTGAAACTGAATTCATGCTGAATTTCAACCAGAATAAGTACCTGAACCTTAAAATCAACCTTGATCTTCACCTAAACATCGACCAAAACCTTAATCTCAAATTGATCCTTAGTTTGAACCTAAACACTAGCCTCACCTTCAATACGAACCGGACTATGGAGCTGAAGCTGAACCTCTATTCAAACCGTTACCTAAACCTTAACTCATATATAAACCAAAACCTAAACCTTGACCTGAATCTGGAGCTTAATATAAACTGGAACTGAACCAGAACATAATCCAAAATCTTGAATCAAACCTTGACCTGAACCTTAACTTAAGCCTTAACCTCAACCCAAACCTCACACCAATTCTAAATCTCATCCATCAACATGAATTCTAACCTTAACCGAAACCAGAACTGAACATTTGAATTGAACCTGATCCTCAACCTGAACCTGTATCAGAAACTGAATCTTAAACCGAACATTAACCTGAACCTGAAGAAGAACCTTCTCTTGAGCCAGAAAATAAACCTTGACTTGAACCTAAAACTAACTCTGAAACCAAACATAAATCTCCACCGAAACATGATACCTCAGCCTGAACCTAGACTTCACTTGAAACTGAACTTCAAAATGAACCTCAACCTGAACCCCTACCTCAACATTTGAATAAGTTCAGAGTTTGGGTTGAGGATAAAGATGAGGTACAGGTTGAGGTTCAGGTTGGGGTTGAGGTTAAGGTTTAGGTTGAGGTTAAGGTTTGTGTTGAAGTAAAGGTACAGGTTCACGTTAAGGTTCAGATTCAGGTTGAGGTTCAGATTCAGGTTGAGGTTCAGATTCAGGTTTACGTTTATATTTAGGTTCAACTTGAGGTTCAGGTCGAGGATCATTTTCAGGTTCGAATTTAGGTAAGGTTTGAGTTCAGGTAGAGGTTAACGTTATGTTCAGGTTGGTGATCAGGGTCATATCAGCTTTGTTCAAGGCAAAGTTCAAGGTTTAGATTAAGGTTGTGGTTTAGGTTCAGGTTAGGTTAACGTATATGTGGAGGTTTGGGTTATGGTTGTGGTGAAGGTTGAGAATGAGGTTTAGGTTGAAGTTGAGCTTTGGTTCAGGTTGAGGTTCAGTATCAGATCAGGTTTGGGTTGAGGTTTTGGGTAGAGTTATAGGTTGAGGTTCAAGATTTGGTCAGGCTCAAGTTTAGTTTGAGATTCAAGTTCTGGTTGAGGCAGTGGCGGAGACTGAGATTTAGGTTCGGGTTGACATTTCGAACAATGTTGAGGTCTGGGTTCAGGTTTCGATATCGGTTCAGGTTGAAATTCAAAGGTTCTGGTTTGAAATGAAGGGATTATTAGTTTCAGGAAAAAGAAATTTGGGTTGAGGTCAAGGATCAAGTTATCCAAACCACAACATAAACCTATATCTGTTGATCAATTTCGACCTGAACCTCACAATCCTGAACCTGAACCTAGCCTTCCTGTACATAAAATTTACCTCAATTCAAATCCAAACCTAAACATAAGCCTGTCCCTAGAAATTAACCTTGACCTGAATCTTGAAACAGAACATTAACAAACTAACCTAAACCAAAATAACTCAAAATCTAAACCTCAAGCATAGACCTCCACCTCAACCCAAACATATCACCTTAAAAATGTCTGAACCTAAACATGAACATCCTGAACTGAATCTGAAGTTCAACCTAAACCAAAACTCAAACTGAACCTCCTCCTTCACCCTAACCTCAACCTCCAGATAAGGTTAAGGTTATGGTTGAGGTTTAGGTTCAGCTTAAGGTTTAAGTGTACGTTGAGGTTGAGGTTGAGGAAAAAAGTTAAGATTTAGGTTGACGTTGAGGTTTGGGTTGAAGTTCAGGTACAGATAAAGGTTCAAGTAGTAGACAAGATGTCGGCGAGTGATGACCAAGTCGGTGAACGCTCTGATAAAGTTATCGATTTTAGTGATAAAAAAGCAATAACTTGTACGTATTGTGATAAAAATGTACAAGAAGCAGTGTTCTGCAAAAAATGTAATGATATTTTTCATCGTTCATGCTTAATTAAAGCTGCAAAAAGAAAAAACACCAATTGCATTCATGAACTCAAGGATGACGTAGAATTTCAAGAAAACCATGAAGATGAAAATCCACAATTTGAGATCAAAATGCTCAGGATGAAGATCTAGAAGATTTATTATTCGAGTCTAGAAGTAAAAATGAAATTCTAATCATGAATAATGAACTCCTGCTTGAAAAAATAAGGGGATTTGATAAAAAAGATTCGAAACAGTCGAAAAAAATTGTAAACAATGTAAATGTACCAGCTCACAGCTCCGAAAACTTGAATCTTCTGTGTGCACAGAATAATCCACAGAAAGCGAATAAATCAGCAGAAAATTGTGACACTGATGACAGCCAACGACTAGATCAACCAAATAAACAAACCAGATGGAATGAGGTTATGAGAAGTACGAATAATTTAAGTGTAAATGGATCCAATACAAAAACAATTCCATTACGGAATGAAGTTTCTGATACTATTCATCCAAGATATATTGAAGGGGAATGGCAAACTGCCAGCAAGAAAAAAAGGGTTAGACAAGAAAACAAGATAATATGTAAGGGAACCAAATCTGGTGATACATCTCTGCATGGGGTACAAAAGAGAAAATGGGTCTATTTGGGTAAAATTCAAGGTAAGAACACGACTGAAGAGGAGGTACAACAGTATATTAAACAAACTAATGCAATTACTGATGTCCAAGTTAAAAAACTTCAAACAAAGGGTGCAAATTCAGCATTCACCATAGGTGTTACCAGAGAACAGGATTTCAAAGCCTTGTGCAGTGAAGAATTTTGGCCGGAGGGAGTTATTGTTAGAGATTTCAGCTTTAGAAATTTTTTTCGAAGGAGGAATAGAACGAACACATAGAGTCGTTACAGTTAACGACTCTCTAACTTGTAAAATCGCACATGTTAATATACAGTGCTTACGTACATCCTTTTTTGGAATTACTGACTTTGTAAATGATAATGACATTGATTTTCTGGCAGTTACTGAGCATTGGCAAAGTGAGGAACAACTAAAATATTACCATATCGAAGGATATAAGATAGTTACCAGCTTCTGCAGAGAAGAAAAGAAACATGGAGGAACTGTGATTTATTCCAAAGTCAGATATGAATGTAAAGCAAGGTTAGATATTTCCAAATTTTCCTTATCAGGTGTATTTGAATGTTGTGCATTGGAGTGTTTTCTGGGGGCAAATTTTAGACTGTTTCTTTTGTGTGTTTATAGACCAGATACTACACCTTATGCTGATGCAGATGTTTGTTTTGAAAAATTGTATGGAATTTTGAATGTTATCAAAAGGGAAAAATATGGTGCAATTTTCATTGTAGGAGACTTTAACTTTAATTTTCTCAAGACAGATGATAGAAACACTAATAATATGTTAACTATTATGGAAAGTTTTAATTTGAATATGTTAGTAAAGGAGCCCACTAGAATAACGTACCACTCATCCACTTGTTTGGATAATATCTCCACAAATATAACAGATATTTCAGTAAATGTGGTTCAACCACATTTATCCGATCATTTAGCTCAGTTAGTGTTGTTTGAGATAGAAAATGGATATAATAACAAAATTGAGAGAAAATTAGTTAGAAAATATAGTGAACAAAATTTTTGTATTTTTAAGGAGCAGCTATCTATGTTTAATTGGGAAGTTTTGTATAAATTTCATGAATATGATGTGGATAGGATGTGGGATTACTTTTTTGGCAATTTTGAGTTGTTGTTTCAGAGTTCATTTCCACTTGTGAACATAAAGAACCAAAGTGGCCGTACTGCCCAAGTATTCAATATAAATCTCAACACCAATGCTAGTATTGTCGCCTTGAAGAAAAATCTTGATATTCTTTACGTAATGTCACAGAACAGACCAGAATATCTTCAACAATATAAAATTGCTAAAAAGTTATATGATAAACAAATAACAGAAATGAGACAAAACTATTTTGCTAATAAAATAACAAACTCAGATAATAAAAGTAAAACAACTTGGAGTTTGATAAGGTCTTTAACGGGTAAATGTCATTCAGGAAAACGAATTCTTCCATCTGGAAATCCGCAAAAAATTGTAAATGACTTCAATGATTATTTTATAAATATTACTTCAGACAATAAAGATGACAATCCTAATAAGCGCGATATACATAATATTACATACATAAGTAAATCTTTTTATGTTTTTGGGGTGGAAACAGATGAAATAATTAGAGTGGTCCAGCATCTCAAGAATACGTTCTCATCAGGTTACGATCAGATACCTAATATGGTCATCAAGAAGGTTATTCACCTGATTGTTGAACCATTAAAGTACATTATAAACAAGGCCTTTATAAGTGGTGTGTTTCCATCTGCCCTTAAAACATCTGTGATTTCACCTCTATATAAATCGGGCCCAGTTGACAGTTTATGCAATTATAGACCAATCAATCTATTAACAACTTTTTCTAAAATTTTCGAAAAAATTCTGGCGAATCGTCTGGTCAATTTTTTCAGAAAGCACAATATTTTCTGTTCAGCACAGCATGGTTACATGGATAAGAAAAGTACTACCACTGCAATTTTCGAACTTGTACAAAGAGTTGTGGAAGCATTGGAAAGGGGCGAAATTCCGGTTGGCATGTTTTTAGATTTGTCTAAGGCCTTTGACAGTGTGAATCATGCTAGATTGTTATCTAAACTCAATTCTTATGGTATAAGAGATAGACAACTTAAATTGATACGAAGTTATCTTGAAGGCCGAAAACAAAGAGTAAAAGTTACTGTTCATGGTAAAACCTTTATTTCCGAAATCAAAGAAATGAGCTGTGGAGTACCTCAGGGAAGTGTTCTGGGTCCTCTTTTGTTTGTACTTTATGTTAATGACCTTCCTTATAATAGCAATCAGATCCTAAATATGATCTTATATGTAGATGATACCAATATAATAAAAAGTATAAAAAATATAACTAATTTAATGATAGATTTAAATAATTCCTTTATGAATATTAAAGAATGGTGCTCAACTAATGATTTGAAATTGAATTCTCAAAAAACCAATGTGTAATTTTCCATAATGTAAAATCAAAAACTGAATATCCTAATAATATTATTGTGGATGATACTGATGTAAAAATTACACACTCAACTAAATTCTTGGGTATCTATGTTGATTATGAACTGAAATGGAAAAACCATGTAGATTACTTAAGTAAAAAACTAAATTCGACACTATATCTTGTTAATTGTTTGAAGAAGTCTGTGGACGTTGCTACTTTAAGGGTTGTTTACTTTTCTTGTTTCCAATCATATTTGTCTTATGGTATTGTATGCTGGGGAAACAGTTCCTTTGCGTCTTGTTTGTTTGTGAAGCAAAAAATGATACTTAGATCCATCTTAAATATGAAATACAGGCAGACGTGTAGGGGTGTTTTCCGGGCTAATGGTATACATACTCTTATGGGCCTGTATATCTATAACTGTATAAAATTTCTTGTTCAACATGGAGGTTTATTTGGGGAGTATAGAAATAGTAATGTAAGAACAAGACGAGTTCACCAATATTTTTACCCAATTCACTCATTGACAGTAACACATAATAATGCCTTATATATGTGTATCAAGGTATATAATGCTTTGCCAAAAATATTTCATAATATATTAAATGAAAAACAACTTATCAAAAAAGTAAATGAATATGTATTGAAATGTGAACCTTACAATATACAGGAATACTTTGATTACTGTAAATCAAATCATGAAATATTGGTATAGAATGTAATTTTGATTTGACGTCTATTCTTGTGCAATGTTTGCTCTATGAATTTGAATAAACATTATTATTATTATTATTATTATTATTATTATTATTATTATTATTATTATTATTATTGTTCAGGTATAGGTTGAGGCTCTGAATGAATTCAGTTTCAGTTATGATTGAGGTTTTGGTTAAGGTTAACTTTGAAATTCAGGTTAAGGTTTATATTAACGTCAATGTTATGTTTATTATTTAGGTTTCGATTGAGGTTTAGGTTCAGTTTAAAATAAGATTCAGGTTGACGTTCAGATACAGGTTCGCATTTAGGTGACGATTTAGGTTTAGATTCAATTCAAGGTTCTGTTTGACAATCAGGTTTAGGTTCGAGTTAAGGTAAGGTTTAGGTTCAGGTTGAGGTTGAGGTTGAGGTGAAATTGGAGGTTCAGGTTCAGATCAGGTCTATGTTGATGGCTTGGTCATGATATGGGTTTAGGTTCAGGTTCAAGGTTATGTTGATATTTTGGTTTAGGTTAGGCCAGAAATTCAGATTGAGAATTCGATCTAAGTTAAGTTTCAGATCAGGTTTGGGTTAAGGTTTTGGTCAAGGCATAGGTTGTGGTTTAGGTTAAAAAATGTTGAGGTAGATGTTTGGGTTATGGTCTAGGTTGAGGTTGAGACTATTTTTAAAAATGTAATATTGAGATTCAGATCAGGTGTGGGTTGGAGCCCAGGTCAATTAATATGTTGAGTTTAAGATTAAGGGTAGAGTTCAAGGTTGGGTTGAGATTGAGGTTAAAGTCAAGATTCAAGCAATCCCAGAATCATCCCATACCTATAACTGAAAAAAAATCTCAACCTGAACCCATACCTGAACCTCACATTCCTGAACACCAACCTCACCTTCCTGGACCTAAGCCTCTACTCAACCTCAACTAGAACCTCAACCAGATCCTGAACCTGAGCCCAAACCCTAACATGATCATAATCTTCAACCTTGACATATACCCTATTCACATCAATCAAGATGAGTTTGAACCAATAACGAAATCTTAACCTATACCTTATCTTGAACCTTTACATAAATCTTGACCTGAACCCTAACCATAACAAACCCAAGCATAATTGTCACCAAACCCACTCGGCTCCAGAGAGTGCACAAAGAACCTCATCGGCTAGCTCTAGAGCTGAGACTACTTATAAAGGGGCGCCACTCTCTTTTATGATAATACAAAAAAAAAAGAAAAGTACACTGAAGATCTCAGGGTCGCAAAAGAGAGAAAATAACGAACGCACTCTCAGGATGCCAAACGAGCCCGATCACACAAGCGGGTGGTAGTGGCTGGTAGAAAGAATATAGAGCAATTATTTAATAATATAATGAGGAAAATAAAACACACAAGGTCCCTCAAACGAGGATATATCTTACAGAAGGTTCTTAACTAGTTCTTACTTCTTCACACCCGAATATTCGATATAATGCTTTATCCCTTACTAAACAAACAGTAATATCACCCTAAGGTATATACTTAGAGCCTCGATGGTAATCGTTACAAATAGTTCTTTACTTAAATCTAATCGACCTTCTCGTTAGGTCGGGTTTTATGTACTAACCAGTATTCACTGAATTGGGCCTCTTTGATACTAATCAATCTTAACTAAATTCTACAGACTAACCTTCTATAACAGTCTAGATCGTGGCTTGACTGAAGTACAAAAGGATATTATTCTCACAGTCTCGTAGATGGAAACTGGGCACCAACTGGAGTGGGAATTTCGAAACCGTGACATAATTCAATACCGAAATATGAACATCAGCCATAATCTAGACCTCAATCTCAACTTCAACCTAAAGCTGAACCTCTACATTAACCTCGATCTACACCCTATCCTCTAACTTTGAGGTAAATGTTAAGGTTGAGGTTCAGGTTTGGGTTGAGGTTAAGGTACATGGTTTGGTTCAGGATGAGGTTTAGTTCAAGGTTGAAGTTTAGATTCAAGTTGAGGTTCATATTTAGGTTTACGTTCAGGTTATGGTTCAGGATTAGATTCAATTTGGGGCTCAGCTTGAGGATCTGGTTCAGTTTCAAGTCAGGTGATGTCGAAGCTTAGGTTCTGGTTGAGCTTAGGGTTTAGGTCGAGTTTCAGGTTGAGGATTAGGTTATGTTCAGGTTGTGGGCAGGTTTAAGCTATTTCAACCACAAACCAAACCATTATCTGAAGATGAAACTCATCATGATTCCAAAACTGAAACTCACCATCCCGAACAATATTCCCATCTTCTTGGACCTGAGCCTCACCTCAACCTCAGATAGGACCTTAACCAGATCTTCTTTCTGAACCTCAACATGAACCAGCCCTGAAAATGAAACCAAACCTGACACTGAATTCATCCTGAACCTTAACCTGAGCCTGAAACATACCCTGAACAAAACTTGTACCTCGAATTGAACCTCCTCTTAATCACGACCTTCAAATTTATCTCGAACACAAAACCTTACCTACACCTGAACCTTGACAAAAACCTCGAATATTACTTCATCCTAAACCTGAATCCAAACGTGAACCTGTACCTAGAACTAAAATTGAACCTTTTTCTCAACCCTGACCCATATCTAAATACAATCATGAACATGCACCGTAACAAGAGCTTATACCCGAAGTTGAATTCAACCTGAACCTCAACCTAATCCTGAAACTGAATCTGAACCTTGGCGCAAACACGAACCTTAACCGCAATCCAAACCTGGAACTGAATTCTTCATGTACCTCAACCTGAAAAGGAACCTTAACCCGAACCTGATTCTGTACCTGACTCTAATCCTTTACCTCCACCTAAACATAATACTCTACCTGAACCAAAATAATGTCCCTTACCCGAACTTGAACTCAGTCGAATCCCTAACTATAACTTGAACTTAAACCTGAACATCAACCTGAAACTGAACCTCAAACTCATTCCAAACCTATATGAAGGTTATCCTCAATGAGAACCTGAAACTGAATAAATGCTGATACTCAACCTAATCCAGTACCTGAACCTGTAATGCAACCTCAACCTATACCTTAGCTTTGACATAAACGTATAATAATAAAACCTCACCTTAACCTGAACCTTGACCTATACCTCAACCGTAACTTGATCTTTAACCTGAACATGAAAGTGAATCTATACCTAGAACTCAACCTGAATGTTCCCCTCAACCTGAATGTTCTCCTCAACCTCAACCCAAACCTCAACTTAGACATGAACTTAAACCTGAAACTGAATCTATTCAAAACCTCAACCTGAACCTGTAATCGAACCAGAAATTTAACTCAAACATAAACCGTAACCTTAACAAGAACTTCAAATTCAATCAAAACATGAGACTGAATTTAACCGGAATCTCAACCTAAACCTGACCCTGAACCTAAATCTGTTCCGGGATGCAAACCTCAACCTCCACCTGAGCATGCACTTCTAACTGAACC
Source organism: Micraspis discolor (assembly GCA_030674115.1). Classification (NCBI taxonomy): domain Eukaryota; kingdom Metazoa; phylum Arthropoda; class Insecta; order Coleoptera; family Coccinellidae; genus Micraspis; species Micraspis discolor. Next base: position 78,756 of record JARTUT010001345.1, on the reverse strand, counting down.
TGAATATAAACTCTAACCTGTACCTGAACTCTGCCAAAACCTCAACCATAACTTGAACCTAGCCTTCCTGAACATGAACCTCACCTCATCCTTCACCAAATCCAGAACCTGAACGTCAACTTAAATCCAAACCTAAACATGAGCCTGTCCCTAAGGATGAACCTTGACCTGAATCCAAACCTGGAACTGAATTTATCCTTACACTCACCTAAACCTGAACCTCCACCTGATTCTCAAATTGTACCCCAATCTTGACTCAACCTAAACATGAACTTAATCCAAACATAGTCCAAAACCTCAACCATAATATTATTCTGAACTTGATCCTCAACCTTTATCTAAACGGTAATCTTAACATGGAACTCAAACTGAACCTCATCCTAATACTCAACCCAAACCTCACTCTAGACATGAACCTTAACCTGACATGAAACTGAACCTTTACATAAATCTGAACATGAAACTGAATCTTGAAACAAAACATAAACCTAACCCTAAACCAAAACCTTAATCTTAACCCAAACATAGACCTCCACCGAAACATATACCTTCGCCTGAACCCAAACCTCAACCTAAAGTTTTACCTAAACCTCAAAATGAGCCTCCTCCTTAACCCTAACCTCAGTCTTCAGATAAGGTTAAGGTTCATGTTGAAGTTAGGGTTCAGCTTAAGGTTAAATTTCAGGTTAAGGTTGATGTTGAGGTGAAGATTAAGGGTTAGAATGACGTTGAGGTTTGGGTTGGAGTTAAGGTACAGATTAAGGTTCAAGTTAGTGTTCAGGTTCAGGTTGAGGCTCTGGATGAATTCAGTTTCTGTTTTGGATTGAGGTTTAGGTTAAGGTTCAATTTATAATTCAGGTCAAGTTTTATATTTACGTCAAAGTTATGTTTAACATTTAATTTTCGATTGAGATTTTAGTTCAGTTCGAAGTGAAGATTCAGGTCGTGGTTCAGATGCAGTTTAAATTTAGGTGACGGTTTAAGTTTAGATTCAATTCAATCTTCTGGTTGAGAATCAGGTTTAGGTTCGAGTTAAGGTAAGGTTTGGATTTGGGTTGAGTTTGAGGTTGAGGTTTAGGTTGAGATTTAGGTTCAGATCATGTTTGGGTTGAGGTTTTTTTCATGATATAGGTTGAGGTTAAGGTTAAAAAAACGTTTAGGATGAGGTTGAGGTTCAGGTTCATGGTTGGGTTGAGGTTGAGGTTCAGGTTGGGCCAGAAGATCAGATCTAGGATTCGATCTGATTCAGGTTCGAGTGAAGGCTCGGAACAACTTCAAGGTCTGGGTTAAGTTTTCGGTATTGGATTGAGTTGAAGTTCATATAGGGGTTTTGGTTGGGATTGAGGTAGGGTTCAGGATCAGGATGGATAGAGTAAGGTTCAAGTTCAGACTCAGGTCAAGATTCAAGCTATCCGTGCCTCAACTCATACATATACCTGAAAAAAAATCTCGACCTGATTCCGTAACTGAACCCCACCTTCCTGATCAACGACCTCACCTTCCTGGACCTAAACCTCAACTCATCCTCAACAAGAAACTCAACCAGATGCCGAACCTGAACCCATATCCTTACATGATTATAATCCCCATTCTTGACCTATACCCTATTCACATCAATCAACTTCTACTCAAACCTATACCTTAATCTAAACCTAAACCTCATCTTGAACCAATACATAAATCTTGAAATCAAACATAGAACCACACCTAAACCTGAACCTTGACCAATACCTTAACCGTAACTTGATCTTCAACCTGATTCTCAACCTTAATCTGAACGTGAACCTCAACCTAGAACTAAACCTGAATGTTCCCTCAATCTCAACCCAAACCTTAACCTAGATATGAACTTAAACCTGAAACTGAATCTATTCTGAACCTCATCCTGAACCTGTACTCGAACCAGAACTTTGACCCAAACATAAACCAGATCCTGAACAAGACCTTCAAACTCAATCAAAATTTGATACTGAATTTATCCGGAACGTCAAACTAAACCTGAACCAGAACCTGAACCTAAATATGTACCTGGATGTAGAACCTCAACCTCTACCTAAGCATGCATCTCTATCCGAAACTAAATATTAACCCTAACCTGTACCCGAACTCTGCCAAGACCTCAATCATAACTTGAACCTACTCCTGAATCTAAACTTCAACCTTATTGAAATACAAAATCTAATCATATAACTGAACTTCAAAATGAACCTTATTCTCAATCTGAACCTGAAACTGAATTTGTGCTGAAGTTCAACCTGAACAAGTACCTGAACCTTAAAATCAACCTTAATCTTCACCTAATTATAGACCAAAACCTTAATCTTAACCTGATCCTTAGTTTAAACCTAAACCCTAGCCTTACCTTCAACACGAACCGGACTATGGAGCTGAAGCTGAACCACAATTCAAAATGTCACCTAATCCTTAACCCATATATAAACCAAAACCTAAACCTCGACCTGAATCTGGAGCTAAATATAAACTGGAGCTGAACCGGAATATAATCCACAACCTTAAATCAAACCTTGACCTAAACCTTAACTCAAACCTCAACCTAAACGTCAACCCAAACATCACACCAATTCCAAATCTCATTCATCAACATGAATCCTTACCTTAACCCGAACCAGATGTTACAGTTCAGATTTCTCAAAAAGAAAATCGTGCCGTCAATCAAATTTGAATTGTAACTGAACAAAAAAATAAGTATATAAAACTATCCTTGGTGTTATGGATAACTATGCCCTTCAGTCGGAGAGTGGGGTGGGTTGCAAATAAGACAAATAGACAAGAATTAATTTTACAATAAGGTGGGCGCCACGTAATTTATTGAATTTATAAACAATTTTTGCATGATCTAACCTTGGTTTTAATTACGAAATATCCAAGTAGTAATGAGATGTAAGATATTAAATAATTATCAACTTAAATATAATCTAAATAAATCGATACTGTTAAATTATCAGCCTATTCGATACCCAAGAGATTGCCACGGTTGTAACGTTACAAGCGCTTCACAAGATCTAAATTTGATCTCCAAAAATATACATTCTGCCTAATTACATTATCTTGTACAAACATAAATTTTGAGTAAGATTGAACATTAATTCCAAATCATCGATGATATTTACTCGAGACGAACGTAGTTCTTGCCTGAATGTTGTTTCCAGCGTGAAGTGTATTACAAAGCTTAGAAAAATGGTAAGGTCTGACCTGAATTATGTAAGATTTTCCTTATCCTGAAGAGCACCTGGTCGAATCCAATAAGATCTCAGAAAATCGAAAGTGGTAGAAAATCCACACGTGCAACGTGAAAAAGGAATGAATCCTCTCTACAGGAAAATACCAGCTAATTCAATGTAGAGAATTAATAAAAACGTAACCAGGAAGTTAGTGGCCTCAAGTTGTTGTGGAAGCCTGAAGTTCACGTTGGTTTTTCGTGTCAGAATCCGATAAATCGAATGTAATAAAGAAGTAAGGTAAGACAAGAAGGTAGATACAACTTTATTACAATATAATGACACTCAGCCTGTGTAATTATTTTAATCCGTAATAACGAAATCAATCAGATAAATTCTTTCTAATTCACAAGCCAACAACGATGAAGATTAATTAAATAATAATGAAAATATCTCGACCTCGCAATGGTTCACACATCCCCTACACATATGTTTTCTATACGCAGTATCGAAGAAATACGCTTTTTATCCAGGTACATTATGTTATTTTATTGTATCGTTCGATAAATACCCTCGCAGAAGGAAAATGAAATTAAACAACATCGAGATTATGCGAATCTACAGGAGGCAGTGGCGGCGACGCGCTGCGAATGAAGGATTTTCGAAATATTCCGTAACAGTCCCCCCTTCCATCGATAGGAAGTGAACTTTTGAAGAAAGGCACGACCGACAACCACTGTTCGAATCAGAAATCGGGAAAGGAAAACAAGAACAAAAATCACACACAAAAAAAAAAAAAATATTAGAACCCATAACTGAGTATATGCTCAACTCGGTCTAAATGGCAAGACAAAAGAAAGACCACCTCACATGAAACTAAACGCATTCGTCTGGAGAAATTGTGGGCTTCAGATCCTGTACATGCCACACTCCTTTGAAGTTACCTTTGGCGTCTTTCAGCTCATAAGTCCACGAACCCAACTTTTTGGCTACTATGAATGGTCCAACATAACGAGGAGCCAACTTCGAACAGAATGCATCCGAAGCGTTAGACAATGCCTTATTTTTATGGAGTACCAAATCACCCTCGTTGAAATGCACTGATCTGCGACGTAAGTTGTAATGTTTCCGATTCTTTGCTTGAGCCGATATCAGACGTTGACGAACATCTTCGAAGACTTTAGCAAACCCTAACTTTCTATCTTCATCTCTTACAGGTTTATTTTGCGATTGAATAGGATGATCATATTCATCACCTTTGACATGATGTTCTCGGCCAAAATTTATATAATATGGACTATATCCGGTAACCTCACTTCTCGCCGTTCTAATCGCGCAACCGACAGCAGCAATGTTATCTGCCCATTTGCGGTGGTTATCTTTCAGATAACAAGTAATCATTGTCTTAACTGTTTGGTTTGTACGCTCTGTAGGATCCGCTCTAGGATAGTAAGATGGCGTAAACAAAATTTTAGTGCGATATTTTGCACACAGCTCTCGGAACGCATTGCTTCGCATTTGGACACCATTATCACAAATCAAAATTTGGGGAACACCATATACTAAAAATAGTTGTTCCTCGACGAACCTGCATAGTGACTTAGCGGTAGCCGTACGCATAGGTGATAATAGCACATACTTGCTGAAGTAGTCGGTAATAACTAGCAAATATTTAAAATTCTGAGATGATGCTGGAAGTGGTCCTATAAAATCTAGGCTGACCATCTGCCACGGCTCTTTCACATCTGGTCTATGACTCATCAATCCCGCGGGTGATCTCAATTCGGGTTTGCAGGCAGCACAAACTTTACATTGTCTTATATATCTTATAACATCAGCTTTCATCTTAGGCCAATAAAATCTTTTCCTGAGTCTCCAGAAAGTCTTGAACACTCCAAGATGACCTGAGGTAACATCATCATGACATGATCTCAACAAGGCTTCTCGATGATCTTTCGGAATTACGATCTTCCAATTATCTGATTCCTGAGACAAAAATGGCTCAGACACTGCAACATACTTAAGCAAAACGCCATTCTCGACTCTCCATTTGGAAAACTTATCAGGAGATAACTCCAGATCACGAAGCATGTTTTGATACCATCGATCAGAACTCGTGGAATAATTTGGAAAAGAGGCCGTCTCAACAGCACTGAGGTCACCCTGCACAGACCGTGACAACAAATCAGGTACAATGTGATCTTTGCCCTTCCTATGAACAATCTCGAAACTATACGGCATCAGTCGCAAGCTCCATCGTGCCAATCGTCCTTGTGGATCTTTAAGGTTTTGCAACCAAAGAAGACTGTGATGATCCGTGATGACCCTGAAAGAGGTTCCCTCCAAATAATGTCTAAGCTTCTCAACTGCCCAAATTACAGCTAAGCACTCTCTTTCTGTGGTGGAAAAATTCCTCTCTTGACGAGTTAGTGACCGGGAGAGATATGATATCACCCTTTCCTCACCATCAGGTCCTTCCTGAGTCAAGACAGCTCCAATGCCGTATCCAGAGGCATCTGTCTGTACTGTAAATGTTTTATCGTAATCTGGACACGATAATATGGGAGACGTAGACAAACTTTCTTTAAGTTCTTGAAAAGACCGTTCACACTCATTTGACCAAGACCAAGTAACGTTCTTCTTTGTCAAGTTAGTAAGTGGTGCCATAAGTGAAGAGAAATGCGGTATGAATCGACGATACCAAGAAGCTGTGCCAATCAATCTTCTGATCTCAGCCACCGAATTAGGACGAGGTATATCGAGTATGGCTTGTACCTTCTCTGGATCAGCTCGTAGTCCACTCGCGTCGACTATGTAACCTAAGTATCTGAGTTCCGGCATACAAAATCTACATTTTTCCCGCGACACAACTAAACCAGCATCTATGAGTCGATCGAAGACCATACTCAATGTTTTTAAATGTGTTTCGAAGTCTTGGGAAACAACAATTATATCATCTAGATAGACCATAACCGAAGGTTGAAGGTCTGCTCCCAAAATTGAATCTATTATTCGTTGCCAAGTAGCAGGAGAGTTGGTAAGCCCGAACGGCAAACGACGAAACTGAAATAAACCTCTGCCAGGAACCGTAAACGCAGTATACTCCCGAGAGTTCTCAGCGATAGGGATCTGGAAAAAAGCACTTTTTATGTCAAGACCCGAAATAAACCTAGCGTCTCGTAAACGATCTAAAATCGCAGAAATGTACGGTATCGGATACGCATCCTTTTTAGTTACAGCGTTTAACTGTCGATAATCTACAACAAACCTAAAGGAACCATCACGTTTCGGAACTAAACAAACCGGAGATGACCAAGGGCTTTTGGAAGGTTCTATGATTCCATTCCTCGACATTGACTCCAAATGTTCATCAATAATCTTCTGCTTGGCTGGAGATACGGGATACCATCTCTGTTTGATTGGTTTAGTATTGGGTAGTAATTCTATTTCATGTTCTGGAACTTTAGCACAACCAATTTCATCACCCATAAGACGAAATTTTTCGTCAATCAAGGTCTATAGAGATCTTGACTGCAGCTCGCTCAAGTGCGATTTGCTCTCTATAGTACACAGCTGCGACAATTCAATTGGTCCATCGGAAAATGCCAAACATCTTCATTTAATTTGGGAACTATACCCATTTTTCGCCAAAAATCAACTCCCAATATCAACCGATGCGGTAATGAAGGAACCACAAGTATATCAATCCAACGCATTTTATTTTTCAACGTAATAGGCGTTTTTATATAGCCAGGACTTGAACAGATTTCACCATTGGCAACTCTACATGACGAATTATCAGGAGTCAACTTCAAACCAAGACGCTGCAATATGTCATAGCCCGACTGTCCAACAACGGTACGCACAGCCCCAGAATCCAGAAGTCCGGTTATCGAATAACCTAATATATTCACGGTAAGATACGGCCTTTCATCATTAGGAGCATGAGATATAATGAAATCGAGAAGGATTTTATTTTCGAATGTATTATCAGATGAGGTCGGTTCTGTGGATGCGGAAGCGCTATCGCGACCATTTAGGGCCTCCGCTGTCCGTTTCCCGAAACAGAGCAATGTGGACAAGTTTTGACCGTCACATCCATTTTCCCACAACGGTAGCACAACAATTTCCTTGGTTCGGAGCAGAACCGACGTGAATGTCCCGACTTCTGACAGTTCCAACAAATTATCATATTGCTCGAGTTAAAACGTTCGCCCACACCAGAAGTTGAAACTTCAGATACAAAATTTGCGGAATCATGAACACCATTAGAAGTAGACGGTGTCGCCGAAGCTATGAACGCCAAGTCCGGTTCAAGATATCCATGCCGTCTCCTCGATGGAGGCACATAATTATCAGCTCTGAATTTCTTCGTCTCCAATTTGAGACAAGCATCTTCTAACTGCTGTATCGATGTAACAGTAGGTAACTGTGTTGAGTAAAACGGAGACAAGTTACGAGTCAGAATACCCAACTTAATATTTTCGTCTACCTCGCCATAACGTCTGAACATGGAATTCATACAAGTTAAATAATCTACGATAGATTCCGATTGATCTTGAGTTCTGTTCATTATATCTTTAAGTAATCTTGGACGATAATCCGGTGGTTCATAATGTTTGACTAACAACGCCGACAAACCGTTCCAATCGCTAAAACGTTCACGATTAGATCTATACCACATTAGTGCCTTATCAGAAAATAAATCTATGGCCGAATCAAATAACTTGGAGTGAGCAACATTTCTGGCTTTTCGCATCTCTTCAACGCACTCCAAAAATTATGAACCGACATACCTTTCGGATCACCAGTAAACTTTAAATTCCACTTTTGTATATTACAAGAAGAGTTAAGAAAACCAAAATTGTCTCCGGTACTCGTTCTCAACAAAGCCAGATCAGCACGCTTCCGCGCATCTACATCATTCGAAGAATCAGAACCGGATCCATCATCACTGTCGATAACATCCGCCGGATACTCAGCTATCTGACCCGACTCAACAGCTGCGAGTGCATTACTAACTTCAATTTTCAACTTATCCAATCTCTCCGACAACATATCATCGAGCACATTCGAAGAAATTCTAATTAATCTATTGCTTATGTGAGTTAAGCGCGTAAAAGCCAACTCATTATTAAACTCAGGTTTTCCGAAATCATCTTGAACCAAAATGAATTTGTCTGTGCAAATTTTCAACTCCTGTGACGCGTCAAGCACCATTTCTGGGTATGAAAATGACCGATTTCCCTCTCCAACTTCAACAAAGGACGCAAGCAAGAACGCATATCAACGACAGTTTGTTCCGGAGTTGTTTTAAACCCTCTAACTGATAACTCATACTGAAGCTCATCCTTCCTAAGCCTATTGAGATTGAAACGCAACGACATATTGAAGATTGCAAAAAAAAATTAACCTTAATTTTCAAGTGTTCTGCGGAATAATTACAAAAACTAAATGGATTCAATATTCCACTAAAAAAACAACCGTTACTGAGATACTTATGCAGATACTTATGCGCACGCCACTGTCTCCTCAATAACGAAGTAACGAATCAACAATATCACGGTAAAAATCGACTACAGAATACATCTCTATCAGCGGCAAAGATAATATGAAATTATTCGAAAAAAAATTATACAAAAAAAATATTAGGAAATAGGTACACACGGTATCAACCAACAACCATCCATCAAATTCAGGAAACTTAATAAAGCAATATTAATAGTTAAATAAGTGCAGGCTTTTTCACACAATATACTCTCGACCCGTACGCCAATGGATTCAATCAAAATCTTATCTGACGCTTGATTCAGAAATGATTCAAAATAAAAATCAAAATGCAAATGGAAACAACAAAAAATGAGTCAGGCAGGCCCCACGTTGGGCGCCAATTGTTACAGTTCAGATTTCTCAAAAAGAAAATCGTGACGTCAATCAAATTTGAATTGTAACTGAACAAAAAAAATAAGTATATAAAACTATCCTTGGTGTTATGGATAACTATGCCCTTCAGTCGGAGAGTGGGGTGGGTTGCAAATAAGATAAATAGACAAGAATTAATTTTACAATAAGGTGGGCGCCACGTAATTTATTGAATTTATAAACAATTTTTGTATGATCTAACCTTGGTTTTAATTACGAAATATCCAAGTAGTAATGAGATGTAAGATATTAAATAATTATCAACTTAAATATAATCTAAATAAATCGATACTGTTAAATTATCAGCCTATTCGATACCCAAGAGATTGCCACGGTTGTAACGTTACAAGCGCTTCACAAGATCTAAATCTGATCTCCAGAAATATACATTCTGCCTAATTACATTATCTTGTACAAACATAAATTTTGAGTAAGATTGAACGTTAATTTCAAATCATCGATGATATTTACTCGAGACGAACGTAGTTCTTGCCTGAATGTTGTTTCCAGCGTAAAGTGTATTACAAAGCTTAGAAAAATGGTAAGGTCTGACCTGAATTATGTAAGATTTTCCTTATCCTGAAGAGCACCTGGTCGAATCCAATAAGATCTCAGAAAATCGAAAGTGGTAGAAAATCCACACGTGCAACGTGAAAAAGGAATGAATCCTCTCTACAGGAAAATACCAGCTAATTCAATGTAGAGAATTAATAAAAACGTAACCAGGAAGTTAGTGGCCTCAAGTTGTTGTGGAAGCCTGAAGTTCACGTTGGTTTTTCGTGTCAGAGTCCGATAAATCGAATGTAATAAAGAAGTAAGGTAAGACAAGAAGGTAGATACAACTTTATTACAATATAATGACACTCAGCCTGTGTAATTATTTTAATCCGTAATAACGAAATCAATCAGATAAATTCTTTCTAATTCACAAGCCAACAACGATGAAGATTAATTAAATAATCATGAAAATATCTCGACCTCGCAATGGTTCACATCCCCCACACATATGTTTTCTATACGCAGTATCGAAGAAATACGCTTTTTATCCAGGTACATTATGTTATTTTATTGTATCGTTCGATAAATACCCTCGCAGAAGGAAAATGAAATTAAACAACATCGAGATTATGCGAATCTACAGGAGGCAGTGGCGGCGACGCGCTGCGAATGAAGGATTTTCGAAATATTCCGTAACACAGAACTGAATATTTGAATTAAACCTGATCCTCAACCTAAACCTGTACCAGAACCTGAATCTTAAACCGAACATTAACCTGAACCTAAATAAGAACCTTCTGTTGAACCAGAACATAAACCTTGACTTGAACCCAAAACTAACTCTTAAACCAAACATAAACCTCCAACAAAACATATACCTCAGCCTGAACCTAGACTCCAACCTGAACCTGCACTTCAAAGTAAACCTCATCCTGAACCTTAACCTCAACCTTTATGTAAGTTCAAGGTTTGGGGTGAGGATAAGGTTAAAGTACAGATTGAGGTTCAAGTATAGGTTGAGGTTAAGGTTTAGGTTGAGGTTGAGGTTTGTGTTGAAGTTAAGGTACAGGTTCACGTTGAGGTTTAGATTCAGGTTCACGTTTATATTCAGGTTTAATTTGAGGTTCAGGTCAAGAACAGGTTTAGGTTGAAATTTACTTAAGGTTTGAGTTCAGGTTGATATTTAGGTTATGTTGAGGTTGGTGATCAGGGTCATATCAGCTTAGGTCAAGGTAAAAGTCAAGGTTTAGATTTAGGTTGTTATTTAGGTTCAGGTTAGGTGGAAATATAGATGGAGATTTGAATTATGATTTAAGTGAACGTTGAGATTGAGGTTTAGGTTGAAGTTTAGCTCAGGTTCAGGTTGAGGTTCAGTATCAGATCAGGTTTGGGTCAACTCAAGATTAGTTTGAGGTTTGAATTCTGGTTGAAGCTGTGGCGGAGATCAAGATTTAAGTTCGGGTTGATATTTTGAACATTGTCGAGGTCTGGGTTCAGGTTTCGATATTGGTTCAGGTTGAAATTCAGTTTAAGGTTCTGGTTTGAAATTAAGGGATCATGAGTTTCAGGATGAAAAAATTTTGGTAAAGTTCGAGTTTCAAGTTATCCAAACCACAACATATACCTATATCTGTTAATCAATTTCGACCTGAACCTTACATTCCTGAACCTAAACCTAGCCTTTCCGTACATAAACCTCACCTCGTCCTTCACCAAATCGAGAACCTGAACCTCAACCCAAATCCAAACCTGAACATGAGCCTGTCCCTTGAGATGAACCTTGACCTGATTCCAAACATGGAACTGAACTTATCCTGAAACACTACCTTAACTTGAACCTAGACCTGATTTTCAACTTGAACTCCAATCTTGAGTCAACCTAAACATGAACTTCAACTCAATTCAAACATGAACCCTCACCTTAACCTCAACCTTGATCTATATCTCAACCGTAACTTGATCTTTAACCTGAACCTCTACCTGGATCTGAACGGGAACCTCAACCTAGAACTCAACCAGAATGTTCCCCTCAACCTGAATGTTTCCCTCAACCCCAACCCAACCTCAACCTAGACATGAACTTAAACCTGAAACTGTACTCGAACCAGAAATTTAACCCAACCATAAACCGGAACCTAAACAAAAACTTCAAACTCAAAACTGTCCCCAGAGATGAACCTTGACCTGAATCCAAACATGGAACTGAATTTATCCTGAAACTCAACCTAAGCCTGAACCTTAACGTGATTCTCAACTTGTACCGCAATCTTGACTCAACCTAAACATGAACGAACCCTAAACCAAATCCTAAATCTAAACCCAAACATAGACCTCCACCGAAATATATACCTCTGCCTGAACCTAAACCTCAACCTGAAGTTCAACCTAAACCTCAGAATAGACCTCCTCATACTCTTTAACCTCAACCTCCAGATGAGGTTGAGGATTAGGTTGAGGTTCAGGTTAAAGTGTAGGTTAAGGTTGTTTTGGAGGAAAAGAATAAGGTTTAGGTTGACGTTGAGGTTTGGGTTGAAGTTAAGGTACAGATAAAGGTTCAAGTTATTGTTCAGGTACAGGTTGAGGCTCTGCATGAATTCAATTTCAGGTTTGGATTGAGGTTTTGGTTAAGATTAACTTTGAAATCAGGTTACGGTTTATATTCACGTCAAAGTTATGTTTATTATTCAGGTTTCGATTGAGGATTAGGTTCAGTTTAAAGTAAAGATTCAGGTTGACGTTCAGATACAGGTTTACATTTAGGTGACGATTCAGGTTTAGATTCAATTCTAGGTTATGGTTGAGAATCAGGTTTAGGTTCGAGTTAAGGTAAGGTTTGGGTTTGGATTGGGGTTGTGGTCAAGGTTGAGGTTGAGGTTCAAGTTCAGATCAGGTTTATGTTAATGTTTTGGTTATGATAAAGGTTGAGGTTTAGGTTAAAATAATGCTCAGGATGAGGTTGAGGTTCAGGTTCAAGGTTATGTTGAGGATGTGGTTTAGGTTGGGCAAGAAATCCAGATTTATGATTCGATCTTACTCAGGTTCGAGTTGAGCTTCGGAACATTTACAATGTCTGGGTTCAGGTTTGGGTATTGATTTGAGTTGAGGTTCAGGTAGAGGTTCTGGTTTGGATTGAGGTAGGCTTTAGGATCAGGAAGGATATAGTAAGAATCAGATTCAGGCTCAGTTCCAGATTCAAGCTATACCAATCTCAACCTATACCTATTTCTGAAAATGAATCTCGACCTGATCCCGTACCTGATTCTCACATTCTTGAACACCAACCTCACCTTCTTGAGCCTCAACCTAACAAGGACATTACCCTATTCCTTGACCCATACCCTATTCACATCAGTCAACGTAAACCTTAACCTATACCTGAATCTTAACCTGAACCTTATTTGGGACCAGTTCATAAATTTCGACCTGAACCCAAATCTAAACCTGAACCATCATCGAAACATAAACTTCAACCTGAAATTAGACCTCAATCTAAACTACAACCTAAAGCTCAACTTCAACATGAAACTCGATCTGAACCCTAACCTCAACCTTTGAGTTAGGTTAAGTTTAATCCCCCAAATCACGAACTTCAAACCCTCACCTACGCCTGAACCCTAACCAAAACCTCAAAAATAACTTGATCCCCAACCTGTATCCAAACTTAAACTGTACCTAGATTTTAAATTGAACATTTTCCTCAACCTTAATCCATATCTGAATACAAACATGAACATGCACCGTAACAAGACCCTATACCTGAAGCTGAATTCATCCTGAACCTCAACCTAAACCTGAAACTGAACCTGAACCTTTACACAAACTTGAACCATAATCGCAATCCAAACCTGGAACTGAATTCATCCTGAACCTCAAATTGCACCTGAACCTCAACCCGAACCTGGTCTGTACCTGAATCTAAACCTCCACCTAGAAATAAAACTCTACCTGAATCAAAATAAAGACCCATACCCGAACTTGAACCCAGTCAAATCCTTAACCATAACTTGAATTAGTGGTCTGAGGTATTTGATCTCTTTTATATTTCTTTGACTCGCGATGACGATTACTTCAAGTTCGGGTAAGGGCCTTTCCTTTACCCGAACTTGAACTCAGTCAAATCATTAACCATAATTTGAACCTGAACCTGAACATCAACCTGAATCTGAACCTCAAACTCATTCCAAACATATATGAAGTTTATCCTCAATCAGAACCTGAAACTGAGTTCATGCTGAACCTCAAACTTATCCAGTACCTGATCCTGTAATGCAACCTCAACCAATACCTCCGCTTCGACATAAACGTGAATGGGAACTTCTACCCAATCCCTAACAAACACCCTCAACTTAACCTGAACCTTGATCAATACCTCAACTGTAACCTGATCTTTAACCTGAACCTCAACCTGAATCTGAACGTGAACTAGATGTGATCTAGAACTCAACCTGGATGTTCCCCTCAACCTCAACCCAAACCTTAACCTAGACATGAATTTGAATCTATTCTGAACCTCAACCCGAACCTCGAACCAGAACTTTACCTCAAACATAAACCAGAACCTATACAAAAACTTCGAACTCAATCGAAACCTGAGACCGAATTTATTCGGAACCTCAACCTATACCTCAACTTCTACCTAAGCATGCACCTCTAACTCAACCTAAATATAAACCCTAACCTGTACCTGAATTCTGTCAAAACCTCAACCATAACTAGAACCTGATCCTGAAGCCAAAATTCAACCTCATTGAAGAACTGAATCTAATCATAAAACTGAACTTCAACATGCAACTTATTCTCTGAACCTGAAAATCAACCTTATTTTTCACCCAAACATCGACCAAAACCTTAATCTCAACCTGATCCTTAGTTCGAACCTAAACACTAGCCTCACCTTCAACACAAACCGGACCATGGAGCTGAACCTGAACCTCAATTCAAACCGTTACCTAAAAGTCAACCCATATATGAATCAAAAACTAAACCTTGACCTGAATCTGTGTGTGTGTTGATGTGGCATACAGACGACACGCTGCTTGTGAGCTCCGTAATTGAATTGAACAAATCGGTGGAATTGTGTGGATAATTGAATTAAAATTTGCATAGAAATGAAGCTAGAATTATTTGCTACATTGTGAATTAAACATTGTGCTGATTAACAACTAAGCAAAAATAAATAAAGAACAGTTATAGTTGAATTATCCAGTGAAAGAAATGATTTATAGTTGATGACGAGATATTGTTGATGATGGAGCTCGTGTTGAATGATTGTTTGGGCTATTACCATCATCTATTGTGGATGTAATGATTTCCGACGTTTCGATAGACATCTTCTATCTTTATCAAGGAGAAAAGTAAGAAACTTTCTGAGAATAATCAATTTGATAGAGCAATAAATATTTGTTGCACTGAAGAAGACCAAAATGAAGAAATAAATAACATCTCGAAAACTCTTAGAAGCAATGGCTACCCCAAAAAGATATTAGAAAAAGCTAGACGAACAAGAGAAAGTCAACCAGAACCAACAGATATAAATCAGACCATTAAAACCGTAATTCCCTATGTAAAAGGTTTGTCGGAGAAAATGAGAAGAATTGGAAATAGATACAACATAACGACTGCATTCAAAACTCAAGACACTATCAGAGCTAAACTTACAAAAGTTAAGCCTAATAATGAGACACAAAGGACAAAGAACTGCATATATGAATTACCTTGCGAGTGCGGAAGATCTTACATCGGAGAAACTAAACGCCCTCTGAATGTACGAATGAAAGAACATCAGAAGCTTCTACGAGTGCTAGACAGCGACAAATCCAGGTTGGTCCAACATGCTGTAGATGAGAATCATCGTATAAAATGGGATGAAGCATCAATAATATCCAAAGAAGAAAAACTTGCAAGAAGAAAAATCAAAGAAGCAGCATTTATGAAAATAACACCTGATTCCATAAGTGCTCCATCTATAGATCTGCCAGAAGTTTGGACGCCGATAGTTCGATACAACTTAAAAAGATCATCATATCACAGATGAGTATATAACATCGTTCATTTTTCTTTCATGACTTCTGTCATATTGACATTTTTGAAAATTGATAATTCTCAAAAAGTTTCTTACTTTTCTCCTTGATAAAGATAGAAGATGTCTATCGAAACGTCGGAAATCATTACATCCACAATAGATGATGGTAATAGCCCAAACAATCATTCAACAAATGATTTATAATCTATAAACTCAATGTGTGGAAGAGATAAGCATCTTTGTGCGGTGTTGTGAAATCAGAGGTCATCATGACAGCCAGGTGTGCTCGGTGTTTGACTGAAGTCAAGCGTTCGCATAGATCTGTGCGATGTATTTGTTGTGAATAGACTTATCATCTACAGTGCACGGAATTATCTGAGGATGCCCAGGAAATAATCAATGACTTTAATAACATAAATTTCACTTGTAATGGATGCAGTTGTTCCAGCTTGAAGTCAGATATTAATGAATTGAAGAAATCGTTGAATGAGTGTATGAAACTCATTACTGAACGTAGTTCACAACTGAACAAATTAAATGGAAAGGAAAATTCAACATCATATGCTGCAGTTACGAAAAAGAAGGCAGAGAAAATTATGATGAAACCAGTTAATGAACAATCTAGTACTGATACCAAAAAGGAAGTAATTGGTGTTATTGATCCTGAAAAATTGGCTGTTGGGATTAATGGAATTCAGTATATCAAAAGTGGTGGAATCCTCATTGACTGTAATAACGACAAATCAAAGGAGAAGATATCTCATGAAATTGAGGAAGAACTGCATGGAAAATATACTATTGTGAACCCAGTTTTGAATAAGCCAAAAATAATAATTTCGAATGCAGAAGCAGAATTTGTGAACAAGGAAGTGAATGAGATAATCCACTTGTTGATACATCAAAATGAATTCGACGAAAAGTATGTGAGTAGTTTGAAATTAGTTACTAAATATACTAAGAAAAACATGAAGAATTGCGGTGACATTATTATACAGGCTGATCCTGTTCTCTATGATGAAATCATGAAGGCTGGAAAAGTTAAATTCTGCTAGAGAAGATGCAGTGCATACTAATATTTCCATGTATTGAAAACTTTCCAGTATGCTGATTACGGTCATAAGTCGGATCAGTGCCTTAATGAAATAATCTGTTGTGAGTGTGCTGGTGAACATAAGACTGATAATTGTAAAAACTAAATGCAAATCTAAACCTGAACTCAAGCATAATTCACCCTCGTAACATAAACCACAGCCCGAAATTAGACTTCAATCTAAACTACAACCTGAAGCTCAACCTCAACATGAAACTCGACCTGAACCCTAACCTCAACCTTTGAGTTAGGTTAAGTTTTAGGTTGAGATTTAGGTGAGGGTATAAAGAAGGGATAAGGTTGAGGTTAGGTAAGGTTAATGTTGAGGTTAAGGTTCAGATAATGCTTGGGTTAAGGTTTTGGACAAGGTATAGGTTGATGTTCTGGTTAAAATAATGTTGAGGTAGATGTTTGGGTTATGGTTCAGGTTGAGGTTGAGAATATTTTTAAGGATGGGTAATAGGTTAGGTTAAGGATGAGGTTTAGATTCAGATCAGGTTTGGGTTAGAGTTGAGGTCAAGAATTATATTGAGGTTAAGACTAAGGTTTCAAGTTCAAGGTTGGGTTAAGGTTGAGGTTCAGGTCAAGACTCAAGCTATCCCAGCCTCTACTCATACCTATACCTGAAAAAAAATCTCGACCTGAAACCGTACCTGCACATCACATTCTTGAACAGCAACCTCACCTTCCTGGAAGTAAACCTCAACTCAACCTCAACTCAACCTCAACAAGAACCTCAACCAGACCCCGAACCTGAACCCAAACCCTAACATGATTATAATCATCAACCTTGACCTATAACTTATTCACATCAATCAACATTAACTTGAACCTATACCTAAATCTTAACCTAAACCTTAACTTGAACCAGTACATAAGTCTTGACCTGAACCGAAACCATAACCAACCCATGCATAATTCATTACCGAAATATAAAAGATCCTGTTTCTGAACCTCAACATGAACCTGCCCTAAAAATAAACCCAAACTTGATACTGAATTCATCGTGAACCTTAACCTGAGCCTGAAATATATTCTGAACAAAACTTGTACCTTGAATTCAATCTCTCTTTAATCAAGAATTTCAAATTAATCTCAAACAAAAACCCTCACCTACACCTGAACCTTGACCAAAACCTCAAATATAACATGATTCTCAACCTGAATTCGAACGTAAACCTGTTCCTATAACTAAGATTGAACCTTTTCCACAACCTTCACCCATATCTAAATACAATAATGAACATGCACCGTAACAAGACCTTATACTCGAAGCTGAATTCATCCTGAAATTCAACCTAAATCTGGAACTGAACCTGAACCATGACACAAACATGAACCTTAACCGCAATCCAAACTTGGAACTGAATTAATCCCGAACCTCAACCTGAACCTGAACCTTAAACCGAACCTGATTATGTACCTGAACTAAACCTTAACCTCCACCTGAATATGAAACTCTGTCTGAACCAAAACAAAGACCCTTACCCGAACTTGAACTCTGTCAAAACCTTAACCATATTTTGAACCTGAACATCAACCTCAATCATAACCTCAATCTCATTCCAAACCTATAATGAGGTTATCCTCAATCAGAAACTGAAACTGAATTCATGCTGAAACTCAACCTAATCCAGTACCTGAACCAGAAATGCAACCTCATCCGATACCTTAGATTTGACATAAACGTAAATGGGTACTGCAACCTAATCCCAAACATGAACCTTCACCCTAACCTGAACCTTGACCAATACCTAAACCGTAACTTGATCTTTAACCTGAACCTCAACCTGAACCTGAACGTTAACCTCAACCTAGAACTCAACCTGAATGTTCCCTTCAACCTCAACCCAAACCCTAACCTAGACATGAACCAAAACCTGAAACAGAATCTGTTCTGAAACTCAACCTGAACCTGTACTCGAACCTGATATTTCACCCAAACCAGAACCTGAACAAGAACTTCAAACTCAATCAAAACCTGAGACTGAATTCATCCAGAACCTCAACATAAACCTGAACCTGAAATAAACCTAAATCTGCACCTGGATGTGAACCTCAACCTCCACCTATGCATGCACCTCTAACCGAACCTTAATATAAACTCTAACCTGTACCTGAACTCTGCCAGAACCTCAACCACAACTTGAACCTTATCCAGAATCTAAACTTCAACCTCTTTGATGAACAAAATATTATCATAAAACTGAACTTCAACATGAACCTTATTCTCAATCCAAACCTGAAACAGATTTTATGCTGAACTTGAACCTGAACCAGTACCTGAACCTGAAATTCAACCATAATCTTCACCTAAGGATCGACCTGAACCTTAATCTCAATCTGATACTTCGTTTGAACCTGAACACTAGCCTCACCTTTGACAAGAACCGGACTATAGAGCTGATGCTGAACCTCAATTCAAACCCTCACCTAAACCTTGACCTGAATCTGGAGTTAAAGATAAACTGGAACTGAACCAGAACATAATCAAAAATCTTAAATCAAACCTTGACCTAAACTTCAACTCAAACCTTAAATCTTAACCTAAACCTGAACCCAAACCTAACATCAATTCTAAATCTCATCCATCAACTTGAACCCTAACCTCAACCTTTAAGTAAGTTCAAGGTTTGGATAAAGGATGAGGTTGAAGTATAGGTTGAGCTTCAGATTCAGGTTGAGGTTCAGATTCAGGTTTGTGTTTATATTTAGGCTGAATTTGAGGTTCAGGACGAGGATCAGGTTTAGGTTCAAATTTAAGTAAGGTTTGAGTTCAAATTGAGGCTAAGGTTATGTTCAGGTTGGTGATCAGGATAATATTAGCTTTGGTCAAGGTAAATGTCCAGGTTTAGATTTAGGTTGAGGTTTAGGTTCAGGTAAGGTTAACGTATAGGTGAAGATTTGGGTTATGGTTTAGGTGAAGGTTGAGATTGAGGTTAAGGTTGAAGTTTAGCTCAGGTTTAGGTGGAGGTTCAGTATCTGATCAAGTTAAGGTTGAGGTTTTGTGTAGAGGTATATGTTGAGGATTAAGATTTGGTCAGGCTCAAATTTAGTTTGAGGTTCAAATTCTGGTTGAGGCTGTGGCGGATATTAAGATTCAGGTTCGGGTTGAGATTTCGAACAAAGTCGAGGTCTGGGTTTAGGTTTCGATATTGGTTCAGGTTGAAATCCAGTTGAAGTTTCTGGTCGAAAATGTAGGGATTCTTACGTTAAGGAAAAAGAAATTTGGGTTAAGGTCAAGATTCAAGTTATCCAAACCACAACATATATCATACATATATCTGTTAATAAATTTGGAAATTTACCTCACATTCCTGAACCTTAACCTAGCCTTCCCTTACATAAACTTCACCTCATCCTCCATCAAATCCAGAACTTGAACGTCAACCTAAATCCATACCTAAACATGAGCCTGTTCCTAGAGATAAACCTTGACCTGAATCCAAACCTGGAACTGAATATATCCTGAAACTCAACCTAAACCTGAACGTCAATCTGATCCTCAACTTGTACCCCAATCTCGACTCAACCTAAACATGAACTTCAACTTAATCCAAACATGAACCCTCTCCTCAACCTTTACCTTGACCAAAACCTCATCCATAACATGATTCTGAACTTGATCCTCAACCTGAATTTAAACGTTTACCTCAACATGGAACTCAACCTCAACTCAATGGAAAGCTGGGATGTTCTCTCGAAACTCTCTGTCGATCGGGCTGTTTCCGCTTTTTATGAGGTCCTGGAGCGGGGTAGGGAGTTATATGTCCCAAAAATCAAAACACAAAATAAGAAATATCCTGTTTACTTTTCTAAGAATACTATAAATGTAATAAAACACAAGGATAAAATTCACAAAAAATAGAAAAAGTTTTGTAACCCATATCATTATGAAAAGTTTAAATCTTTGAGAAGGCTAAGTAAAGGACTCATTCATGCTGATTATAGTCTATACCTAAGTAATGTACAAGAACAAATTAGAACACACCCGAAGAAAGTTTGGGACTATGTATCCAATTGTAAAAGAGATACAAGTTTACCCTGCATAATGAAATATAATGATTCTGTAGCTGAGGGAGGTAAGGATATATGTCAGCTTTCTGCATCTTATTTCCGTTCGGATATATGAGCCTTATAGAGGTGTCCATCAAAATATTCCGCATCTGGTCACAACGATTTAAAAAGTACATTGGTTTTCACTTCCGAGTTGGTTGAAAATAAGTTGAAATCTTTGGATGAGAGTAAGGGAGCAGGCTTTGATGAGTATCTGTCGTTTTTTGTCAAACATTGTGCATCCGGGTTGTGCCTTCCCCTCAGTATAATCTTCAATAAATCAATACAATCTGGGACATTTCCAGTAGTGTGGAAGACTGCCTTGCTGGTTCCTATTTACAAGAATTCAGGTGATAAGAGTGATGTCAGTAATTACCATGGAATCAGTAAATTGTCGATATTTGGTTAAGGTTTTTGAGAGCATTGTTTATGATATCTTATTTTTCAGTATGAGATCGTCAATTTTGGAGTATCAACATGGGTGTAATTCTAAGCGTTCTATTGAAACCAACCTGGTAATTTATGCCGAATATATTCTCAGTGCTTTAGATGAAGGAGTTCAGGTGGACTCGGTTTATTCGGATTTCAGTAAGGCGTTCGATAAGGTTGACCATGATGTTTTGTTGGAGAAGTTGGCTGCAATTGGTGTTCGGGGAGATCTTTTGAGGTGGTTGTCTTCCTATGTTGGTGACCGTAGACAGCTTGTCAGTGCGAACGGTTACCTGTCTTCGCCATTCGTGGTTACCTCGGGAGTTCCCCAGGGTTCGCATCTTGGTCCCCTGCTGTTTTTGATTTTCATCAATGACATTGGTGACTGTTTCCAACACTGCCTGGTTCTCCTATATGCCGATGACTTGAAAATCTTCAGGAGGATAAATTCTGTTGAAGATTGTCTTAAGATTCAGGAAGATCTCGAGAGGTTCTCGGTTTACTGCTCTAAGAATTATTTAAAAATTAACTACAAAAAGTGTGCTTCTATTTCTTTCACCAGGAAATCTAAAAGCATCGATTATCAATATCAATTGGATCAGAATATCGTCGATAGAGTGGAGAAAATTAGAGATCTTGGTGTAGTCTTCGACTCTAAACTTCATTTCCATGCCCACTTCGATTTTGTCATGTCAGCTTGAAATAAGATGTTGGGTTTCCTGTGTAATAATAATAATTCGTTCGTCTTGAGTAAGCTTAGTTATGACAGTTTTGTATGATTCCCTTACTATAGAGTGCATAAGTTGCGGTTTGGGAGACTTCAGAATAATTTTATCCGGTTCCTTCACTTTAGGATCACTGGAGAATATGTTACATTGGGAATAGGTGCGATCCGCAATGGTTATGGTATACAACTTTTGGAGCAGCGGAGGATAGTTTCCGATCTGGTTTTTCTGTACAAGGTGTTGAGGAACTCAATTCAATTCAATTTAATTCAATTCAATTCAATTCAATTCAATTTATTTCATGCTAAACAATTATATATTGACAAGGATGTAAATATACACGTACAAGTCAAATTGCTTACATTCGTCAATAAAATACATATAATATAACCATATATACAAAGAGCACTATAGAGCCAACGAGCGGATCAAAACGAACCAAACTTCGACCCCAAAAACTCCTCCACGCTATAAAAGGCATG
This sequence comes from Micraspis discolor, assembly GCA_030674115.1. Lineage (NCBI taxonomy): Eukaryota > Metazoa > Arthropoda > Insecta > Coleoptera > Coccinellidae > Micraspis > Micraspis discolor. The sequence continues at coordinate 56,353 of JARTUT010001345.1, read as the reverse complement.
TCTGACAAGCAATTCCTTTATATACAGCCGAAACCTAATAAGTGGGAGGTCCTGCACATGCAAAGGTATTTTATTCAAAAACCGCTTGCCAAGAGATCGCGCGCTGTTCTGCGACTTTGTTAGCCGACAGAAATCATTTCTGAATGCAAACCTGTTTCTTGTCGGATACGAATAATGTGAACCATTCACCTCATACGAACCCCTATTCTTATATGCATACGTGAGGACCTCCAATATGAACAGACAGGGAAACGTCAGAATCTTAAGATCAGCAAACTTCTGTCTGCAATCCTCACGATAACCTATACCCGCGACAATTCTGCAAGCTCTTCTCTGCAGTGCAAAAATTCTATGTTTAGCGGCGCAATTCCCCCAGGCCACGATTCCATATCTCAGCACAGACTCAAAGACCCCAAAGTAGGCCACCCTCAGAACCTTCTCTGACACTCTATCGGATAAATTTCTCAATAGAAAACAGCTCCTACAGAGTTTGGTGGCGAGCGTATCAGCGTGAGCATCCCAACGTAGGGTAGAATCAAGTGTCACCCCCAAAAACTTTGCGTCGCCCCTTAATTCCTCCACTCCATCGTGGCGTAACGTAAAAAGCTGTGTGATTTGACGTAAACCATTCACGAGCCCCCGCAAACGCAGCATCGCCCGCCTCCAACAGCGAACGAAGACAACCAGACGACAAGGAGACAGTCGTGTCATCTGCAAACAACAATATATCATACATTTTTAAGTATTCAGGAAGATTATTGATGAATATTAAGAATAAGAAAGGACCAAGAACTGACCCCTGAGGAACCCCAAGGTCAATTTCCCTAATGTTGGACCACTCATTCCTGAAGTAGACGGACTGCCTTCTGCCAGTTAAGTAACACCGGATCAATGCTAGGCTATCAAAAGAACAACCGTATGCTTCTAACTTTCGCAGCAAAAGGGGACGATCCACGCAGTCGAAGGCCCTAGACAAGTCCAGGAAGAACGACAGAGAATACTCACCTCTCTCAAAACATCTCAAAGTTCGGTCAACAAGTCATAATTGCATCAGAAGTGCATCTACCCCTCCTGAAACCGAACTGAGCACCAGATAACAAATTGTGTTGCTCGAAATACCCCAGTAATTGTGAGTAGAGAAGTTTCTCAAATATTTTGGACAAAACTGGCACCAAGGCGATTACGATTACGATTCCCCAAAGATGACATCATTTGTGCATTATCATGTGCCATCAAGACAAACCAGAAATAGGCAACTGCTTCATGGTTAAGCTTTCAGAACTAACATTGGTAGAAATTCTCCTATGACCAGAATGTGTGAGTTCTTTAAAAAGTATGTCGGAAATTTGGATATTTTTGTTTTATCCTTGCCTTCCTTGAAGAATAATTGTAGGAGGATTTTTTGTCCTTGATCCTGGTTTTCTCTTTCGTGGTTTATTTTTGCCTTCTTGTAGGTGCAACTGAGAGTGCATTTTTTGTCTGTGATTTGTTGTCCTCCTTTTTTTATTATAGCGAAAATATATGTGCATTAAATTTTTCTCGTAAAAATGTGAAATTTTTCCGAGTAGCGGCTCACTTTTATGAACACTTCAAATATTTTTGTTACTCTTAAGTGGATGCTTTTTTGGGTGTAACCTGTTTGTATCCCAATTTCATAAATGAATAAATAAATAAATAAATAAATAAATAAACCTGATTATTAATCAAGTTTAGGTTGAGGCTCTGGATGATTTCAGTTTCGAGTTTGGATTGAGGTTTTGGTAAAGGTTAACTTTAAAATTCAGGTTGAGGTTTATATTTGAGTCAAAGTTCGAGTTAAGGTAGGTTCGGGTTAAGGTGAGGTTTGGGTTAAGGTTGGGGTTGAGGTAGAGGTTTACGTTGAGGTTCAGGTCCAGATCAGGTTTGGGTTTAGGTTTTGGTCATGATATAGGTTGAGGATTAGGTAAAGATAATGTTTAGGTTGAGGTTGAGGTTCAGGTTCGAGGTTGGGTTGAGGTTGAGGTTTAGGTTGTGCCAGAAATTCAGATTGAGGATCCGATCTAATTCAGGTTCGAGTTAAGGTTCGCAACAACTTCAAGGTCTGGGTTCAGGTTTCGGTATTGGTTTGAGTTGAGGTTCTGGTAGAGGTCCTGGTTTGGGATTGAGGTAGGGTTTAGGATCAGGAAGGATAGAGTGAGGTTCAAGTTCAGTTTCAGGTCAGGATTCAAGCTATCCCAAGCTCGAATCATAGCTATATCTGAAAATGGATCTCGACCTGAACCCGTACTTTGACCCCTTTTTTCTGAAGACCAACCTCACCTTCCTGGACTTAAGCCTCAACCTAACATGAACATTACCCTAACCCTTGATCTATACCCTATTCACATAAATCAACCTAAACCTTAACCTTTACTCGAATCGTAACCTAAACATTATTTGGAACCAGTACATAAATCTTGATCTGAACTCAAATCTAAACCTGAACCCAAGCATAATGCACCATCGAAACATAAACCTCAGCTTGAAATTAGACATCAATGTGAACTCCAACCTAAAGCTCAACCTCAACATGAACCTTGACCTACACTCCAACCTCAACCTTTGTGTTAGTTTGAGTTTTATGTTGAGGTTTAGGTGAGGGTATAAGAAAGGGTAAAGGTTGGGGTGGTGGTTAAGGTTCAGATCAGGTTTGGGTAAAGGCTATGGTCAAGGTATAGGTTGTGGTTTAGGTTGAAGTAATGTTAAGGTAGATGTTTGAGATATATATATATATTCTTTTGAACTTTTGGCTTACAATATTTCGTTAGCAAACAATAAAGCATACAGATCAGGGGTTAGTGACGGGGTGTCATACAATTCGGCGTATCACATAAAAGCCTAGGGAAAAAACCCCCGTAAAAAAAACCCTGGCTCCCCGCCTAAGTGTGAAAGTACAAAAATAAGCTGAAATATATTTGGGATTTCTTTCTTCAAGAGTGATCTTCTATTGATGGAAACAGAGACTTCTTCAAGGTGCCCATATCGAATCTGGAAATAAAAAGACAAAAGCAGAAAAAGGAACTGAATATCAAAAATACAAAATTTGAAAGAGATAAAGAAAACTTCCTCAAATTAGCCTTTTTGGATTAACTCGATATTGTGAATCAAGAATTTTTTAACATGACAAGCTAAATCATAAATTTTACTAATTAGATAATCAATTTATACATAACTTTTATTGTTCCTCTTCAACGAAGATTTTTTTTTAGTATCCGTATGTGTCTCTTGAAGGAGAATAATCTCAGCACCATAATCCTTTGTTATTTTAGAAATGTAGTCACTCTTGTCCTTAGAAATACCTTCTATATTAAAATCTATTGTAATACACAAAATTTGTCGCCAATCTGCAAGGAGGATTCTTCGAATCGGGTCTTGCGGTCCAAGTGATGATTTTTCAGATCTTCTTATGTTTGAAGTCTGCTACGGAACCCATTCAAAGGGAAATCATCATCCATAGTTGAGGAAGGTTGTGATATAACACTTATTTCATTGAAAAAATAGCAGAGGAAAAAATATCAACTGACATTCATTATGACTTATGTCATAATAATGTTTGAGATATGGTTCAGGTTGAGGTTTTGACTAATATAAGGATGAGTTATATGTTAGGTTAAGGATGAGGTTCATATTCGAATCAGGTTTGGGTTGGAGTTCAGGTCAAGGAATATGTTGAGGTTAAGATTGAAGTTCAGGTTCAAGGTTGGGTTGAGGTTGAGGTTCAAGTCAAGATTCAAGGTATCCATGCCTCAATCCATACCTATACCTGAAAAAGTATCTCGATTTGAACCCGTGCCTGAACTTCACATTCCTGAATACCAACCTCACCTTCCGGGACCTAAGCCTCAACTCAACCTCAACTAGAACATCAACCAGATCCTGAACCCGAACCCAAAACCTAACATGATTATAATCCTCTACCTTGACCTATACCCTATTTAGATCAATCAACATTAACATAACCCTATACCTAAATCTTAACCTAAACCTCATCTCGAACCAGTACATAAATCTTGATCTCAACCCAAACCAAAACCAATTCAAGCATAATTAAATACCGAAATGTAAACCTCAGCCATAATCTAGACCTCTACCTAAACTTCGACCTAAAGCTGAACCTCAACATGTACCTCAATCCAAACCCTAACCTCAAACTTTGGGTTTAGTTAAGGTTTATGTTGAGGTTCAGGTTTGGGTTGAGGTTCAGGTACAGGTTTTGGTTCAGGTGAACGTTCAGGTTCAGGTTGAAGTTCAGATTCAAGTTGAGGTTCATATTGAGGTTAACGTTCAGGATTTGGTTCGGAACAAGATTCAATTTGATGATCTGTTTCAAACCTCAAACCAAACCTATGACTCAAAATGAATCTCGAAATCATCCCAAAACTGAACCCCACCATCCTGAAAATTAATCTCACTTTCTTGGACCTGAGCCTCACCTCAGCCTCAGCCAGGACCTTGAACAGATCCTGTTTCAGAACCTCTACATTAATCAGTCCTGAAAATGAACCCAAATCTGACACTAAATTCATCGTGAAATTCAACCTGAGCCTGAAACATATCTTGAACAAAACTTGTACCTCGAATTCACCCCTAATCACGAACTTCAAATTAATCTCGAACACAAACCCTTACCTACACCTGAACCTTCACCGAAACCTTGAATATAACATGATGAATGAAATTGAATATTTTCCTTAAGCTCTATCCATATATAAATACAGACATGATTATGCAAAATAACATGACCTTATACCTGAAGCTGAGATCATCCTGAACCATAACCTAACCCTGAACTTCAACCCGAACCTGATTCTGTACCTGACTCTAAACCTTAACCTCAACCTTAACGTGAATATTGAACTCAATCAAATCCTTTACTATAACTTGAACCTACACCTGAACATCAACCTGAATCTGAACCTCAATCTCATTCCGAACCTATATGAAGGTCACCTCAGTCAGAACCTGAAACTGAATTCATGCTGAACCTCAACCTGTACCTAAGCTTCGACATTAACGTAAATGGGAACTCCAACCTAATCCCAAACATAAACCCTCACCTTGACCTGTGTTTTGATTTTAGAAAAAAAAAGGAATAATTTTCAATAATTTGCGTGCCGGGAGAGAATTGAAGCGGACTGTATATGCCCTTTCTTCTCTAATGTAAGACTCTTCCGAAACAAGATCTAATTGAATGAAAGCCAACGAACCAACGTTTTAGGATACCAGTTTTAGTTTTCATGTCAGCGACTCTAGCGATTCCGTCGTGACCAGGTGTAAGAGAAATTATTCGTCCCATCTCCCATTTCGGAGGAGGCAAGTTGTCGTTTTTAATTAATACTAATGCGCCTTCCTTGGGCATGTGAGTGGATTGTAACCACTTACTGCGCTGTTGAAACGTGTGTAAGTATTCATTTTGCCATCTTCGCCAAAAATGATTTTGTAAATGTTGAACTAATTGCCATCATTTCAAGCGATTGACATTAGCGTTTTTATCAAATTCATCCGGAATAGCACTCAACGGTTCCAATGTTAGGAAGTGTCTGGGTGTCAAAACCGACAAATCATTCAGATCCGAGCTAACAGGCGTAAGCGGTCGCGAATTTAGAATTGCCTCTATTTGTACGAGCAGAGTGTAAAATTCTTCGTATGATAAAACTTGCTCCCCTACAACTCTTTTGAGGTGAGATTTCACCGATTTTATACCGGCCTCCCAGAGTCCACCCATACTCGGCGCGTTTCCTGGTAGAAAATGATGGGTAATATATTCAGATTCGGCGCATTTTTTCATTAGTGAAATCACCTCTCTACTAGCACCTACAAAGTTGCACCTAAACCTGAACCTTGACCTATATATCAACAGTAAATTGATCTTCAACCTGAACCTCTACCTCAATTTGAAAGTGAACCCCAACCTAGAACTCGTCCTTAATGTTCCCCTCAACCTCAACCCAAGCCTCAACCTAGACATGAACTCTAACCTGAAACTGAATCTATTTTGAACCTCAACCTGATCCTGTACTCGAACCAGAACTTTAACACAAAAATAAATCGGAACCTAAACAAGAACTTCAAACTCAATCAACTCATATCCAAATACAAACATGATAATGCAACGTAACATGACCCTATACCTGAAGCTGAGATCATCCTGAACCACAATCTAAACCTGAGTCTTGACACAAAAATGATCCTTAACCGCAATCCAAACCTGGAACTGAATTTATCCGGAACCTCAACCAAAACCTGAACCTGAACCGGAACCTGAATCTGTACCTGGATGTTAACTTCCACATTCACCTAAGCATGCACCTCTTACCGAACCTGAATATAAACCCACCTGTACCTGACCTCTGCCAAAACCTCAACCTTGACTTGAAACTAATCCTGAATCTAAACTTCATCCACATTGAGAAACAAGATCTAATCATAAAACCGAACTTCAACATGAACCTTATCATCAATCTAAACCTGAAACTGACTTTATGCTGAACTTCAACTTGAACCCGTAACTGAACCTGAAAATCAACCTAAATCTTCACCTGAACATCGACCAAAACGTTAATCTTCACCTTATCCTTAAATTGAACCTAAACACTAGCCTCAATTTTAACACGAACCGGAATATGAAGCTGTAGCTTAACCTCAATTCAAACCGTTACCTAAACCTAAACCCATATATGGACCAAAACCTAAACCTTGACCTGAATCTGGAGCTTAATATATACTGGAACAGAACAAGAACATATTTTAAAATCATAAATAAAGCCTTGACCTGAACCTGAACTCAAACACTAACCTAAAACTCAACCCAAAGCTGAACCAGAACCTGAACCTAGATCTCTACCTGGATGTGAACCTCCACATCCACCTGAGCATGCAACTCTAACCGAACCTAAATATAAACCCTAACCTGTACCTGAACTCTGCCAAGACCTCAACCATAACTTGAACCTAATCCTGAATCTAAACTTCAACCTCATTGAAATACAAAATCTAATTATGAAACGGAACTTCAACATGAACCTTATTCTCATTCTAAACCTGAAACTGAATTTATGCTGACTTAAACCTGAACAAGTACCTGAACCTTAAAATCAACCTTGATCTTCACCTAATCATCGACCAAAACCTTAATCTTAACCTGATCCATAGTTTGAACCTGAACGCTAGCCTCACCTTTAATACGAACCGGACTATGGAGCTGGAGCTGAACCTCTATTCAAACCGTTACCTAAACCTTAACCCATATATAAACCAAAACCTCAACCTTGAACTGAATCTGGAGCTCAATATGAACTGGAACTGAACCAGAACATAATCCGAAATCTTGAATCAAACCTTGACCTGAATCTTAATTTTAGCCTCAACCTAAATCTCAACCCAAACCTCACACCAATTCTAAATCTCGTCTATCAACATGAATTCTAACCTTTACCGAAACCAGAACTGAACATTTGAATTAAACCTGTTCCTCAACCGGAACCTGTATCAGAACCTGAATATTAAACCGAATATTAACCTGAACCTGAATAAGAACATTCTCTTGAGCCTGAACATAAACCTTGACTTGAACCAAAAACTAACTCTAAATCAAAACATAAATCTCCACCGAGACATATACCTCAGCCTGAACCTAGACTTCAAGCTGAACTTCAAAATGAACCTCAACCTGAACCCTAACCTCAACATTTAAGTAGGTTCAAAGTTTGGGTTGAGGATAAAGATGAGGTACAGGTTGAGGTTCAGGTTGGGGTTGAGGTTAAATTTTAGGTTGAGGTAAAGGTTTGTGTTGTAGTTAAGGTACAGATTCACGTTAATATTAAGATTCAGGATGAGGTTCAGATTCATGTTTACGTTAATATTTAGGTTCAATTCGTGGTTCAGGTCGAGGATCATGTTCATGTTCGAATTTAGGTAAGGTTTGAGTTAAGGTTGAGGTTAACGTTATGTTCAGGTTGGTGATCAGGGTCATATAAGCTTTGGTCAAGGCAAATTTCAAGGTTTAGATTTAGGTTGAGGTTTAGGTTCAGGTTAGGTTAACGCATATGTGGAGGTTTGGGTTATGGCTTTGGTGAAGGTTGAGATTGAGGTTAAGGTTGAAGTTTAGCTTAGGTTTAGGATGAGGTTAAGTATCAGATCAGGTTTGGATTGAGGTTTTGGGTAGGGGTATAGATTGAGGTTTAAGATTCGATCAGGCTCAAGTTCAGTTTGAGGTTAGAGTTCTGGTTGAGGGTGTGGCGGAGATTGAGATTTAGGTTCGGGTTGACATTTTGAAAAATGTCGAGGACTGGGTTCAGGTTTCGATATTGGTTCAGGTTGAAATTCCTTTAAAGGTTCTGGTTTGAAATGAAGGGATTATTAGTTTTAGGAAGAAGAAATTTGGGTTAAGAACAAGGTTCAGGTTTTCCAAACCACAACATATACCTATATCTGTTGTTTGATTTCGACCTGAACGTCACATTCGTGAACCTGAACCTAGCCTTCCTGTGCATAAACTTTACCTCATCCTTCACCAAATTCAGAACCTGAACCTCAATCCAAATCCAAAACCTGAACATAAGCCTGTAACATCCTAGGTTTTCTTTCATACAAAAAAAATCGTAGTCCCATTTCACCCTATGTTGAGACGCCACTGGCCTCACGTTCCTCGAAAGAGAAAAGAGAGTGGATTGTCAAAATACATCCTATGGTTAGAAGCGTGAAGTTAGCACGTTACGCGACTGCGTGTCAGCGGAACCGGCAGAAGAAAGAAAATCGAAGATGGTGGTGATTATTATCAGTTTACTGCTGAGCGAATTGAGTGCCTTTTTCGAAAGTTTTAGCATAGGTGTTTAGTGAAGTGCTTGTGTGAGTGCAAAACCGAAGCCATTGCTACATTGAGTGCCGCTCGAATCTATTTTTCAGGTAGAATTCAGATTAATTTAAATATTATGAACGACTAAACGTTTACTGACCTTTTTGTTGGTAAACAACATTGGAATTCTTATTGTTTCAGGAAATTTAGTGTTTTCATATAAAGGCCATCATTATAGATTGTTTCCTTAATTATTGTTTAATTCAATGATGTATTATTAGGTTGAGTTTGGGCATTTGTCATTAAAACTGTTGTCTTGTAAATGTAATTCCTTTGTCCACATCATGCTTTGTTTAACTTCATATAACTATTTCCTTTGTTCAAATAATGTTTTGTTTAACTTCATCTAACTATTTCCTTTGTTCACATAATGCTTTGTCTAATTTCATATAACCTTATTTCCTTTGTTCATATAATGTTTTGTTTGATTCATATAACTCTATTTCCTTTGTGCACTTAATACTTTGTTTGATTCATGTAACTCCTTATAGCATGTGATTCCACCATTTTCGATATTATTGCCTTTGCAGTTCAGGTGTCTACCATAACAACGAATGCCTTATTTTACAGCTTTCTACAATGTGTTACTGGAGTGTAACCGATCAACTTTATTTACGGTACCCTATGGTACAATAGAAATTGCCAATCTCTCTGTAGTTCTGAGCCTGTGATTAAGCAGGAACGTATGGAGACCTCCACTAGTGGTAGTACTAGTATGGTCAATATGGAATAATGGATGTAACCAGTGTACGTAACACTCTGGTGTTATATCGAAGCATTGTTAAGTTACCTCTATGTCATGTTTTCATTATGTATGTCTTGTACTGTTGTTCTTGGTCATTTTACTGTGTAATGTACTTGCCTTACTAGTCATGGTTACTGTTGTGTGTATTTCGTACTGTGTTAACTTATTCTTCTTACTGTCGTGATGTATCTTGTTGTCGTTATGTATATTTCCTTCGGTTGATTATGTAGATTCTCTGCTTTCATTATTTATATTGCTTATGATCGTCTATCTATACCTGTCTCTGCTATTTATGTCCATGATGCATTCTGGTTCTTATTATTTACTTGTGATTGATATTCTATGTTGTTTATTTATGCCATGATCTCGTACTGCTATTTATTTATCTATATGCTCGTATTACATGATATTTCATTTAGGGGTCTCGAGATTGTGGACTATTCCTATACTGTTGTATGAGATTTCTTAGGTTCCTGGATCGAAGGCCTTGAAGGGCCGGTCCCAGACGCCTTAAGGTAGGGACCGTTACCATCATGTGTTATAGGGCATGAGAGAATATACCTTTTTATATCAACCGCGAAACTTTCTGTCATTTTTTCAGAGCCGCCGCTGGACCTCCATGACCTTCCCCGTGTTCCCAATTCCTTAGCTCATACAATATTATAGTTATGGCTCACATACCCTGGGGCCGTGACCATGACGATGGTCATAATTAGTCATTTACTACTATTTACTACTTATTTGCCATGATTATTATCCTGTTGCATTATTGAAGTATACATTTGCTATGATTATTAATTCTTGATGTACCATTGAAGTTGCTATATTTACCATGTTACTATACTCTTGTATTATGGAAGTTGCTCTGATTATCCTGATTATCGTCTGTGCTGTATTGTTATAGTTTCTTTTCCTAGATTGTTATACTCTCCTTTGCTAGCTGTTGATATTTCATCTTTTAGTTCTAAACAAGTGCCCAAACACCACCTAAAGGAGTTTTATGCCTGAGGCTTTCCCCTATATTTTTTTAGACCCTTAATAAATAGCTGATTGTCTGGGTCTAACCGTTGTGTTTTATTTACCATCTTTGTTTCCCAATTATTTTCACTTATCCTAATTATCACGAACTTGAATTATTACGTAAACATAACGTAGAGTCCTACCCTTGCTAGATGATCACATTAAATGGCCAAGTCTTTGTATCTGGGGTCATTCAGACTCCAGTGCCGTAGTTAGTTTTGAAAATGATATTTGTCATTCTTTTCGAAAGAAAAGGTGGCAAATGTTACAGTGATGCCGTGACCAGGATAATTGAGAGATGTGAAAAATGGAGACATCGAGAGGTAGATTGAACTGATCCTAGTAAATTCCTGAAGTGTAATACTGTCTGGGGAGCCTCACTGTTATATATGACTAAGGGGCGTCCTGAACGAGCTTCATGACATTGATTTCCTAGAGTTCTACACTTTTACTGCCGGGAATCTATTTTTCAGATTAAACCACTAATTCTAAAAGGGAGATCAAAATGCAGTCACCTGATGGAGGCCATAACACCACGATGCCCAGTGAAATGTAAGCCCTGCGAGAGGATATGGAGAAACAAGGTCGTTGCCTAGCTCGAGTGTTGGAGCGCGAACCGACACACCATTACCACCAACTGAGCAGGAACCCCCAAGATCCAACACGTCATCGCCAATTATTGCGCTATCCTCAGTGAACAGGGCCACTAGAGACCATACCCCTTTGGATGCTGAACCTGCAGCACAGAATCCAGGTAATTTACAGTTACAACAAGCTCTGGTAAATCTACTACGGAGACACCAAAGCCAGGCAGGACCACCTCCCACATTCAGAGATCCTGAAACCCGCCAACCAGCCAGGTTCTTACAAGAAATGGAAGAGTACTTCCAAATGGCAAATTCCAGTGTGGAAGAACGATTGCCGATTGTCATTAGGTCCTTGAGAGGAAAAGCGGCCGAATGGAGGTCCTTTTATGGCAGAGACTGGCGATCCTATGAAGACTTCCGAAAGGTATTCTTGACAACCTACTGGTCAGAAGATCAACAATTTGAGGAAAGATTGAGGTTAAGTCAGCAAAATTATGACCCAAAGCGCGATGAGGGTCAAGCTACCTATTTTTGGCGCCAAGCCAATCTGTACAAGCTTTTCACCCAACCCGTTACAGCATATACTATACAGAGGGAGATTATGAAAGGATTTCCCATGGAGGTGGAAGCACGATGGAACCTAGTTCCAAACCCTACCCTGGTTGAGACCGCTCGATTCCTAGAGCGGGAAGATGAGATTCTGGAACGGAGAAGGGACAAAGGGGTAAAACAACCGACCAAAGCCACCAAAACAACAACTCATGGTAGGAGACATCCGTACCCGCCTAAAGAACAAAAGGGGTCTAGATGGTCGGAAAACTAGAACGAGATGGTCACAAGGGGCAGCCATCCCTGCACAAGGAAGAAAAGACCCCACAAACAAAAGGGAAGGTAGAGTTTGTTAAGGAGGGAATATCTTGTTGGCAATGCAGTGGAGGTCGTGCTAAATATGATTGTTCCACTGCATGTTTTGGTTCCTGGCCAGCTGTGAGAGAAGGGGCCCCACTCCCTTTAGACCAAATACAACGGCTTTACCCTAAAGGAATAAGAATGGTTGAACACTTATGGGCGATCCAAGTCCCAATATATGCCCGAACAACCCAACCTCTGATGATATACCCAGCTAAGTATGAACAAACTGACCATAATGCAAATGCCATCGGGCAATTTTATGGACCCTTGCCCCATATAAATATTACCTGTAAAGGAAAACCACTCCTGGCACTACTTGACTCAGGGTGTGAGACCAGCAGCATAAACTCCACGTTGAACGAGATTTGGTCTGGAACTGAAACTCCCGTGTTACCTGTGAGGAATACCTTCCTCTGAGGAGCTTTAGGAAACCGCAGCGTACGAATCAAGAGGCAGGTCTGGCTACCTTTCCAGGTTGGCATTGAAATGGTGCAATTCGAACATGCCTTTCTAGAGGTTCCGAAACTTATCAGACCTGTCATTCTAGGGAACGATTGGCTGACCATGGTAAAGGGTGTCCTGGATTTTGAGGACCAGTCGTTGAAGATCCCACAAGCTGGAAGTTTGTGTGTTGTACTCTTTTTGGAGAAGACATTGATCGTCAAGACAGATGACTAAATACCGGTGGGTGTACTCAGGGATACTGGCCCGGACGTTCCGGTAATCAATTTGAACGACCATGTATTAAGCCAAGAAGAGCTGACGGCCAAAGTGGACACTATACCTAGATTGGATCAAAATGAAAGAGGTCTGTTTCTAGAGTTATTAGTGGAGTTCAGGCACCTCTTCAACCAATATCCCGGCCGTACACCTCTATATCAGCACCAAATTCATTTGCATGACAACGAACCCTTTGCAAGGAAACCATACCCCATACCAGTAGCCAAACGCCCTCAAGTAGAAGCTGTTCTTCAAGAAATGCTGGCATTAGGAATCATAAAAAAGGAACCTTCACAATATGTAAACCCTATTACGGTTGTTACCAAAAAAGATGGGTCAGTGAGACTTTGCTTAGATGCACGTTGGATCAATGCCAAGATGGTAGCAGATCATGAGACTCCAACAACCCCTGAAGAAATATTCCGCAGCTTCCAGGATTGTGCCTATATTTCTACTCTTGACATGCGGGCATCCTATTGGCAGATACCATTCCACCCAGAAAGTACCAAATACACTGCCTTTTTATATGATGGGCGCACATACACCTTCCAGGTGCTTCCATTTGGTCTCAAGACTGCGGTAGCCAGTTTTTCAAGGGCCATGGATGTTATTTTAGGCCCAGAAGTCTGCACCTTCCTAAAGAAGTACATTGATGACTTGTTGGTAGTGTCCGGTACTTTCCAAGAACACCTTGACTATTTAAGGAGGGTATTTACCCGACTCACAGACGCTAAGATGACATTGAATTTAGAGAAAACTCATTTCTTCCGTGAGGAAGTTACTTTCCTGGGCCACATACTGACTTCACAGGGAGTCAAGGTAGACAACACCAAGACTGCTGCAATCCCACAATATTCACGACCCAAGAATCAGAAACAACTTCGTGGATTTTTGATGCTATGTAATTACTACCGCAGATTTGCACAAAGATACAGTTAAGTGATGTATCCACTCACAAAACTGCTACAGAAGGATGTTACATGGAAGTGGTCAACGGTTGAAGAGAATGCCTTCGAGAATTTGAAAAGTCTTTTCATTGAAACAGTAATGTTACGGTTTCCAGATTACCAGAAACCATTTTACCTACAGTGTGACAGTTCAGGCCAAGCTATGGCCGCCGAGCTGTACCAATTGGACTCACAAGGTGAGCATTTAGTCTTATGTTATTATGCTTTATTGTTTGCTAACGAAATATTGTAAGCCAAAAGTTCAAAAGAATATATATATATAGTCTTATGTTTCGCAAGTTGCATACTACGAGGCCCAGAACTCTATTACACTGTCACAGAGAAAGAATTGTTGGCCATAATTTTCGGTTTGAAAAAGAACCATACCACTATCATGGGGAATGAAGTAGTGATTCGGACCGATCACCACTCACTGAAATTCCTCCAGCAATGCCGACTACTGACAGAACGCCTAACCAGGTGGTCAGTCTACCTCAACCAGTTTGACTATGAAGTCGAAAATGTACCTGGAAAAGACAAAGTGGTGGCTGATACATTATCCAGGAACCACCCCCAAGTCTCACCTGACTTCCAAGCAGAAGGCCCATTGGTGGCTAACCTACAATCGGGGTATGAAAACCTACCCTCGGAAATCGAAGAGTTCCTGATTAACTTTTACGAATCGACTCATGCAACCGAGTAACAAAAGTCTCTTGAAACGCTAGATCCACAGCAGAAGGCCTGTCACTTCTGGGGACCGATAAGGTCGTTTTTGTGTGGGACCCCCATTGTGCTTAGTTCCCATCAACTACGGTATTTGCCCAGATGCCATCTCAGCCCTAAAGGGGTACTCCTTTACCAAAACCAAGGAGGGGACCCACCATTGTTGATTGTCCCCGACTCTCTTTTGAAAGAATTGATTACGGCACACCATGAGTTATATGGACACTATGGGGTAGACAAGTTATACGAGGTTCTGAAGGAATGTCTGTTCTTTCGGAAAATGCGGAACACAATACATAGAGTCATTAGGATATGTGACCGATGTCAAAGGAGAAAATTTCCAACAAGGTACCTCACTGGAGCCAGGAACCCAATATGTAGTAGTAACCCAGGTGACTTCGTATGTGTTGATTTTTATGGCCCATTACCACAAGGCCGAGGCAGAGTTTCACATATCCTAGTCGCAATTGATAACTTCACAAAATTTGTGCGGCTATACTCTCTACGCCGGGCTCAAGCCAAACCTGCTGCCATGTGTATAACGCAGGACTATCAAAAGCACATGAAGATAAAGAAGGTGCTCTCAGATCATGGGCCCCAGTTTACTGCTACAATTTGGAAGAGAATACTCCAGGAACACGGCATCTCCTTTTCATACTCGTCCATAAGACACCCTGCCTCTAACCCATGTGAACGTGTGATGAAGGAATTAGGGAGATAATTCAGGTCGTATTGTTCCTCATCCCATGTGGGTTGGGTCCAGCATCTTCCATCCATTGAGAGACTGTTCAATAATACCCCACATTTAAGCACGAAGCTATCACCTAACCAGGTATTAAAAGGCACCCACCAGCTACCGCTTGTCAGTGAGGCACTACGAGCCTATCTTCCGGCGCCGCCCCCAAAGACTGTTCAGGAGTACAGAAATATTGCCCGGCAGAACCTGCGGCGACAAGCAGACTATCGGTCTCACCAAGGACCAGTGGGAGACCAGTTGAAGGTGGGTGATTGGGTGTTACTACGAGAGCAACCGATATCGGATGCAGCCCAGAAGACTACAGCAAAATTCCATCCTTTGTATTCAGGACCATACTTTATCGAGTCGCTACCATATCCCAATGTGTACCAGCTGGTAGATTCAGAGGGAGGTAAAGTGGTGGGCCGATATAATATTAGCAGAGCTGTGCTAAGCACCGATAAAAAGTGCTTCGAGCACTAAGCTCTAAGCACTCGAAAAAAAAGGCTTCGAGTCTCGAGTTCTAAGCACCGCTTTCGACAGAAGGCTCCGGATTACCGAGCACTTTTGCAAAAGTAATTGAATATTTCGAGCACTAAGCACTAAGCACTTTAGTGGGAACTATTTTATGTAATGTTGTTTGATTGAAATGAGAACTCTTTAGCTTCATCGACATATCTAAAATTATGATTTCGAGACTGGGAAAAACTCAAAAGTCATTTTATTTGTTTTGTGAAACGCATGCATTCAATTTACATTCTGGTACTAGTTAATCTTATTCGTTATCTGAATCTGAATGGCTGTTCCTAATCAATGCATAAAGTTGAATTGATAATCGAGGACCAATTATTTTATAAGCGAGAACACATTACTGAAAAAATGTGGAAAGCACTGACGTGAGATCAGGAGCTTTTACGCGCTTGTTCTAAAGTCTTTTTCAGACTTAAAAAGAGTGCGATTCAAAATCAGCCAGCACAATGAGTGTGAAAGAATCAATAAACATATATCTTAAATGGAAGTTGAGTGAACTTATAGTTCAGCAAATTCTTCGATCTGGCATTCTTTCCACATTTCTATACCATATATAAGTTGTTGTAGTTGAGTGTCATCAATTATAACCGAATTTCAGATTCATAATTGCTGAGCTATCGGACAGGTCTGGCCCAATAACTAACTTGACTTATATTTGGATAATAAACTAATTCTATTAATATGGAATCTCTATCTCATCTCTTTCGGAAGATAGAGAATATTCAGCCAAACATTTTCAAATTGGACCACCGTTTCTTCATCACGAGTCAAATCCAACCGATGGCGATCATTTTCTGCTCGATATTCAGAAATTACAGACATTCGGGAAAAAAATAGTCGTAAAATTCATAATGACATTTCCATTCAAAATATGACAACTGCACACACCAGTATTTTAGACATGTTTGTCATAAAAATGAACCCACAGAATTAGTTTCATTTTCGGCTCAACATTCACTCATTATGACAACTTGTCATAAAATTAAAACCACCATCAAAGAGATTTATAGTTGATGTGATGTGAATTCATAGATAGAAATATAATCTGTGACTTGATTTTCAGAAAAACTCTTATATCTTCTGGAGATTGTTCGCTATGATGATGAAATTTTAAAATATTTTAGGTACCTATACCCTGCATAAATGCCCTAAATTGTTGTGATCTGACGAATAACTTATGAGATATCGTGTATTGAAAAAAAAACATTTTGGGAATTTTTAAAAATTTTTTCTCGTGACGATTTTCTCGAAATTTGGCACACTCCTTCCTTTTAACGCTATCTAGACATTCTCTAAGTTACGAATTGATAGAATGAATATTCAAGAAATTAATATTATTAACTGCTAAACTATTCGATGGATTTGGCCCAAGAACGAACTTGACCGAGATATTTGGACACTCGACCTATTCTGAAAAAATGAAAACTCTAGGTCCCTCATAATAAACAAGGGATATGTTGTCTGTGACCAGCTGAGATTTCTTCCAGTGAACTGATTGAGGAATATTTGAATTGTATGTTGATAGGACATCTGGCAAATTAAATCAAATCGAATTTTGTATTTGGTTACGCTAGTAGTTTACTAGACTACAGAATATCGCTTCATCTTCAAAACCACTTTCTGAAATGTCTTACTTATTTTGAGGTCTTTAATCACAGACTAAAATATTGAAACTTTATTTTCAGCATTCGGTATTCTTTGGTACTGAACAAAATTGATTGCAAAACATTTTAGGATGAAGTTTTCTTTATCACAGAGTGTTCAAATTGCATTCAATTATGATCTTTTCCTTGAGTGCTTGTTCAATATTATTTATAAGTCTAGTGGAATATTACCCAGAAGTATGGTTTCTCAGAAGATAATTTGGGTGAGCTTTTTGCTTGAAAATGTCAAAATGTCCTGGCAAATGAATTTTACTTCTCTAGAAGTGCTTTCAGTGCCCAAGAAATATGAAGTTTTCAGTTTTTCTGGAGCACCAAAATTATGCATTATTCCTTATTAGTAATAAATGCCAATGCTTTTCAATGCTTTAGATATTCTGATTGAGATTAGAGTGACAATACGTTAGTGCTTTTCGCATTCCAATGTAATTGAAAAATGTCACTTCGAATTGTTTATTGAAGAAGATTCATTTTTGACATTTTCATTACTACCTAATATTAATGTTTTTCCACCCTCCCGGGTTTGAATCTCACACTAGAACTGATTTGTTTTATTCAAAAACTCAGTTACGACGGTAAAATTCTGGGGCACACAAATTATCGGTAATCTCGATTTATGTACGAATTCTTGTTGATTTCGAAGGAATATCTGATAAGATATCGAGTATTGAAAAAAATGTTTTTTTTCAACCGTGTCGATTCCTTCGAAATTTGGCCAACCCTTTTATTTCAAAATCGTCCAAGGTACGAATTGATCGGATGAATATTTTAGGAATTATTGCGAAAATCAACTTTCAAATGCTAAACTATTCGATGGATTTGGCCCAATAACGAACTTGACCGAAATATTTGGACAATCAATCTATTTTGAAATTATGGAAACTCTAGATCATCTACTTCGGAAGATAGAGAGTAAACAGCCGGAGGGCCCGCGTCCGGGCATACTCAAATGTTCTTCATCAGGAAGTCGAACCCAATCGATTGAGACATTTGGGTAAAACGATAGCTCGCTGTTCCCCTAGAAACAAGCGCGCAAAAATGAGGGCTGTGTTTCAAGGATTGCCATAACTTTCGAATTTTACAACTACCGGTTACCCACCGAGTGCCACTGATAAGGTAGTTATTGAACCCTGGTTTTGTGTATTTAAATGTCTCCGTGAGCTTAGGGCCCAATTGAACGTTTCACAAACTTTCCAAATAATCAACAAATTTGCCGACGGAAATTCCGAAGAGTGCTAAAATTGATGGGTCATAAAAAGAACATCTGGCTTAAAAATTCCCAATTGGGAACGGCAGTTTGGTCTAACGTTTTTGTGAAAATATTCGTTTGTTCACAATATTTTAAAAGAGCTTATCGATCTTCTTTTATTATGGTGTAATATCCATTTTAATCAGTGATATGATGTTGTGAAAAAGAGTACAGAAAATTTTGTGCAATAAATCATTCTAGTCTAGTTCGAATTTTCGTTTTATTTCACATCTATTCGAATTCCCACCATTTGAACCTGTAATGAATGAAGTTTATTTAAGAATATGGTTTTCTTCGTTTACCATTTTTCAGTTGGAATCTACAGATTTGCTCAAAGTATTTCTACCGTTTTCGCTCTCTGACGTTCGAGACTACTGATGTGATGCATTGTTCGCTTTAGTGTGGATGGAGCATATAAGTGAAAAATCTGAAAATGCCTCAAAGCAGTCTCAACGCGTTTGTTCTATAAGTGATACGATATAAACATGCATTTATACGAACACAATTTAGCCCTTAAACAACTTCAGACTCATGAAGTGTCATCAATGGAAACATAAATTATTGAAAAATAAGCATTTGACCTACAATGCACAAAACACATTTTGATGAATACCATATAATTTCATCCAGAAATCGTTATGAAATTAAATGTAGCTGATAATCAGATTGTTTATAGAAATTTTCCTATTTTGGATCCCTTTTTTGTGATGAGACACGAAGGCTTATAGTAACAAGGAATGAGAATTCAAAATTTCCAATCTATTCGCTTTCGGTTCCATAAAATTATAATATATTTTCAGGATTGATGAAATTTAATTATATTCAGGAAATCAATAACGTCCATAGAAACATCATAGATATCTGACGAATATCTTATAAAGAATCGGTTCTAATAAAAGAATTTTTTGGGAATTTTTAATAAATTTTCTAGAGTGGCGATTATCTCGAAATTTGGAAAACCATTTAATTTAACATCATTAAAACACCTTCTAAATTATAAATTGATCAGATGAATATTCTAGGCGAAAATCAAATTTTGAATGCTAATAACTAACGATGGATTTGGCCCAATAACGACCTTGACCGAGATATTTGAACGGTCAACCTATTCTGAAAAATGAAAACTCTATGTCATCTCCTTCGGAAGATAGAGAGTATACGATCGGAGGGCCGGCCAGCCTGACCTACTTAAATTTGACCAAGGTTTCTCCATCAAGAAGTCGAACCCAATAACAGAACGATAACCCGCCTGTTCCACTAGTAACAAGCGCGCAAAAACAAAAAATTTTCTGGCCTTCATAACCATAAAGTCAAATCAATGGTGACTGAAGAAATACTGAATATTAATTCAAAACGATCATATTATCTTTGTGCACATAAAAAATCAAATACCGTACCTGCTTATATTGACCCTACTTCAAGAATTCGGAAAGGCTTAGTGCTTAGCGGATTACTAAGCACTAAGATTTTCGCGAGAGTGCTCCGAAAAACAAGCACTAAGCACTAGCCTTTGAAAAGTGCTCGCGAGCACAGTGCTCGGAAGCACTAAAGTGCTTAGAGTGCTTTCACGAGCACTAAGCACAATGCTTTGGCACAGCTCTGAATATTAGTAATCTAAAATTATATCATTGTGTAGATCCTTGAAGCAAAACACCTTTGGTGAGCAGAAACTGTTAAGACTGTCCTAAACAATAGGGTTGATACACCTCAAAATGATTACTGTACATAAATTCAAAGGGGTGTTAGCGTGGCCCATCCAGTAGTAACCACCAAAAGGGTTCCCTGGAACTATTAGAAATGCTACCTACGAACTGATACCTACATAAATGAGAGAATACATCTCATGCTTTGTTATAAGAAGATCTTGAAGTTCGCTCCCACATTAGGTAGCACATGTGATCAAACTTCAAAGGGGCGACTGTAACATCCTAGGTTTTCTTTCATACAAAAAAAATCGTAGTCCCATTTCACCCTATGTTGAGACGCCACTGGCCTCACGTACCTCGAAAGGGAAAAGAGAGTGGATTGTCAAAATACATCCTATGGTTAGAAGCGTGAAGTTAGCACGTTACGCGACTGCGTGTCAGGGGAACCGGCAGAAGGAAGAAAATCGAAGATTGTGGTGATTATTATCAGTTTACTGCTGAGCGAATTGAGTGCCTTTTCCGAAAGTTTTGGCATAGGTGTTTAGTGAAGTGCTTGTGTGAGTGCAAAACCGAAGCCATTGCTACATTGAGTGCCGCTCGAATCTATTTTTCAGGTAGAATTCAGATTAATTTAAATATTATGAACGACTAAACGTTTACTAATCTTTTTGTTGTTAAACAACATTGGAATTCTCATTATTTCAGGAAATTTAGTGTTTTCATATATAGGCCTTTATTATAGATTGTTTCCTTAATTATTGTTGAATTCAATGATGTATTATTAGGTTGTGTTTGGGCATTTGTCATTAATACTGTTGTCTTGTAAATGTAATTCCTTTGTTCACATCATGCTCTGTTTGATTTCATATAACTATTTCCTTTGTTCACATAATGCTTTGTTTAACTTCATATAACTATTTCCTTTGTTCACATAATGTTTTGTTTAACTTCATATAACTATTTCCTTTGTTCACATAATGCTTTGTCTAATTTCATATAACTTTATTTCCTTTGTTCATATAATGTTTTGTTTGATTCATATAACTCTATTCCATTTGTTCACATAATGCTTGTTTGATTCATATAACTCTATTTGCTCTGTTCTCATAATGCTTTGTCTGATTCATATAACTCTATTTCCTTTGTGCACTTAATACTTTGTTTGATTCATGTAACTCCTTATAGCATGTGATTCCACCATTTTCGATATTATTGCCTTTGCAGTTCAGGTGTCTACCATAACAACGAATGCCTTATTTTACAGCTTTCTACAATGTGTTACTGGAGTGTAACCGATCAACTTTATTTACGGTACCCTATGGTACAATAGGAATTGCCAATCTCTCTGTAGTTCTGAGCCTGTGATTAAGCAGGAACGTATGGAGACCTCCACTAATGGTAGTACTAGTATGGTCAATATGGAATAATGAATGTAACCAGTGTACGTAGCACTCTGGTGTTATATCGAAGGTTAACGTTGTAGCATTCATAAATGACATCAGAAGTTGAAGTTATGGTATATTTTAAAATATTCAAATATTGTTAATAACACCATCTACTTTTCAATTTTTAAAATATGTTTCATTCATATCTCCGCGAGCAGTTGTCGTTCTCTGTTCAACATTGTCGCCTTCTGTTTCTTCCAGATGCCGTACTTAACGATTCAATATTAAAATTTAATTTCAAAGATTTCACTTCCATTTTTGATTTCACTTAGAGTAGAACCTGTTTAAGGGATTAGTTGTATTATCGCTCTTTTTGAATACTTTCTATATTTAGTTGTGTCGAGTTTAGGATAAATATAGTGAAATTATATTCAGATTCATCGTCATTCGTATGAATTTATCGAAACCCTTTTTGAAAGGTGAGTTTTTCTCAAATATGAAGCGGCCATATTGGCATACGAAACCAAGTTCTTAGAACTTATCGTTTCAGGGTTTTTTCTTTTACTGCCGTAAAATTATTACTGCTAATTCATCATATCTGGACGAAGCAGAAGACAACGTCGTTAGATAAAATTGCGGAGGAAATTTAATTTTGGTATGGTCGACAACATCTCTACAACCACATCACAGAAAACAGTCTCTGGAAGCTCATCCCCCAGTGAGATTTGGAAATGCATGTAGAAGCAAACAACCCTCTATAATAAACTGTTTGTATAGACTTTTTATTTATTTGTATTTAACAACTTTTTCATTGTTAGTTATTGGTTTCTAGCAATCGACAAAACTAATTCGAAAATAATAACCAATTGGCGCCCAAACATCGAAATACATTACTCAAATTCTTTCATAACCCACCCCCATTTGCCCACCGTATATAAGAGCAGCCGTTTGCTGTGTGTAGTCAGATATTTATATTTTTTTAACATCTTCATTTCAAAAATACGTTACAACGTTGTTAAGTTACCTCTATGTCATGTTATCATTATGTATGTCTTGTACTGTTGTTCTTGGTCATTTTACTGTGTAATGTACTTGCCCTACTAGTCATGGTTATTGTTGTGTATATTTCGTACTGTGTTAACTTATTCTTCTCACTGTCGTGATGTATCTTGTTGTCGTTATGTATATTTCCTTCGGTTGATTATGTAGATTCTCTGCTTTCATTATTTATATTGCTTATGATCGTCTATCTATACCTGTCTCTGCTTTTTATGTCCATGATGCATTCTGGTTCTTATTATTTACATGTAATTGATATTCTATGTTGGTTATTTATGCCATGATCTCGTACTGCTATTTATTTATCTATATGCTCGTATTACATGATATTTCATTTAGGGGTCTCGAGATTGTGGACCATTCCTATACTGTTGTATGAGATTTCTTAGGTTCCTGGATCGAAGGCCTTGAAGGGCTGGTCCCAGACGCCTTAATTCATCTCTTAAGTCTCTTAAGTCTCTCTTAAGTCCAACCTGCAACCTCCTCGTGGTGAGAGTCGGGCAACGTTCTCTTTGAGAGCGGCCAATAGCAGGCAATGGCAATTCCCACCAACATCGGGATAGGGGTCCCAGAAGTGTGCAGCCCACACAAGTGGCCACCTGGTCTTTCGAGTTTTCCTGGGGCCCTGAATCAAAGACTGGGGGCACAGGGGTTGAGAGCCCCAGCTGCCGTCAGGCTTGCTACCTGGCGGCAGATTAGTAGTCTGCACCCTTTGAGCCAAGAAATTTGCCGGGTAATAATCCCGGCGGCCGGGGGAGGCCTCGGACCCCCGGTCAGACTACTCTTGCGGAGGATGCGTTTGCCCCTTCTTCCTCCCGGGCGCAAAATAATCCACTGCCCGCAACAACATCCGCGGCAGTAACATGCTTTGTTTGCCAGCCTCCGAGGACTTTTAATTCCTCACGGGGGTTGGCTAACCATCGGCGCACTCATCGCGGCAACGCCATCGCCGCGCAGCAGCCAACAACATCGGCTGCTGTTACCCCGAGTTCGATGTCATCCGAACGGGAGTTGTTTGCGTGCCCCGATTGCCCACGGAGCTTCACCACAAAATCCGGGCTGGGGGTTCACCGTAAGTCTGCCCATCCTGACGCGGTGAACCGCGAGATCGATGTTGACCGCGCTCGCAGAGGGCTCTCGCACGAGGAGTTGCGCTTGGCTGCGCATGAGGAGGCCTACGTCATCAAGCATGGTCGTGATAGAGCGGGCAATACTGTCCGCTTTATAAATATCTTCCTGGCCCCTACTTTCCCGGAAGAAATTCCGACGGGATTAAGTACGCCAGGAAGACTAAAGCATATAAAGATCTGCTTGGCCAGGCACTCAGTGCCCTTGATGGCGAACAGCCTTCTCCTCCACCTGCTCCTCGTGCCGAACCAACACCTTCGGAGAGCCCAGCCACACCACCGGCCTCTATGGCTTCGGAGGAATGCGCTCCCCCTCGAGACCCTCGAGAGGTTTATCGGGCTGCAATTTTGCAGCTCAGGCGGGCCATTTTATCGGAGGGTGGCCCGCTCGCGGATCATCCGCTACCTCTCTTGGCGCAACAACTCCTCGAGGGCCAAGACGTGATGCGTGGCATCACGGAGTGGATAGGGTCTATCGCGAAAGCGACGACCCAGAAGAAGCGCAGGGCACCGAAGCGACGCCCGGTCGACGTCGAGGCCCGGCCGAGCCGCCAGAAGATCAGGCGCAGGGAATATGCAAAAATGCAGTCTCTGTTCAAGACGAACATGAGCAGAGCTGCTAAGCTGGTCTTGGACGGGGAGACTGAGGCAGTAACACCTTGCCTCCGAGACATGGTAGATTACTGGTCTCCGGTTTTCGGCCATCCCTCCATTCCCGTCCCTCAACATCCCGCTCTGCCCGAACACCGGCAGAAGACCAGCTTGGCTGATCCCATCTCCGTTGACGAGGTGCGGTCGGTCAACGTTCCCTGCGGCTCGGCCGCCGGCCCGGACCGCATAACACCCGCGGTCTGGAGGCAGTGCCCTGTCCTTATACGCGCCCTCCTCTACAACATCATCCTTTATATAGGATGCTTCCCGGAAGACGTTCTGGTTTCCAGAACGATCTTCATTCCGAAGAAGGCAAATTCCAGCCAGCCTTCAGACTTCAGGCCTATTTCCATCGCCTCGGTCGTAGTGCGCCAGCTGCACAAGATCTTAGCTGGCCGCATGATGGCTCACCATTTGGTCGACGAGAGGCAACGTTGCCTCGAAGACGGCTGTGCTGAAAACATAGCCGTCTTGGCCTCTACCATCGGTCACGCCCGGAGTAATCGTCGTGAAATTCACATCGTGTCTCTGGACGTGGCCAAGGCCTTCGACTCGGTGAGCCACGAGGCGATAACATCTGCCATGACCGAGGCAGGGGTACCTGAAGTCCTAGTGAAGTACGTTGCCTCCGTCTATAGGGCCTCCACCACCATCTTGGAGGTTCCAGGCGGAAGGTCCGGGAAGCTTCTTGTGAGGAGGGGAGTGCGTCAAGGTGACCCGATGAGTACTGTCATCTTCTCGTTGGTCACCGACAGGGTTCTGCGCTCGATCCCGGCCACGGTAGGGTACGAACTGACCCCTGGCCACCTAGTGAACGCCGTCGCCTACGCAGATGACCTCTGCCTGGTAACTTCATCTACCACAGGTATGTCGATGGCGTTGACAGCAGTCGAGCAGTCGGCCAATCAGCAGGGGCTTGCGTTTAATACTTCCAAATGCGTTGCCACCTCCATCGTTCCATCTGGGAGGGACAAGAAGGTCAAAGTGTTGACCTCTTCCCAGTTCACGCTTCGTGATCAGGTGTCCATCCGCCTACTAGGACCCACCGAGGAGTGGAAGTACCTCGGTGTGAACCTGAGTCCAACGGGCGTGAGGAGGGTGAGTCCCTCCTTGGAGGTGGAACTCCAGCGCATCACGCGGGCCTCGCTGAAACCACAGCAGCGCCTCACCATCTTGCGCTGCTTTTTGGTAACCAGATATTCCATCGTCTGCTTCTGGCCGGCTGCACCCTGAAGGTCCTACGTCAACTTGACCTTCAGGTGCGTGCTGCTGTACGTAGGTGGCTGAGACTGCCCAAGGATGTACCTGTCGGGTATTTTCATACATCCTGCCGAGATGGCGGCCTTGGAATTCCCTCGTTCCTCACCACCGTCCCTGGCCTGATGCGCAGCCGGCTCATGGCAATGAAGGATTCTTCATTCCAGTCCGTCAGGATTGCCCATGGGTCGGCGTGGGTCCAGGATAAGATCGTCTGGACCGATAGAGTCTTGAACCGTAATGGCGAGAGACTCTACAGCTCACAACAACGAGCAGCGTATTGGGCCAACAGGCTTTATGAGTCTGTGGATGGCAAGGAACTGAGGGAATGTGGGAAGACCATCGCTTCCACCAGGTGGGTTGGTGCGGGTGTGTCTGGTGTACCCGGAAGGGACTACATCCAGTACCATAATACCCGTATCAATTGTCTTCCCACCCTGGTCCGAACATCAAGAGGCCAGAGGCGTGTGCACACTGACATCAAGTGCCGCGCCGGCTGCAGTTGCACGGAGACTGCCGCACATGTCATCCAGTCCTGCTTCCGTACCCACGGAGGCAGGATTCGGCGGCATAATGCAATTTGCAGCGTATTGGCCGACCATCTCAAGGCGCGGAAGATGGAGGTCCATTGTGAGCCCCATCTCCGAACGGCGGTCGGGGTCAGGAAACCCGACCTACTGGTGAAGCAGGGCACTCGGGGGTTCATCGTGGATGCCCAGGTGGTGTCAGGCGCAACATCGCTCGACGCCAGTCATGGTAGGAAGGTGGAGAAGTATAACTCTCCACCTATTAGGGAGGCTGCCGCCGGTTTGCTGGAGCTGCCTTCCTCCTCCTTGACTGTGCTGTCTTGCACACTCTCTTGGAGAGGTGTGTGGAGCAGCGCCTCTGCAGCATCTCTGCAGGCCCAGCTGGGGGTCCCGATTGGGCTCCTGAGTGGTATCACCACACGCGTGTTACAAGGGTCCCACACCAACTGGACCCGGTGGGGCCAAATGACATCAAGAGCCCCACAAATGCGTGAGGGGGTAGGTTGAGGCTTGCGCACCTTCCGCCATCAATCTGGGTAACTCGCACCCCTCCACCATGTAATTCGGCAGCGAGCAATAAAGCCGTCGCCCCATACCATCCTGGGGTAAGAGGGGGGGTTTTGGTGAGTATGCCAGCAATCTGCTGGAGAGTCTCACACTACCCTGGCACAAGACCAGGGTGCCTCTAAAAGGTTTCCCCTCACAAAAAAAAAAAAAAAAAAATAGGGACCGTTACCATCATGTGCTATAAGGCATGAGAGAATATACCTTTTTATATCAACCGCGAAACTTTCTGTCATTTTTTCAGAGCCGCCGCTGGACCTCCATGACCTTCCCCGTGTTCCCAATTCCTTAGCTCATACAATATTATAGTTATGGCTCACATACCCTGGGGCCGTGACCATGACGATGGTCATAATTAGTCATTTACTTATTTGCCATGATTATTATCCTGTTGCATTATTGAAGTATACATTTGCTATGATTATTAATTCTTGCTGTACCATTGAAGTTGCTATATTTACCATGTTACTATACTCTTGTATTATGGAAGTTGCTCTGATTATCCTGATTATCGTCTGTGCTGTATTGTTATAGTTTCTTTTCCTAGATTGTTATACTTGCCTTTGCTAGCTGTTAATATTTCATCTTTTAGTTCTAAACAAGTGCCCAAACACCACCTAAAGGAGTTTTATGCCTGAGGCTTTCACCTATATTTTTTTAGACCCTTAATAAATGCTGATTGTCTGGGTCTAACCGTTGTGTTTTATTTACCATCTTTGCTTCCCAATTATTTTCACTAATCTCAATTATCACGAACTTGAATTATTACGTAAACATAACGTAGAGTCCTACCCTTGCTAGACGATCACATTAAATGGCCAAGTCTTTGTATCTGGGGTCATTCAGACTCCAGTGCCGTAGTTAGTTTTGAAAATGATATTTGTCATTCTTTTCGAAAGAAAAGGTGGCAAATGTTACAAGCCAGTCCCTAGAAATGAACCTTGACCTGAATCCAAACATGGAACTGAATTCATCCTGAAACTCAACCTAATCCTGAATTTGAACCTGATTTTCAACTTGTACCCCAATCTTGACTCAACTTGAACATAAACTTCAACTTAATCCAATCATAAACCTTCTCCTCAACCTTCACCTTGACCAAAACCCCAACAATAACATGATTCTGAGCTTGATCCTCGACCTGAATCTAAAGGTTGAATTTATCATAGAACTCAACCTGAACCTTATATTCAACCTCAACCCAAACATTAATCTAGACATCAACCTGAACCTAAAAATGAATCTGAACCTAAACATGAACCTAAACCTGAAACTGATTCCTGAAACAAAACATAAACCTAACCCTAAACCAAAACCTAGATCTAAACCCAAAAAAGCGCGCCAAAGGTCTGAAAAAATTAGTTATATATTTATATTTTCCTTATCAAGCATAGAAGGGCGATTCACGGGGATGGCCTATTTGGTAGTCGTTTTTGGAAAAGGGATCAGGTTAAAATTTGCATGTTTAATTGAGACAATGATTTTTTTGCGCACTTATTCCAAGTGGACCAGCATGCTATGGTTTAGCCAAAACGCTTGTAATTTTTGAAAATGGTCTCAATTGAGGATTGGGTTCTGACTTCCTGTTAAAGAAGCCGTGCTCAAACTTCAATACTCTGCCGGCCGGCCAGAAGGAGATGACCTTATGTTGATTGTCAAAATATCTCAAGGTTAGATGAGCATTGGAATTTGAGTGCTTGTTCAATGTTATTTATTAGTCCAGTGGAAAAAAAGTATGGTTTCTCAGAAGATAATTTGGGTGAGCTTTATGCTTGAAAATGTCAAAATGTCCTGTCAAATGATTTTACTTCCCTAGAAGTGCTTTCAGTATGAAGTTTTCAGACAAAGACCTTGACTCTAGGTCATCTACTTCGGAAGATAGAGAGTAAACAGCCGGAGGGCCCGCGTCCGACATACTTAAATGTTCTTCATCAGGTCGAACCCAATCGATTGAGACATTTGGGTAAAACGATAGCTCGCTGTTCCCTAGAAACAAGCACGCAAAAATGAGGGATGTTTTTCAAGGATTGCCATAACTTTCGAATTTTACAACTACCGGTTACCCACCGAGTGCCACTGATAAGGTAGTTATTGAACCCTCAGTTTTGAACAGGACGGAAATTCCGAAGAGTGCTAAAATTGATGGGTCAAACATCTGGCTTAAAAATTCCCAATTGATTTGGTCTAACGTTTTTGTGAAAATATTCGTTTGTTTACAATATTTTAAAAGAGCTTTATATCCATTTTAATCAGTGATATGATGTTGTGAAAGAGTACAGAAAATTTTGTGCAATAAATCATTCTAGTCTAGTTCGAATTTTCGTTTTATTTCACATCTATTCTAATTCCCACCATTTGAGACAGTAATGAATGAAGTTTATTTAAGAATATGGTTTTCCTCGTTTACCATTTTTCAGTTGGAATCTACAGATTTGCTCAAAGTATTTCTACCGTTTTCGCTCTCTGACGTTCGAGACTACTGAATGCATTGTTCTGTAAAATTCACAGTCCCAGATATTTTGTAAAATAAGCAGTTGAGCTCAATTTCGTAAAAACTAAGTACTTAATTGAATAAGTAAATGTCAAAATGGGGGAAGACGTCTAAGCTGTCAATCTGTGACTAGATCATTTTGGAAGCTTTCAGTAGTATTTATCGAGGGTGAAAAACTCAAGACACCATTTTCTTTCGAAATATCATTTATTACAAGAATGATTTCGACTTTAAAAAGCATTAGCGTAGCATATTTTCACACCAAATTTGTTCGGGTAGAAATCTGTGCGGATGCCACTTGTGACTATCATAGTAAAAAGGATAATTCAACTAATCTTATTTGAAAAGTAAGTTAAATAGATTAATTCGACTTATATGCACTATAGTTTCAATAAAAAGTATCATCTATACCTTCTTTCAATGTCCCAGAAAACATTGTTTTTTGATTGTTGAAATTGCGACAAAGAATGTAAAATTCTGATTTCTTTGTCATGAAACTGCGTTTTCTGGAACATTAAAAATAGATATCTGTGATCACCGAAACATATACCTTTGCCTGAACCTAAACCTCAACCTGAAGTTCAACCTTAACCTCAAAATGAACCTCCTTCTCCACCCTTACCTCAACCTCTAGATAAGGTTGAGTTTGAGGTTTAGGATCAGTTTAAGGTTAAAGTGTAGGTTAAGGTTGATGTTGAGGAAAAAAAATAAGATTTAGGTTGACGTTGAGGTTTGGGTTGAAGTTCAGGTACAGATAAAGGTTCAAGTTATTGTTCAGGTATAGGTTGAGGCTAGGGATGAATTCAGTTTCAGGTTAAGATTGAGGTTTCGGTTAAGGTTAACTTCAAAATTCAGGTTAAGATTCATATTTACGTCAAAGTTGTCTTTATTATTTAGGTTTCGATTGAGGTTTAGTTTCAGTTTAAAGTTAAAATTCAGGTTGACGTTCAGATACAGGTTCACATTTTGGTTCTGGTTGAGAATCAGGTTAAGGTTCGAGTTAAGGTAAGGTTTGGGTTCAGGTTGAGGTTGAGGTTTAGGTAAAGGTTGAGGTTCAGGTTCAGATCGGGTTTACGTTAAGGTTTTGGTCATGATATAGGTTGAGGTTCAGGTTGAAAAAACGTTCAATATGAGGTTGAGGTTCAGGTTCAAGGTTGGGTTGAGGTTGTGGTTTAGGTAGGGCCAGAAATTCAGATCGAGAATTCGATCTAATTCAGGTTCGTGTAAAGGTTCGGAACAATTTCAATGTCCTGGTTCAGGTTTCGGTATTGGTTTAAGTTGAGGTTCAGGTAGAGGTTCTGGTTTGGATTGAGGTGGGGTTTAGGATC
The DNA here is from genome assembly GCA_030674115.1 of Micraspis discolor. Classification (NCBI taxonomy): domain Eukaryota; kingdom Metazoa; phylum Arthropoda; class Insecta; order Coleoptera; family Coccinellidae; genus Micraspis; species Micraspis discolor. Next base: position 25,615 of record JARTUT010001345.1, on the reverse strand, counting down.
AGGAAGGAAAGAGTAAGGTTCAGGTTCAGGGCAAGATTTAAGCTATCCGAAACTCAACCTATTCCTATTTCTGAAAATGAATCTCGACCTGATCCCCCCTGATTCTCACGTTCCTGAACACCAATCTCACTCTCCTGAGCCTCAACCTACCATGAACATTACCCTAACCCTTGACCTATACCCTATTCACATCAATCAACCTAAACCTTAACCTATACCTGAATCTTAACCTGAAACTCATTTGGAACTAGTACATATATCTTGACCTGAACCCAAATCTCAACCTAAACCCAAGCATAATTCATCATCGAAACATAAACCAAAGCCTGAAATTAGACCTCAATCTGAACTCCAACCTGAAGCTCAACCTCAACTTGTACTTCGACATACACTCAACACACACCTCAACCGTTAGGTAAGGTTGAGTTTTAGATTGAGGTTTAGGCAAGGGAATAAGAAAGAGTAGAGGTCGGGGTAAGGCAATGTTAAGGTTGAGGTAAGGGTTCAGATCAGGTTTGGGTTGAGGTTTTGGTCAAGTTATGGGTTAAGGTTTAGGTTGAAATAATGTTGAGGTAGAAATTTGGGTTATGATTTAGGTTGAGGTTGAGACTATTTTAAAAAATGAAATATAGGTTAGGTTCAGGAAGAGGTTGAGATTCAGATCAGGTTTGGGTTGGAGTTCAGGTCAATTAATCTATTGAGGTTGAGATTAAGGGTCTGGCTCAAGGTTGGGTTGAGGTTGAGGTTGAGGTCAAGATTCAAGCAATCCCAGAATCAACCCATACTTATACCCGAAAATGAATCTCGACCTGAACCCGTACCTGAACCTCACATTATTGAACACCAATCTCACCTTCCTAGACCTAAGCCTCAACACAACCTCAAATAGAACCTCAACCAGATCCTGAACCTGGACCCAAACTCTAACATAATTATAAACCTCAACCTTGACCTATACGCTATTCTCATCAACCAACATAAACTTTAACCAATACCTGAACCTAAACCTGAACGTTATCTTGAACCAGTACATAAATCTTGACCTGAACCCAAACCATATCCAACCCAAGCCTAATTAACCCCCGAAATATACTCCTCAGCTATAATCCAGACCTCAAACTTAACTTCAACCCAAAGCTGAACCTCAACATGTACCTCGAACTACACCCTTAACTCTTACATTGAGTTTGGTTGAGGTTTGGGTTGAGGTTCAGGTTTGAGTTGGGGTTAAAGTACAGGTTATGGTTCAGGTTGAGGTTCAGGTTCAAGTTGAAGTCAAGACCCAAGTTTAGGTTCATATTCAGGTGAACGTTCAGATTATGGTTCAGGATAAGATTCAATTCGAGGTTCAGCTTCAGGATCTTGTTCAGGTTCAAGTTCAGGTGAGGTCGAAGCTTAGGTTCATGTTAAAATTATTATTTAGGTCAAGTTTCAGAATGAAGATTAGGTTATGTTCAGGTTGTGAGCAGGTTCAAGCAATTCCAACCACAAACCAAACCTTTATTTGAAAATGAATCTCGTCATGATCCCAACATTGAACCTCACCATCCTGAACAATAACCTAAATTTCTTGGAATTGAGCCTCACCTCTACCTCAGCCAGGACCTCAACCAGATCCTATTTCTAAACCTCAACATGTATCAGCCCTGAAAATGAACACAAACCTGACACTGAATTCATCTTGAACCTTAACCTGAGCCTGATGCATATCCTGAACAAAGCTTGGTCCTTGAATTCAACCTCCTCCTAATCATGAACTTCAAATTTATCTCAAACACAAACCCTTACCTACACCTGAACCTTGACAAAAACCTCGGATATCACTTGTTCCTCAACTTGATTCCAAACGTAAATCTGTACCTAGAACTAGAATTGAACATTTTCCTTAACCTTAACCCATATCCAAATGCAATCATGAACATGCACCGTTACATGACCCTAAACCCGAAGCTGAATTCATCCTGAACCTAAACCTAAATCTTAAACTGAACCTGAACCTTGACACAAACATGAAGCTTAACTGCAGTCCAAACCTGGAACTCAATTCATTATGTCCCTCAACCTGAACCGGAACCTTAGAGCGAACCTGATTCTGTACCTGACTCTTAACATGAATCTCCACCTAAATATGAAACTCTACCTGAATCAAAATAAAGACCCTTTTGTTCTGATAGATCATTTCCTTGTAGATACATATTAGGTTGATTTTTATGGAATTTTGAGGAAAACAATTAGTCAAAAACTACATCCAACTAATGCCAACGAATCGTAGATATATTTCTTTTTCTTCAGGGCAAAGTCGAACTTAGGTTTTACACACAAAGGATCTTAATATTAGTTTGTTGAGCAAATTGAAAAGGAAGTTATGGGGAATCTTTGGAAAACTCCGTCTAGAATGTTTTTAGACAAATTGCAAAACATCACAATAACGTGTTAAGGTCAATGAGTGTTCCGGAACGTTGACTTGAACCCAAAACCAACTCTATAACAAAACATAAACCTCCACCGAAATATAAACCTCAGCCTGAACCTAGACTTCAACCTAAACCTGAACTTCAGAATTAAACTCAACCAGAACCTTAACCTCAACCTTGAAGTAAGTTCAAGGATTGGAATGAGGATAAGGTTATGGTACAGGTTGAGGTTCGGGTAGGGGTTGAGGATATGGTTTAGGTTGAGGATAAGGTTTGTGTTGAAGTTAAGGTACAGTTTCACGTTAAGGTTCAGATTAAATAATGTTAAGGTAGATGTTTGGGTTATGGTTTAGGTTGAGTTAAAAACTATTTTTAAAGATGAGTTATAGGTTAGGTTAAATATAACGTTAAGATTCAGATCAGGTTTGGGTTAGAGTTCAGGTTAATTAATATATCGAGGTTAAGATTAAGGGTCAGGTTCAAGGTTGTTTTCAGATTGAGGTAAAGGTCACGATTCAAGTTATCCCAGATCCAACCTCACTTCCCTGGACCTAAGCATCAACTCAACCTCAACTAGAAACTCAACCAGATTCTGAACATGCACCCAAACACTAACATGATTATAATCCGCAACCTTGAACTACACAATATTCACATAAATCAACATAAACTCAAACCAATACCTAAATCTTAACCTGAATCTTATCTTGAACCAGAACATAAATCTTGAAATGAACCCTAACCATATTCAACCCAAGCATAATTCTCCACGGAAATATTAACCTCAGCCATAATCTAGACATCAACCTTAACTTCAACCTAAAACTGAACCTCAACATGAACCTCGATCTACACCCTAACCTCTAACTTTGAGTCAGGTTAAGGGTTAGGTTGAGGTTCAGGTTTGGGTTGAGGTTGAGGTACAGGTTTTGGTTCAGGATGAGGTTTAGGTTCAGGTTGAAGGTTAGCTTCAAGTTGAGGTTCATATTCAGGTTTATGTTCAGGTTATGGTTCAGGATTTGATTCAATTTGAGGTTCAGCTTGAGGATCTAGTTAAGGTTCAAGTTCAGGTGAGGTTGAAGCTTAGGTTCATGTTGAGGTTATGATTTAGATCTAGTTTCAGGCAGAGGATTAGGTTATGTTCAGGTTGTGAGCAATTCCAACCACAAACCAAACCTTTATATGAAAATGAATCTCGTCATGATCCCAACATTGAACCTCACCATCCTGAAAAATAACCTAAATTTCTTGGACCTGAGCCTCACATAAACCTCACCCAGGACCTTAACCAGATCCTGTTTCTGAACCATGAACCAGCCCTTAAAATGAACACAAACCTGTCATCGTGAACCATAACCTGATCCTGAAACATATCCTGAACGAAACTTGTACCTTGAATTCAACCTCCCTATAATCACGAACTTCAAATTTATCTCAAACACAAACCCTCACCAACACCCAAACCTTGACAAAATCCTCGAATATAACTTGATCCTCAACCTGAATGCAAACGTAAACCTGTACCAAGAACTGAAATGGAACATTGTCCTCAACCATAACCCACATCCAAATACAAACATGAACATGCCCCGTAACATGACCCTTTACCTGGAGCTGAATTCGTCCTGAACCTCAAACTTAACCTGAAACTGAACCTGAATCTTGACACAAACATGAGTCTGAACCGCAATCCAAACCTGGAACTGAATTCATCCTGAACCTCAACCTGAACCGGAACCTCAACCCGAACCTGATTCTGTACCTGACTCCAAACCTTAACCTCTAACTTAACATGAAACTCTACCTGAACCATAATAAAGACATCTACCCGAAATTGAACTAAGTCAAATCCTTCACCATAACTTGAACCTAAACCTGAACATCAACCTGAATCTGAACCTCAAATTCACCTCTAACCGAACCTAAATATGATCCCTAACCTGTACCTGATCTCTGCCAAATCCTCAACCATAACTTGAACCTATTCCTGAAGCTTAACTTCAACCTCATTGAAGAACAAAATCTTATTTTACAACGGAACTTCAACATGCAACTTATTTTCATTCAAACCTGAAACTGAATTTATGCTGAACTTCAACCAGAACAAGAACCTGAACCTTAAAATCAACCTTAATCTTCACCTAAACATAACCAAAACCTTTATCTTAACCTGATAATCAGTTTGATCCTAAACACTAGTCTCACCTTCAACACGAACCGGACTATGGAGCTGAAGCTGAACCTCTATTCGAACCGTTACCTAAACCTTAACCCATACATAAACCAAAACCTAAGCCTTGACCTGAATCTGGAGCTTAATATAATTTGGAAACGAACCAGAACATAATCCAAAATCTTAAATGAAACCTTGACCTGAACTTTAACCTAAACCTCAACCCAAATCTCACACCAATACTAAATCGAATTCATCATCATGAATCCTCACCTTAACCGAAACCAGAACTGAACAGTTAAATTAAACCTGATCCTTAACCTAAACCTGTACCAGAACCTGAATCTTAATCCGAACATTAACCTGAACCTGAATAAGAATCTTCTCTTGAACCAGAACATAAACTTTGACTTGAACCCAAAACTAACTCGAAAACCAAACATTAACTCCACTGAAACATGTATCTCAGCCTGAACCTAGACTTCAACCTGAACCTGAATTTGTTGAAGTTAAGGTACTGGTTCACGCTAAGGATCAGGTTGAGGTTAAGGTTATGTTCAGGTTGGTGATCAAGGTCATATAAGCTTTGGTCAAGGCAGAGTTCAAGCTATATATATTCAGGTTGAGGTTTAGGTTCGGGTTAGGTTAACTTATAGGTGGAGGTTTGGGTTGTAGTTTAGGTGAAGGTTGAGATTGAGGTTTAGATTGAAATTCAGTTTGGGTTAAGGTTGAGGTTCATGTTATCCAAACCACAACATTTACCTATATCTGTTAATCAATTTCGACCTGAACCCCACATTCCTGAATCTGAACCTAGCCTTCCCGTACATATACTTCACCTCATCCTTCACCAAATACAGAACCTGAACCTCAACCCAAATCCAAACCTGAACATGAGCTTGTACCTAGAGATGAACCTTGACCTGAATCCGAACATGGAACAGAATTTATCCTGAAACTCAACCTAAAACTGAACCTGGACCTGATTCTCAACTTGTACCCCAATCTTGACTCAACCTAAACATGAACTTCAACTATATTCGAACATGAACCCTCTCTTCAACCTCAACCTTGACCTATATCTCGACCGTAACTTGATCTTTAACCTGAACCTCATCCTGAATCTGAACGTGAACCTCAACCTAGAGCTCAATTTTAATGTTCACCTCAACCTCAACCTCAACCCAAACCTTGACCTAGACATGAACTTGAACCTGAATTTAAATCTATTCTGAACCTCAACCTGAACCTGTACTCGAACCAGAACTTTAACCCAAACAAAAACCAGAACCTATACAAAAACTTCAAACTCAATCAAAACCTGAGAAAGAATTTTTCCGGAACCTCAACCTAAACCTCAACCTCCACCTAAGCATGCACCTTTAACCGAACCTAAATATAAACCCTAACCTGTACCTGAACTCTGTCGAAACCTCAACCATAACTAGAACCTAATCCTGAATCTAAACTTCAACCTCATTGAAGAACTAAATCTAATCATAAAACTGAACTCCACTATAAATATTTTAAATCTAATCCTGAAACTGAATTTATGCTGAACTTCAACCTTAACCAGTACCTGAACCTGAAAATCAACCTTATTCTCCACCCATACATCGAACAAAACCTTAATCTTAACCTGATCCTTAGTTTGAACCTAAACACTAGCCTCAGCTTCAACAAAACCGGGCAGTGGAGCTGAACCTGAACCTCAAGTCAAACCGTTACCTAAAAGTTAACCCATATATAAACCTAAACCTAAACCTTGACCTGAATCTGTGTGATTGTGTTGATGAGGCATACAGACAACACGTTGCTTGTGTGCTTCGTAATTAAATTGAACGAATCGGTGGAATTGTGTGGATAATTGAATAAAAATTGCATAGAAATATAGCTAGAATTATTTGCTGCATTTTGAACTAAACATTGTGCTGATTAACAACTAAGCAAAAAAATAAAGAACAGTTATAGTTAAATTATCCAGTAACAGAAATGTTTTATAATCTTTAAACTCAATGTGTTGAAGAGATAAGCGTCTTTGTGCGGTGTTGTGAAATCAGAGGTCATCATATATATATATATATATATATATATATATACTTATATGCAAATAAACTTTGAGTAGATAAACTCCTGATATGTAAACTCTAAGATCCACCAAAGAAAAGACAAAAAAAAATTATGTACTTAACCCCCTTGGTTTTCCGATAGTCCTCCATCTTTGTTCCCCTTGGGGTGGTGTTGGCCGTCATAGAAACCAACCTCTCTCTCACCACCTCGAAAGGTGTCGCAGTTCTTTGCGAGTTTTCGTGTAAAGGTTCGGAACAATTTCAATGTCCTGGTTCAGGTTTCGGTATTGGTTTGAGTTGAGGTTCAGGTAGAGGTTCTGGTTTGGATTGAGGTGGGGTTTAGGATCAGGAAGGAAAGAGTAAGGTTTAGGTTCAGGGCAAGATTTAAGCTATCCGAAACTCAACCTATTCCTATTTCTGAAAATGAATCTCGACCTGATCCCCTGATTCTCACGTTCCTGAACACCAATCTCACTCTCCTGAGCCTCAACCTACCATGAACATTACCCTAACCCTTGACCTATACCCTATTCACATCAATCAACCTAAACCTTAACCTATACCTGAATCTTAACCTGAAACTCATTTGGAACTAGTACATATATCTTGACCTGAACCCAAATCTCAACCTAAACCCAAGCATAATTCATCATCGAAACATAAACCAAAGCCTGAAATTAGACCTCAATCTGAACTCCAACCTGAAGCTCAACCTCAACTTGTACTTCGACATACACTCAACACACACCTCAACCGTTAGGTAAGGTTGAGTTTTAGATTGAGGTTTAGGCAAGGGAATAAGAAAGAGTAGAGGTCGGGTAAGGCAATGTTAAGGTTGAGGTAAGGGTTCAGATCAGGTTTGGGTTGAGGTTTTGGTCAAGTTATGGGTTAAGGTTTAGGTTGAAATAATGTTGAGGTAGAAATTTGGGTTATGATTTAGGTTGAGGTTGAGACTATTTTGAAAAATGAAATATAGGTTAGGTTCAGGAAGAGGTTGAGATTCAGATCAGGTTTGGGTTGGAGTTCAGGTCAATTAATCTATTGAGGTTGAGATTAAGGTCTGGCTCAAGGTTGGGTTGAGGTTGAGGTTGAGGTCAAGATTCAAGCAATCCCAGAATCAACCCATACTTATACCCGAAAATGAATCTCGACCTGAACCCGTACCTGAACCTCACATTATTGAACACCAATCTCCCTTCCTAGACCTAAGCCTCAACACAACCTCAAATAGAACCTCAACCAGATCCTGAACCTGGACCCAAACTCTAACATAATTATAAACCTCAACCTTGACCTATACGCTATTCTCATCAACCAACATAAACTTTAACCAATACCTGAACCTAAACCTGAACGTTATCTTGAACCAGTACATAAATCTTGACCTGAACCCAAACCATATCCAACCCAAGCCTAATTAACCCCCGAAATATACTCCTCAGCTATAATCCAGACCTCAAACTTAACTTCAACCCAAAGCTGAACCTCAACATGTACCTCGAACTACACCCTTAACTCTTACATTGAGTTTGGTTGAGGTTTGGGTTGAGGTTCAGGTTTGAGTTGGGGTTAAAGTACAGGTTATGGTTCAGGTTGAGGTTCAGGTTCAAGTTGAAGTCAAGACCCAAGTTTAGGTTCATATTCAGGTGAACGTTCAGATTATGGTTCAGGATAAGATTCAATTCGAGGTTCAGCTTCAGGATCTTGTTCAGGTTCAAGTTCAGGTGAGGTCGAAGCTTATATATACTTATATGCAAATAAACTTTGAGTAGATAAACTCCTGATATGTAAACTCTAAGATCCACCAAAGAAAAGACAAAAAAAAATTATGTACTTAACCCCCCTTGGTTTTCCGATAGTCCTCCATCTTTGTTCCCCTTGGGGTGGTGTTGGCCGTCATAGAAACCAACCTCTCTCTCACCACCTCGAAAGGTGTCGCAGTTCTTTGCGAGTTTATACGTCCACATCCTCCACTCACTGTTCGATGTCCTGTCCTGTTGTACTCCATACAGTTGGGTTCGCTTTGGCACTCCTGCGCTTTGTGCCCCTCTTTAGAGCAGTTTCTGCATAGTGATGTTCGATCCACCCTCATACAGTCCCTCGCATAATGTCCTTTTTCCCAGCATCTATAACATCTCAGTTCCTCGTCTCTTTTTTTGATATCTGCCAACGATAAACCTATCTTAACTCTACCTATATACGCCAGATTTTGGACTAATTCAGGTCTCCCTACAGCAGTTGCTGCCTTCCTACCCCCGTTCATCAGTCTTGTAACAATTTATATTTTGAGGCCCAAAGTTGGACGCCAATGGTGTAACAATTAAATTTGAATGTAATTGAAAAAAATTTTGCTTCGGCTAGCAATAGAGCAGATAAGAAATTTTGATGCCTCTACCCTAATCAATGAAAGTTCGAAATTGAACAGTCGTCATTTATTCCACTTTTTACAAATATCAGTTATTTACAAATGTACAGTCAAAATTGAGTGGAATTGACAAGATGTTCGGTCATGTATGTTTCACAGGTAATCACTATCCCCCTCACTGAAACTTATCTCGTTTATCCCTGCATATTGAGATTCCAGGAAAATTATCTCCTCTGGTGGTTTTTCAGTTGAAGAAACGTTCGATAATTATCTTCTCGGGTGTTTTTTCTGTCAAAGAAATGTTCTGTACGCCACTGCTGCAAGTTGGCAACAAGCTCTCAACTTCAATGAATTTTGTACTTGATAGGTCGACGACAAAATTCCATAGCCCGACGGGTTTAGCTGTGAAAATCGGGTTTATCAGTTTTGACTTGATAAAAATCTCTTAGTTTCCATCGTTCTCTAAATGCATCATTTTACAAACGAAAATCTTTTAAAAGAAGAAAAAATAACCACGTGTTCAGAAAAGAACCCAATGGCGCAGATAGTTCGACACTAAAAATTCAGAGAACTCTGGACACCGAGAAAACAAAAAATTCAAATAATTGAAATTGAAATTGAATAATAAAGTTAAGTACAATATCAAAATAAAAGAAGGGAGCTGATCCACCAGATATTCTCAAATGGAAAAGTGAAAAATGGCGGTCCGACCAGAATTATACGACATCTTTTTGTCATCTACACAAAAAATAATTAAATGTATTAAATAAACATGACATTTAGGATCGAATAAACCCTGTCTGATCATAAAATGAGGGACTTACCGGAATATCTCTTCCGCCAGGAAAAATTCGCACATAAAATCTACGAAAACACTGCAAACGTGTTACTTCAGCAGCTTCTCGACAGTGAAAGAAACCGACGAGGTCGAGGGACATCGATCATATGATATCGACCGATTTGGCGCGTTAAGTAGATCATTTCAATGACAAATGAAATGGTCACAGACAGTTTTGAAGCGGATTTCTGCGGTTACTGAAAATTGGTAAATCATGGTGCTACACACCCCCTTTACCCGGTAAAAAAAATTTTTTTTTGAAAAAAAAAACATTTTTTTTATAATAGTGAAAAGTTATTCTGCTAAAAAGTTGACCAGACAAAGTTAATTTCGACCTAAGACAGATCTCGAATATACACAGAAATGTAGATAGCCAAATTTGGAACGATATATAATAAAATAGATATGTACATAAAACAACCAAAATTACATGTCACCGCGCAAGACATCAAAAATACTTGAATCCAAGTATTCCACAGTGAAATGGGAGACTACTCCCAGACATACCTTTTATGAGACCAAATAAGAAAAAATTTTAAATTTAGAAAAGTTAATTATGCCTGAAGGGCAAAAAAAACGGAAGGTATGAGGGTTTACTTATACAGAGGATATCACCCCAAACTCTGCCCCCCAACCAATGCTGGAAAGACCTCCATCCAAGTGAACTAGACCTTCAACCTCCCAAACAATTCTGTCTTCCGCAACACAATGAGATTTAGGAGCCCAGGAGTCATGACTGAGACTGAGAGCCAGAGAGGGTGTTGTGTAGGCTCTCAAAAGCAGCATTGCGTTCGCTATCAGTTATAGGTCACCTCGTTTACTGCCCAGTCCCAATCACGGCCCAAGGAATCCATCCTTCCACTGAGCGCATCCGCCAGGACGTGGTGAAAGCCTACAGTTTCGTTCTGTGAAACAAAAAAAAATATATCAAAGTTGGTATACAGTTTCTTTCTGTGAAACAGAAAAAGCCAAAATCGGTACACAGTGTCATTCTGTGAAACGGAAAAAGTCAAAATCGGTACACAGTTCTATTCTGTGGAACGGAAAAAGTCAAAATCGGTACACAGTTCTATTCTGTGAAACGAGAAAAAAAATCAAACATCGATACGGTAAGACCTCAACGTGTAGTTCACCTTTAATTGTTATTGTCTTGATGTTATAAACTTGACGTATTGTCACAAGTGACCCACCCAACCAAGCATGGTGTACCTTTTAAAGCGTTTGAGTTGGACGATAAAGGGATGAGAGGAGGCAACACCACGCCGCCTGAGAATCTTCGATAAAATATGACTCTAAAGAGAAACAATTTGTCCGTAGAAAGCACCATCAGTGGGTACATTTCTAAGAAAACAGAGATATAATGGTGAAAGATCTGTAACCTCGTGCCTGGTCAATCTAATCGCCTGAGCTATTTCAAAGATGTGTTCGTCCCATGTTTTAAGATTTTCATGAATGAAAGATCTAATTGCTGTAGTGATAGTTTTGTTTACTCTCTCTGTCGGATTAATTTGTGGAAAATAGCGAGCGTTGTACCAGATCTTCTGTTCATTGTATTGTTTTACAAGTACCTTGAATTCATTAGACGTGAATTGCACTCCATTTTCTACAGCAATGATTTGTGGCACGCCAAATAGTAAAAAAACTTGGTTTTCAATGAACTTACATACAGCCTTGGAAGTTGCTCGATTTAAGGGTTGTATCAAGACAAATTTAGTGAACCAATCAGTAAAAACTAGGGCGTACTGACTACCGCTCTTAGATCTGGGATAGGGTCCCAAAAGATCTGCAGAAATCAACTGAAATGGGAAATTGATATTTCGATAATTTCCTATTCGACCTGCTTGAGGTAAATTGCTGGATTTGCAAGAAGCACAAATTTTACGCTTCTGAATATAAATTAAAATTGATTCACGCATTTTTGGCCAATAGTATAAAGGTAAAATTCGGGAAAAGGTCTTGAATATACCCAAATAACCTCCAATTGGATCATCATGGTACATTTTCATTTGGTCTCTATTCGCAGAGGGAACAACAATTTTCCACTCAGATAAACTATTAGGAATTATCGATTTACACAGGATATGCTTATATAAAACATTATTGTCAACTTTAAAATCTGGATAAAGGTAAGGTTTAGACGTTACTCTGTAGAGCATCTTGCGGTACCATTCATCAGGTTTGAGCACAGACAGGTCCAAAACTGCAGCTTCCAATGCCTCGGGAATCCGAGATAGAGAATCCGGTACATTCATAAGCACGCCTGCGCGATGTACTATATTGAACTTATGAGCAGACAACTTCATAATCCAGCGGGCTATTCTAGGTGAGGGATTTTTCATCGTACTGAGCCAAATGAGAGATGAGTGGTCCGTTATCACTGTAAATTCGGTATCTTCAATGTACGGACGGAAATGATCGATAGACAGGAGCACTGCAAGTAACTCCTTTTCTGTGGTCGAGTATTTTCTTTGACATTTATTCAAAGTCCGACTGAAATAAGCAATAGGATGTTCTAAACCATCATGTTCTTGAAAAAGGACTCCGCCTATTCCGACATTTGAAGCATCACAAGCCAAGTAAAATCTTCTAGTGAAATCAGGACTAGCTAATATAGGTGTGGTTGTTAATGACAATTTTATCCGAGAGAATGCCTGCTCTGCTTTCCTCGTCCACGAAATACACTGACTCTTTTTTCGACCTTTCAATAAGTCAGAAATTGGACTACACATGGTTGAAAAATCCTTTAGAAACCGTCTATAGTAACAGATTAATCCAATCAAACGTCTAATTTGCGTGGTGTTTTTGGGAACAGGATATTCTAAAATTGACCGGACCTCCTCAGGATCCGCTCTGAGACCTTTCTCATCGACTACAAAACCGAGAAAATTCAAAGAGGGACGACAAAACATACATTTCTCGAAGTTAACCGTCAAATTGGCATCTTTAAGTCTCTTATAAAGTCTCCTTAAAATAGTCAAGTGCGTATCGAAATCTGGTGTTGCAATAATGATATCGTCGAGATAATAAAAAACGTAAGGCTCAAACGATGGACCAACGACCATATCCATCAACTTACACATTGCTTGAGCTGAATTGTTCAAGCCAAAAGGTAAAACATTGAAACAGAATAGACCTCTACCCTGTACTGAAAAAGTTGCTTTGATTTTGGATTCTTCGTCTAAAGGTATTTGAAAAAAAGCTGATTTCAAATCTATGGAAGTTAAAAAGGAGGCATTTTCAATTTTACTAATTATTGTGTCGATCAGAGGCATCGGATAGCTGTCCTGGACCGTTACCGAATTTAATTTCCTACCATCAAAAACTACTCTATGCTTGCCATTTTTCTTTTGGACAAACCATAAGGGAGACAACCAAGGCGAACATTCAGTCACCGGTTTGATCACATCCAGTTTGATCAACTCATCAATTTCCTTATTAAGAACAGTTTGCATTGCCGGAGATAATGGGTACTGTCTTTGCCTTATAGGACTGCCTTCAGTTTTAATAGAGTGAGTAAGCAGATGAGTTCTACCAATCTTATGCTCTAGGCCAATAAGCTTAAACAAATCAATTACCTCATTGAGTTCATCTTGTTGAACTGCAGATAAATTATCTGAAGACTGAATAGTATGGATGGCTGCTGAAGAAAGCAAAGATGTATCGTAAAGAAATTTAGAAAAGTCGATTTTAATGTTAAAAAGTTTCAAAAAGTACATCCCCAAAATTAGCTTATGAGAGATAGAAGGTACTACAAGCACTTTCAGAATTTTCAGAGTATCATGAGCGGTAATCGGTAACAAAACGTACCCTAGGGTATTCTGTAAATGACCATCGGCCGTTGTTAAGCTAACAGAGATGTCGTAATCGATAGGAAGATTGAGCTTTTGTAAGATATAGAAAAAAGGTGAGCCGAGAATTGAGACGTTACTGCCACTGTCTAGTAGAGCTGATACTTGGTCACCCTCAACAGATACATTCAGGTAAGGTCGATTATCATGAGCAAGTCTATTTAATAGGGGTTGAGTAGAGAAATTGGTGTTCGTTATACGGGAGTGATCTTAGCCACAACCACAAAACCGATAAAGGTCGCACACACGATCCGACTTATATATGTCAGGGTGCGAATATATAATAAATCTATTCGAAATGTTACTTGAATTAGGGTTGATCACTGTATAACTAAAGTGGAATAAGCTTATCGAATGAATTAAAGTGAGGAAACTCGGAAATTCATCTATCTCGAGATACAAGGGGAGAAGAAAATCGATATATTCGAAATTTTCACAGAATGTCGGTGTTATAACGAGCTCAAATTATATCTTCATCATTGAGATAACCTTAAAGACGAAGTAAGAAAAAATGGACATCCGACAGTGACGTGCTACGGGGGGAGGCAAATAGTTTAATGAATATAAAAAAAGTTCAAAATTTTCGATGAAATCGTTTTTGTCAGGCAAACACCGCTATTGAATTATGTTTTTATCGTCGAAACAAGCTAACAGACGGAATTAGAAAAAATGGACATCCGTCAGTGACGTGGTACAGGGGTCGAAAATTCTGTTATGAGTATTCAAAAAATTCCAAATTTTCGATGAAATCGGTTTTGTCAGGCAAAAAACGCTATTGAAATATGTTTCTATCGTCGAAACAAGCTAATAGACGGAATAAGAAAAAATGGACATCTGTCAGTGACGTGCTACAGGGGTCGAAAGTTCTGTTATGAGAATTCAAAAAGTTCAAAATTTTCGATGAAATCGGTTTTGTCAGGCAAAAAACGCTATTGGAATGTGTTTCTATCGTCGAAACAAGCTAACAGACGGAATTCGAAAAAATGGACATCCGTCAGTGACGTGCTACAGGGGTCGAAAATTCTGTTATGAGAATTCGAAAAGTTCAAAATTTTCGATGATATCGGTTTTGTCAGGCAAAAAACGCTATTGGAATATGTTTCTATCGTAGAAGCAAGCTAATAGACAGAATAAGAAAAAGTGGACATCCGTCAGTGACGTGCTACAGGGGTCGAAAGTTCTGTTATAAGTATTCAAAAAGTTCGAAATTTTCGATGAAATCGGTTTTGTCAGGCAAAAAACGCTATTGGAATATGTTTTTATCGTCGAAACAAGCTAACAGACGGAATAAGAAAAAATGGACATCCGTCAGTGACGTGCTACAGGGGTCGAAAGTTCTGTTATGACTATTCAAAATGTTCAAAATTTTCGATGAAATCGGTTTTGTCAGGCAAAAAACGCTATTGGAATATGTTTCTATCGTAGAAACAAGCTAATAGACGGAATAAGAAAAAATGGACATCCGTCAGTGACGTGCTACAGGGGTCGAAAATTCTGTTATGAGAATTCGTAAAGTTCAAAATTTTTGATGATATCGGTTTTGTCAGGCAAAAAACGCTATTGAAATATGTTTCTATCGTAGAAGCAAACTAATAGACAGAATAAGAAAAAATGGACATCCGTCAGTGACGTGCTACAGGGGTCGAAAGTTCTGTTATAAGTATTCAAAAAGTTCAAAATTTTCGATGAAATCGGTTTTGTCAGGCAAAAAACGCTATTGGAATATGTTTCTATCGTAGAAGCAAGCTGATAGACAGAATAAGAAAAAATGGACATCCGTCAGTGACGTGCTACAGGGGTCGAAAGTTCTGTTATAAGTATTCAAAAAGTTCGAAATTTTCGATGAAATCTATCTATATATCTAGAAAACTAAACAGAAAAATCTAAATTAAGATGAAAAAACTTGAGCAATAATCAGCTCAACCCAAGAAAATTAAAAATCTTTTGCGAATCCAGAGATGTGATAATTTGATTGTAGTAAGTCGGTATAACAAATTTTCAAGCACCACTCAGCCACTCATATCTTACTAACAAAATTTTGAACTTTTTGAATTCTCATAACAGAACTTTCGACCCCTGTAGCACGTCACTGACGGATGTCCATTTTTTCTTATTCTGTCTATTAGCTTGCTTCTACGATAGAAACATATTCCAATAGCGTTTTTTGCCTGACAAAACCGATATCATCGAAAATTTTGAACTTTTCGAATTCTCATAACAGAATTTTCGACCCCTATAGCACGTCACTGACGTATGTCCATTTTTTCTAATTTCGTCTGTTAGCTTGTTTCGATGATAAAAATATAATTTAATAGCGCTTTTTGCCTGACAAAATCGATTTCATCGAAAATTTCGAACTTCTTGAATTCTCATAACAGAACTTTCGACCCCTGTAGCACGTCACTGACAGATGTCCATTTTTTCTTATTCTGTCTTTTAGCTTGTTTCTACGATAGAAACATATTCCACTAGCGTTTTTCACCTGACAAAACCGATTTCATCGAAAATTTCGAACTTTTTGAATACTTATAATAGAACTTTCGACCCCTGTAGCACGTCACTGACGGATGTCCATTTTTTCTTATTCCGTCTATTAGCTTGTTTCTACGATAGAAACATATTCCAATAGCGTTTTTTGCCTGACAAAACCGATTTCATCGAAAATTTGGAGCTTTTTGAATAGTCATAACAGATATTTCGACCCCTGTAGCACTTCACTGACGGATGTTCATTTTTTCTAATTCCGTCTATTAGCTTGTTTCTACGATAGAAACATATTCCAATAGCGATTTTTGCCTGAAAAAACCGATTTCATCGAAAATTTCGAACTTTTTGAATACTTATAACAGAACTTTCGACCCCTGTAGCACGTCACTGACGGATGTCCATTTTTTCTAATTCCTTCTATTAGCTTGTTTTTATGATAGAAACATATTCCAATAGCGTTTTTTGCCTGACAAAACCGATTTCATCGAAAATTTCGAACTTTTTGAATTCTCATAACAGAACTTTCGACCCCTGTAGCACGTCACTGACGGATGTCTATTTTTTCTTATTCCGTCCATTAGCTTGTTTCTACGATAGACACATATTCCAATAGCGTGTTCTGCTTGACAAAACCGATTTCATCGAAAATTTCGAACTTTTTGAATACTTATAACAGAAATTTCGACCCCTGTAGCACGTCACTAACGGATGTCCATTTTTTCTAATTCCGTCTGTTAGCTTGTTTCGACGATAGAAACATATTCCAATAGCGTTTTTTGCCTGACAAAACCGATTTCATCGAAAATTTTGAATTTTTTAATACTCATAACAGAACTTTCGACCCCTGTAGCACGTCACTGACGGATGTCCATTTTTTCTAATTCCGTCTGTCTGCTTATTCCGACGATGAAAACATAATTCAATAGCGTTTTTTGCCTGACAAAAACGATTTCATCGAAAATTTTGAACTTTTTATATTCATTAATCTATTTCCTTCCCCCGTAGCACGTCACTGTCGGATGTCCATTTTTTCTTACTTCGTCTTTAAGGTTATCTCATTGATGAAAATATAATTTGAGCTCGTTATAACACCGACATTCTGTGAAAATTTCGAATATATCGATTTTCTTCTCCCCTTGTATCTCGAGATAGATGAATTTCCAAGTTTCCTCACTTTAATTCATTCGATAAGCTCTCTGGTATATTGAAAGCAGATTACACATTAGTTCCACAGTGATTAACCCTAATTCAAGTAACATTTCGAATAGATTTGTTATATATTCGCACCCTGACATATATAAGTCGGATCGTGTGTGCGACCTTTATCGGTTTTGTGGTTGTGGCTAAGATCACTCCCGTGTTCGTTATGGGGTTTTCTGGTTGCGATCTAAGAACTTCAGGTGTTTTAGGAACATTATTTGAGTTATTATAAAAATTTTCAACAGTAACGAGCCATTCTCTCCAAGATTCACGGTCAAAAAGATTATTATCGAGAGATGTTAATTTTTTGTTGACTTTCTGGTTTGACCTAAATTTTGAACTTTTGTGGCAGGTTGAACTGGACTTAATCCTTGCTGATGGCCGTCTGCTGCCATAGATCCACCAGCTTGTACATTTTTTTGACATTTTTTACAGGAAAGTTCAGTCTTCCCTTCAGAACCACAACCAAAACAAAAAACTTTCCTAGGTCTTTTACAGACCGAATATTTGTGTCCTGTTGATTTACAGTTCCAACAAATTACATTAGATTTCACTTCAGAAACACTTAATTCTTTAGGGAATCTATGAGGCAACTCAGAGGGTAAAGTATCCTCAATACGCTTACACATGGCGACCAACGTGAAAGGCCCCGATTTTCGTGAAGCTCCTGCACCTGTCAATGATTGTTTCAACCACTGGTAGCAGAATTTTCGCGGCTCAGAACTCAATATCACAGGTGAAACAGTGCTTTTATCTCCACCCTGCTTTATATTTCGTGTGCCTCCAACACCCTGGCTATTGCCTCCTCCACCTCCTTCTCCTCTACGTCCAGATCGATTCGGTATATGTTCACGGCTTTCTTCACCTCTCCACCTATCCTCATGGCCGACTCCATATGTGGTGTGCTTCTGATTTTCTGGCATAAATTCTCGATCTCTTCACTTCCTTTCTCACCTCCACCAACATGTGGCCCTCCCTAGTTTGTCTCACAGTTCTGATCTCCTCTTTCAGCTTTCCGTCCCCGCTCAGTCTCCTCTTTAGTCCCGATAGCAAATCCGCATAAGTGCGGCCTTCGGTGCCCTTTACCAGCACGGCGTCGTTGATGAACTGTCGCCCCTTGCTCCCTTGGTTTATTCCTGTGTTCTTTTCATGCAGAGTAACAGTTCCCTCAAAGCCAAACACTACACATTCAAGGATCTTCCATTTTTCCTGCCATGAGATGGTATCTTCCACCACTATGTGAAGGTGCTCTCCTCTCTTCGCTGTCTCTATTATTTTCAGACCCATCTTATATAGGGCGAAATCTCTGCCGTGCCCTTCTTCATCAGGAAGCGCCGCGAAACATACTTCTGCACTGTCCGTGATGTGCTGTCCGTTAACCTCAAACTATTCTTGCGCTCTGTGACAAATTAGTTGTCCTGCTTTTAGTTTGCAGTCCCTTAGAAGTTTAAACATTTTTTTTTATTTGCTAATTAGGGGGCTGAGGTATTTGATCTCTTTTATATTTCTTTGACTTGCGATAACGATTACTGTTCCCACCACCTCCATGGTCGTCACATTTTGGTTACTCATTTGAACCTTGTGGGCCGACGGTGGCCACTCTCTAGTTATAACTCTCCTTAAATCTTCCTCTTCTCCAATTCTCTGCATTTCATCCCTAATCTCCAGGTTTGCACGCTCTTCATCGATTGCTCTGTCCTCGGTCTGAATACCTATTTCCTTCCTTTCTTTCAAGTGCGATTCGGAATGATCTGCGTCTAGTTCTGCCTTCAGTCTGCGTCTCGTGTCTTACAGGTCTCGCAGTGCCCTGTCCGATAGCGTCTTTTCCTTCTCTAGTATTCTCCCAATCGCCTCCTCTGCTGCCGCCATTATGTCCAATAGCGTTGCATATTTCTCGGCGTTCACAGTTATATTTCTCGATGACATTTCTGATCTTTTTCTTTTGTTTGGGTTTGCGTCTTCACCCAGCTATTTGAGGAAACTCACCTCTTCCTCAGCTCTTTCTCCAATCTCGTCGTCTCCTCCCGTTAGCTCACTGGCCTCCGCCATTTTAGCTGAGCTAGTTGTTACCTTCTTCTGTGGCCGTTCCTCTTGTTCATAAACTCCTTGTGGAGGGGTCCTCTGAATTTTGGAGCTTCTCCCAATAATTTTGTCCTCAGGCGCCTCGCTATCCAATCCCCCACTGGTTGCTGCCGAGTCGAACTCTCTCCATCTCTTTGACATGTTTAAAACCTCCTTTTTCAGTCATGGGTACCAGCGCATGTGCCTGGTTGCCTGAACCATGCGCGGTGCAGTCGCTGGAAGACGGTCGGGCCTGGCCTGCACTACTTCCAGGAGCACTGACCGGTACTGGGGTATCCCTCTCCTGCACCGTAAACTTGTTTTTCTTTTTCCTTTTCATGTTCGATATATGAGGTTTAGGGGCAGTGCAATGCACACATCCCCTCCTAAAACAGCCTGCGTCGTCATCAAATAATCCGTCGCTTTTTTTTTTTTTTCCTCTTTTTTCAACCGAACTAACACTGAATTAAGGGGAAAAAAAACTGAATCTGGATTCTTTTCCCCTCTTTCTTCCTTGGGAACAGACAAGGATACCTCCTAGCCCTCGGTTAATCTAAAAGCCTCGGAGAGGGAACATGGGATTACAAAGGCACTTGGGGGTTTGGAGAGGCTGGGATAGACCCTTCCAAAGGAAAAAAGATGGACAGTATTAGTATCACTGCTCCTCAGTGGACCTGTTCGGCATAGGTTACCCTTAATGACATAGCTCCACTGTGTCATCACAGATACTATAGCCCCCGCACCGTGTCAAGGTGCTGTCCCAGCGGAGGATGAAACTGAACCTAATTATGAACCTAACCCTGAAACTGAATCTTGAAACAGAACATAAACCTTACCCTTAACCAAAACCTAAATCTTAACATAAACATATACCTTTGCCTGAATCTTAACCTCCACCTTGATTGAGGTTAAGTTTAAAGTGTAGGTTAAGGTTGTTGTGGAGAAAAAGATTAAGGTTCAGGTTGACATTGAGGTTTGGGTTGAAGTTAAGGTAGAGATAAAGGTTCAAGTTATAGTTCAGGTATAGGTTGAGGTTCTGGATTAATTCAGTTTCAGGTTTGGATTGCGGTTTTGGATGAAATTAACTTTGAAATTTAGGTAAAGATTTATATTTACGTCGAAATTTTGTTTATTACTAAGGTTTCGATTGAGGTTTATGTTCAGTTCAAAGTAGAGATTCAGGTTGACGTTCAGATACAGATTTACATTTAGATGACGAGTTTCGTTTAGATTCAATTCTAGGTTATGATTGAGAATCAGGTTTAGGTTCGAGTTGAGGTAAAGTTTAGGTTTGGGTTGAGGTTGAGGTTAAGGTTGAGGTTAAGGTTGAGGTTAAGGTTGAGGTTAAGGTTGAGGTTGAGGTTCAGGTTAAGATCAGGATTATGTTAATGTTTTGGTCATGATAAAGGTTGATGTTTAGGTTGAATTAATGTTCAGGATTAGGTTGAGGTTCAGGTTCAAGGTTGGTTTTAGGTTGTGGTTTAGATTTGGCCAGAAATTCAGATTGAGGGTGCGATGTTATTCAGGTTCGAGTTAAGGTTCGGAATAACTTCAAGGTCTGGTTTCAGGTTTCGGTATTGATTTGAGTTGAGGTTCAGGTAGAGGTTCTGCTTTGGATTGAGGTAGGGTTTAGGATCAGGAAGGATAGAGTAAGGTGCAGGTTCAGGTTAAAATACAAGCTATACCAACCTCATCCTATACATATTTCTGAAAAATGATTCTCGACCTGATCCCGTACTTTATTATCACATTCCTGAAAACCAACCTCACCTTTTCGAGCCTCAACCTAACAATAACATTACCCTAACCCTTGACCTATACCCTATTCACATAAATTAACGTAAACCTTAAACTATACCTGAATCTTAACCTGCACTTATTTAGAACCAGTACATAAATCTTGACCTGAACCCAAATCTAAACCTAAACCCAAGCATAACTCATCATCGATACATAAAACTCAGCCTGAAATTAGACCTCAATCTGAACTCCAACCTGAAGCTCAACCTCAACCTTTAGATTAGGTTGAGTTTTAGGTTGAGGTCAAAGTAAGCGTATAAGAAAGAGTGAAGGTTGGGTTAAGGTAAGGTTGAGGTTGAGGTTAAGGTTCAGATCAGGTTAGGGTTAAGGTTATGGTCAATGTAAAGGTTGAGGTTTAGGTTGAAATAATGTTAGGGTTGATGTTTGAGTTATGGTTTAGGTTGAGGTTGAAACAATTTTTAAAGATCAGTTATAGGTAAGGTTAAGAATAAGGTTGAGATTTAGATCAGGTTCGAATTGGAGTTCAGGTCAGTTAATATATTGAGGTCAAGATTGAGGGTCAGGTTCAAGGGTGGGTTTAGCTTGAGTTTGAGGTCAAGATTCAAGCAATCATAGAATCAACCCATACCTATACATGAAATAGAATCTCGAACTGAACCCGTACCTGAACCTCATATTCCTGAACACCAACCTCACTTCCATGGACCTAAGTCTCAACTCAACCTCAACTAGAACCTCAACCAGATCCTGAACCTTAACTTAAACCCTAACATTATTATAATCCCCATTCTTGACCTATACCCAGTTCACATCAATCAACTTAAACTTAAACCTATACCTGAATATTAACATAAACCTCATTTTGAACCAATATATAAATCTTGATATCAGACATAAATCCTAACCTCAACCCGAACCTAAACATGAAACTGAACCTAAAAAGAACCTATACCTGAAACTGAATTTCGAAACAGAACATAAACCCAACCCTTAAACGAAACCTAAATCTAAACACAAACATAGACCTCCACCGAAACATATACCTTTGCCTGAACCTAAACCTAAACCTGAAGTTCAACCTTAACCTCAAAAAAAAACTCCTCCTTCTCCCTAACATCAACCTCCAGATAAGGTTCAGGTTTTGATTGAGGTTAAGGTTAAAGTGTAGGTTAAGGTGGTTGTGAAGAAAAAAGTTGAGGTTTAGGTTGACGTTGAGGTGTGGGTTGAAGTAAGGGTACAGATAAGAGTTCAAGTTATTGTTCAGGTGTAGGTTGAGGCTTTGGATTAATTCAGTTTCAGGTTTGGAATGAGGTTCTGGTTAAAATTAACTCAAAATTTTAGGTGACGGCTTATATTTACGTCAAAGTTATGTTTACTATTCAGGATTTGATTGAGGTTTAGGTTCAGTTCAAAGTAAAGATTCAGGTCGATGTTCAGAAACATGTTTACATTCAGGTGACGAGTTTGGTTTAGATTCGATTCTAGGTTCTGGTTGAGAATCAGGTTTAGGTTCGAGTTGAGGTAAGGTTTGGGTTGTGGTTAAGATTGAGGTGGGGTTCTGGTTCAGATCACGTTTAAGTTGAAGTTTAGGACATAATAAAGGTTGATGTATAGGTTGAAATAATGCTCTGGATGAAGTTGAGGTTCAGGTTCAAGGTTGGGTTGAGATTGTGGTTAAGGTTTGGCCAGAAATTCACATTTAGGATTCGATCTTATTCTGGTTCGAGTCAAGGTTCGGAACAACTACAAGGTCTGGGTTCAGGTTTCGGTATTGATTTGAGTCGAGGTTCAGGTAGAGATACTGATTTGGATTGAGGTAGGGTTTAGGATCAGGAAGGATAGAGTGAGGTTCAGGTTCAGGTTCAGGTCAAGATTCAAGCTATACCAATCTCAACCTACACCTATTTCTGAAAATGTGAATCTCGACCTGATCCTGTACTTGATTCTCACATACCTGAACACCAACCTCACCTCCCGAGCTTCAACCTTAAGAGAATATTTATATCAATCAACGTATACCTCAACCTTTACCTGAATCTTCACCTGAAACTTATTTGGAACCAGTATATAAATCTTGACCTGAACCCAAATCCAAACTTAAACCCAAGCATAATTCATCATCGAAACAAAAACCTCAGCCTGAAATTAGACCCCAATCTGAACTTCAACCTGAAGATCAACCTCAACATGTACCAGGACCTAAACTCTCACCTCATCCATTAGATTAGGTTGAGTTTTAGGTTGAGGTTAGAGAAAGGATTTGAGAAAGAGTAAGGGTTGAGGATTGATATTATTAAGGTTGAGGTTAAGGTTCAGATCAGGTTTGAGTTAAGGTTTTGGTCAAGGTATAGGTTGAGGTTCAGGTTAAAATAATGTAAATGTAGATGTTTGAGTTATGGTTTAGGTTGAGGTGAAAACTATTTCAGAGTTGAGTTATAGGTTAGGTAACGGAAGAGGTTAAGATTTAGATCAGGTTTGGGTTCGAGTTCAGGTCAATTAATGTATTGAGATTGAGGTTCAGGTTCAAGGTTGGGTTCAGGTTGAGGTTGAGGTCAAGATTCAAGCTATCCCAGAATCAACCCATACCTATACCTGAAAATAAATCTTGACCTGAACCCGTAACCGAACCTCATATTCCTGTACACCAACCTCACTTTCCTGGACCTAAGCCTCAACTCAACCTCAACTAGAACCTCAACCAGATCCTGAACCTGAACCCAAACCCTTACATGATTTTGATCCTCAATCTTGACCTATACACTTTTCACATCAATTAACATAAACTCAAACCAATACCTCAATCTTAACCTAAACCTTATATTTAACCAGTACATAAATCTTGACCTGAACCCTAACCATAAGCAACCCAAGCATTATTCCCCACCGAAACATAAACCTCAGCTATAATCTAGACCTCAACCTAAACTTCAACATAAAGCTGAACCTCAACATGAACCTCGATCTACACCTTAACCTCTAACTTTGAGTTAGGTTAAGGTATAGGTTGAGGTTCAGGTTTGGGTTGAGGTTGAGGTACAGGTTTTGGTTCAGGTTGAGGTTTAGGTTCAGGATGAAATTTAGATTCAAGTTGAGCTTCATATTCAGGTTAACGTTCAGGTGAAGGTTCAGGATTAGATTCAATTTGAGGTTCAGCTTGAGGATGTAACGAAGTAGTTTTGTTTGCGTGGCGGAAACTTGTTGACCTCTATCGAATCCTGCGAGATCACGCTGAACGGTGGGGACACCAACCGATTATTTCCACCTCCATCTGCAGTGCGTACGACGTATGTTGGTGGGGGGGCCGAAAATTGTACTTATAGGCGAGTCGAGCACTGGGAATAGCAGTTCCAGGTACGGCGAGGAACTCAAAATAAGAGGAAAGCCTCTACCGTTTAGTGGGGAGGGTCTTGCCAGTGTTGTTAGTGCTGGTAGTGAGTTCAGTGGTAGGCAGACATACCAAGGTAGGAGAGGGGTATAGAGAGGGAACCGGAGGGCCATTTGTAGGGGACGAGATTTCAGGAGGTGAGTGTGTGTTTCGATCGTTGAGACCGAACGACGGCTGCAGGAGCACGTTCAGGGCATCACGTCCTTTACGAGTCCTTTAGCCGGTATTGCGGAACCGACATCTGGGTGCCGAGATGAGCAAGCTCAATCGTCCCTAGACTGTGGGCCGTTTTACTTCGGCGGACTCCTGCTGTCCATCTCTCGAGGCTGACGTTGAGGTACGAGATGAGCAAGCTCAATCGTGCTTAAATCGAAGTTTTCCGTGGCGTGGGCTGCTGCGCGGTGAGGTCCGATTTGGGCTGGCCATTGGCAGTTCTCTCCGAGGGGTTCTGTTGCGCGCGGACACTAGTTGCGCCGTGCGGAACCGTGCTCCAGGGACCCATCTCCACTTGGATGGTCCATGTTGGCCTGAGTGAGGCTTTGGTTTTCGCCCCCCTCCTCTCGCTTTTACCCCGAGACATTCTCATTTTTTATCACACGGCCTTAGTCATTCTCATGCATGAGTAACTCTTCACTGTAATCGCTTTGTGTGCACTCTAACCCCTTCACGGAATGTTACTGGACTTTTGGTGATTGACAAGTAGATTTGGGATTTGGGTTTTTAGAGGTTAAGGACTATGAAGATTTTGTGATTTAGATTAAGGACTGTTGAACCTGATATGAACTGTTGATTTGTTTTAAGGACTGTGAGACGTATTATTTTGGAAAGTTTGTTTATTTGGTCTGAACAGAGAGTATATTTTTAGTTAACCGAGTATTTTATTGGTGACACCTCCACCTCCAACAGCTACCCACTTCATTCTCCACTGGAGTCTACCTAGGCTCGAGCTTCTGGACATTCCGGAGGAGCTCGATAGGTGAGGGTGACGCCCTCAGAAGCAAAAAGTCTGGCGCT